>CM041783.1:56775844-57017086 GCA_023374045.1 Limonium bicolor | reverse complement strand
TACCTTGGATGAATGGAGAACCAAAAGAGCTCTTCAAACTTCATTTTCCTCCATAAATTGAGTTTCCCCATGGCACCAAACTTGAGCTTTGAAGGATTTGAAAAGATAGAAAGGAGGGCCTTGACTTAACTTGACAAATATGCAATTTGTTTTGGATTTGGAGCTTGGAGTTGAATTTGATAAGTGAATGAAGGTGAGGAGCCATGGCTGGAGCTTCACGTTTTTCTTTGGAAGATAAGAGGAAGAAGAAATCGGTGGGGAAGGGATGAAGTGAAGAGAGGAGAGAGAAATTCTAAAGTAATGTAAGATATTTGCTAAAAGCAAATAGTGCCTTCTTCTTTTCCCCCTTTCTTTCCTAGAAATTGCTAGTAAATTAAGTGGTGACTCATCCCCCTTACAAACTGGCCACCTATAGTCAATTGGAGATGGTCATTTGACCATTGACCAAACAAAAGAGTTTATTACTTAAATTGTTACTATTTGGGCACTATTCATAATTAGTGCATAAATTTTTGAAATTTTGGGTTTCCCATTGATTTAGTCTTCCTAATGTGATACTAATTAGTACACATGTTTATTAAGGTGTAATCATGGGCATTTAGCCACTCAAAACTCATTTCAAAGACAATTTCTCAAAAAGGTGCTTTAAGGAGTCTTAAAGCACATTTTGTGTTTAAGCTTGTTTTTGAGCTTGGTTTTCTTTAGTAATTGATTTAACATGTACATTAGCATGTTAATAGGTCTTATAATGATGTTTGGGTGCTAATCAAAGTCACTCCAAGCTTAGAGCACATTTTTGCTTAAATTGCCCTTATAGCGTTTTCTTGTGTTTTCTTGGATTAAATTGTCTACCAATCTCTCTAAGGCATGATTTAGCCTTACTACATCATAAATGGATGTTTACTTAGCATACATAGGTTTGGGGTATTTCAATGAAAGTCCTTATAAAAACTACTTGTAATGTAATTAGAAGAAACCAAAAATTAAGGATTTGCACTTAGTAAGGTGGCATTTGATTGACAGTGATTTGATTAGAAACAACATAAAATATGATTGAGTAGTTATTGTTAATGATAACCTAATACATTTATTTTGCATGATAATTGTATTTATTATCTAAAATGTCACTATTTATTGTCATTCACATGAGTAATCTAACACATATATATACTTTCAAAAATTTCTCAAAAGGTTGGGGGGCCAAGCCCCCTAATAGCAAGTGTGGCTCCGCCACTGTCTGATTACTTGTCCTATATGCAAGTTTGATTTACTAGATAGTTTTAAAAAATTTTACTTTATTTTGTTTTTTATTTTGTTTATAGATTAATTAGGATATAGTTAGTTAGCATACGTATACTTTATCTTGTTTCCATTTATTTATCTTTCTATCGATTCTGTTCTTCTGTTACGTTTATTTAGTCATTTTATTGTATTCTCGTTTTTATCTTTATTTTATCTCTATTATTTTATTTTCGTTTTACTTATTTGTTATTTACTTTAGCAATCCTTTTTTATTATAATTTGTTTCTCTTTGTTATTTTGTTTAGTTTATTTTGTTTTTGTGTTTCTTTTCTATTTCTATTTCTATCTTACTTTTGCTTTTTTTTTTGTTTTTTTCTAGGCGAAGATGGAGGATAACATGGATGAACGGAGTTGAGTGTTGACACAGTTGGAAACGACGATTACAATAATGAACATTGAGCATAATTTGAACAGGTATAATCAGTCAGGTACTCAAAGTTAGAACTAGTTCAGGCAGCAGGTTATTATCAACCGCAATAATCGTTTTATCGACAACCTTATTGGTGGGAAAATGAGCAGACTAGAATGCTGATGGAGGTCGAGCAGTCCTACGCTTACCAGGAGCCTCCTAAGGAAGATACAAGCAAGATAGAGAGCATGCTTACAGAGATCCTGGAGCAAAAAAAAATCACTAATGCTAGGTTTGCAAATTTAGATGCCAAATTTGCTAAGCAAGAAGATATAAACCAGAGTTGGAAGAGACAACTTAATCAGATCTCCAGCAGTTAGCACAACAACAATTGGAATTCTCCCATAGCCAAAGTTATTTGGACCTAGTGGACCAATCTCAAGTAGAGACTTTGATGGGTGAAGACCATTCCAAGCCTATAATTTCTGAAGCTGAAGAGGAGTCTAATGAAGAGGAGGAGCGACATACCAGGAGTGATTATTTGGGAATTTATATTCCCCTCCTCCTTCAACCTCAACTCAAATAGAGCAACCAGTATTTGAAGATATTCTGCCTGCACCTATCTGTGAACCAGTGGAGGTACCTGATGTGGTTGATTCCAGAGACATTGAAGAAGTTGAATCTCCCTCTAAAGATGTCTACTAGCAGGATTATAATGTTAAGTCTCTGCAACCAGAAGAGAATATTTACATCCTTGAATCTGAGGAGAAAGCACCACCACCAACTGGTCAAAAGTTTCAACCTTGCCCCTAGGAGCCTCACCAACAAACGAGGATGTTTACATCCTCCAATTTGAGGAAGATGAACCATTCACACCTGGTCTTCTGATTAAGCAGCGTTACCAGTGGTATCTCCTCAAACATCAGATTTTGTGGAGTATTCGTTTTCCTATTTTATTTGCCAATGTAACGTTTTGTTTTGATCCAGGTGGTTTGCTTTTAATTACTACTGCCTTTTTGTTTTTCTAGCAAAGTTGTTATCTACTTTTATTTTTGATCCAGGATAACAAAGCGGGAGTCTAGCCAAAGACTATAAAGATGAACAGCTTATTGGGAGGCAACCCAGTGGTTAAATTTATGCTTTGTAATTTTTTTTGTTTTCTGGTTTTATTTTTATTTCTTTTTCTATTATTTTGAAGTGGCAGTGGTGCCTATGCTTTTAATGCAACACTTTCAGCGTTCTTGTGGTAGTTGCGAGTGTGTGTAGGTGAAATTTTTATCATGATATTTGATGTACCCCCAAGTCTAAGACACTTGCTTGAACGCAAGTGTGGGGAACGTTACCCTACCCCCCCCCCCGTGTCGAGCTAAGTGTAGGTGTAGAGAGAAACCTTCCTCAATCTACGATATCACGGGAGTTTCAGTTCCTTTATCTTTAATATGTGTGTTCATCCTACGATTTGTAATGCTTATTTTTATATCAGTCAATTATTGTCCTGAATGATATTCTTCGCGAGTCTGACATATTTTGAAAGGTCTTTTCTTGATTATTATTTTTTGAACAATGAGGACATTGCTCCTCTTAAGTGTGAGGAAGTAGAGATCTTTCCCTGAAAATATGCCAGTTGCGCTTAAATGTCACACTTGTTTTTGATTGTCTTCTTGCTTTGAGAGAATCACTTCTCTGAGTGCTTATAAAGGGGAAATTACATCGCCCACCATGACGTTTGGCGAAATTACACAGCCCACCCACGAGGTTTCAAAAATTACTTTGCCCACCCATGTAGTTTCCACAATTTTACATCCAACAACTTTTCTAATATTTGATCAACTTAAAAGATGGTTAAATGATATCCAAATTTGATGAAACTTTACATGGACGATATTAAAGTGTTATATTTTGGTAAAATTGAAATTCAACGTTTTTTAAGCTCATATATGATCCGTGGGACCCGATAAACATGTCTCATGTTTCATTGGGTCCCACAGGTCATATATGACCTTAAAAAGCTTTGGATTTGGTATTGAACAAAATATAACACCTTAGCATCGTCCATGTAAAGTTTCATCAAATTTGGATATCATTTAACCATCTTTTAAGTTGATCAAATATTATAAAAGTTGATGGATGTAAAATTGTGGAAACCACATGGGTGGGCAAAGTAATTTTGAAACCTCGTGGGTGGGCTGTGTAATTTCGCCAACGTCATGGGTGGGCGATGTAATTTTTCCGCTTATAAATATTGAATTCTAGGGTGAAAGTTTTTGCACAGATTTTGAAATCGAGCATGGTGACCACCTCAAGAATCTTTCTACTTTAGGTAGTTTGTATATATAGTATTATTCAAATTAATATGTTTTTACTGAAATTTAAAGATTAGTTAATTGTGGAAACTGAATTAGTTTAGCTTGGGATTTTGGAAATGATGTGAAATTTTGGAATGAAAGGATAAGGCAAGGTACTCCGTTGATCAAAAAATTTTCTAACAAAAGCAGGCCTCGTCTATCCTGTTATTAAGTCCTAGAGGTGTGTTAACACCTATCTACCTAAGGTCTCGGGATCTTGGATAGTTGGCCCAACACCGCTACAGGGATTGGCAGAAAAGTCTTGGTTATGGAGACTTTGTAATTTACAATTATTCATTTGTTTTGTATATATTTCTTGAAGGAGAATGTTTTTGCATGTGAAAAATTTATTGTAGTTTAATTTTTACTTTTGATCATGAGTACGTGGTGTTGAAAGGTATCATGAAATAAGGCATTACTTCACACCCCTTGTCATCCAAAGGTTGAGGAAAGGAATGGTGGAAGATCCAAGTTAATCTATATTCAGATTTTGTAATCTAACTTCTCCATGCTTTTAAAATCATTCGTTTTTACTGATTGCGAAAACCTACAACCGGAGCATAACTATGCTTTTATTGTCACTTGCTAGCTCTCTGTTTGCTTCTGTTTGACCCTGAGGTTTCATACTACGGCCATAGAGATAGTTTTATTCTTTATTTGTTTGAGGACAAGCAAAAGCTAAGTGTGAGGAAGTTTTTGATAAGTGTGAAATATATCTATTTTCATGGCTTTAATTCTTCATAAATTTGTCACAATTCATGTTATATTTCTCATTTACTATATACTTTTACTAAAGATTTGTGTTTAGATAAGAGTTGATATATTTTTGTGTCAAATGTAGGAAAATATATATATACATGATCAAGCATATCAACACAGCATATACACATACAAAAGTCAATACATTTCATTCATTGACGTACTTGATTAATCATCATCATTACAATGTCATTATTGGGCGGCATACATGGGCTGAAGTCGTCACACACTAAAATCATTACATGATGAAATTGCTGCGCACAGAGAGACCAACATCTCATGGGATCTTTCATTCACCGTGACATCATAATGAGACATGCCTCTCACCCATGTCGATGGTATTAATTTATCAACAAATCAATTCTTGATTATTACGAAAGCAGCTATATAAGAAAAGAAGATTAGGGTTTGTTCAGAGACTTCTTACCCTTACCCTTGCACCTCTGACTTAGAGGTTGAGGCTTTGCCTCTTCCTCTCTCACACCCACACAAGTCCACCATTGTTACACCTCACACTTCTAATAGGAATGAATTTTGAGACACATGACAACAGAAGGCGAAGTGAAGAATTATTTAACAAGTTTCTTCTTCCATTTTTATCTAATCTGTCATTGTGTTCTTCCTTTGTTGTTTTTGTTATTATGTTGAGTAGTTAGTTTAGCTCCCTAGGTTGGGGTAGCAAACTGGATCTTTAGATTTATTTTGTAACCTTTGTTCTGAGTATAGTTGCAGTAGTTTAATTCCTGTTCTTAATGCGCATTAATTCTCTAGCTAATTATTAAAGCAATATTTGTAGCTTTCTAATCAAAATGCGGTGTTGAGATTAGTTGACAAGATATAAGAAGTTAAACCGGATTAAAGACTAGAAGCATGGTTTGCCTATCGGTTAATCTGTCTCCAATAGGAATTGGTAACAAAGCGATTGGTTAGAATTGACTTGGACATGATTTGCGGCTTGTTATTTTTGCCAGTTAGGATTCATTGTATAGGGACAGGACAAGGAATTAATTAAATTCCTGAGTTTATTACAAAATTAGGGAAAAGTTTTATTAATAGATTAATAAAGTGAAGGTTTGCAGAACGATCCGGGGTGCTTCTTTAGTTTCAATAGTTTTAATCTTTACCTCTTTATTTAGTTTATTTTACTATTTTATTATTTTATCTTAGTTCGTTGAGTTATTCTTTTTATTAAATTAAGTAAGACCTGAAAAAAAGTGATGTTCCTGTTTTCTTAGGCAAAACGATAGGTACACTGCCTAGGTAAAAGTATAGTAACACATGTTTCTGCTTACACTACATCAAGAATAGAGCTAGAAGAGAAATACTTTGCCTGTAAGACCCTCACTGTCAAAAGACTAGGTTGTTAAAGAATCTGAAATACCCCACCATCCTCTCATCTTCTACAAAGATTCACCCCCCTCCCCCCCACCACCCTAGTTTTTTCAATGCAACCCTCTCCCTTGCTCACTCCACTCCTTCAAAACTTTGATATATCAATTTGGATTTCTCTAATAATCGGTGTAGGAAGCTTAATCACTGCCATGACAAGAAATGGTTCGAAATGTAACGACCTCAAACCACCCTCGTTCTGAGACGTCGACGCCGTACACTTATTACGTAAGATACACAAGGCTACACTCTATCGATACCTAAATTGAGCAGATACACTTATATTACATAAATAAAAATTACAAAGCTTGTTCGTACATGTTACAACACGGAATCCAAATACAAAGCAGAAGCCAAAATACAAATGGGCCACAATGCCAACAGTATAAATACAAATCTGAACTCAAAACTAGAAACCAAAAGCAGAAGACTCCAGCCAAATGCTAAAACCTGCAAATTAGATAAAAATAGGGATCAGCGACCATAACTCTGTGGATGATAAACTTCGTTAGATGAGCATGCACAAAACGAATTACAGAACATAAATATACATATACGAATACCAATATAGAATCATAAATCAAAGAAAAAGACTTTCAAAGTAAAATGAATTCCAAAATATAGTAGACTTGAGTGAAATTCAAAGAAAATAGTTAGCAACAGAAGTCATTTTGGAAGTCATAAACTTTCCAAATCAAAAGTCAGAACAAAGCAAAGATACAAAGCAAAGAAGACAGAGTGGTTCACAATAGATCACTTTACAAAATATAAGTAGGACCCTAGTTCATAGCACTCACATACAGAAGGGAAAAAGCTAAAGCCCTATGGATCATAAGATCCCACAACACAGAAAGGATTGAGATCCTAGACGGCTCTGTCGGTACCTAATTATCTCAGGAAGACCTAAGGAACAGAAACAGAAGGATGTCATGTACATGCTATGGGTTACCTCGACCTAGTCAACCATGGCTTAGAAGGATTAATAACTAGGTCCCCAAAATAGAAGTTTAAACTTTCAAACGGAGGGTGTTGTATGACACAAACACTAAAGCACAATAATAGCTTTGAAAAAAAAAAATAGAAGTCATTGCAGAAACGGAAAGTCTTAAGCCAAGGCTAGCAAAACACGGAAAGCTAAATAGAAGACAAAGGCTGAAACACACTTTTAGAGCAAATCAGACACCAGAAACAAAACGAATGCTTTTAGAATAGAGATACATGTAAACACGTACTAAAACATGTCAAAATAGCTTTCATACACGTAAGGGGATCATAGCCTCGCAAAGGAACTCAAACGAACATTTTAAGCAAAAAACAGAGGGATGTCCAGACATGTGTCAGGACCTACAAGTCCGGACACATGCCGAACGTCCAAAATACACACGTTCAGGCATGTGTCCGAACTTACAAGTTCGGACGCATGCCGGGTTTGAAAACATAGAGGAGTCTGGACATCTGTTAGGACTTACAAGAACGGGAAAAGTGCGAGAAAATACTTACGAGGTGTTCGGAATTGTGCCTAGGCTTGCAAGTTTGGACACAAGTTGAACTGCCATCCCAGGACTCGTCCACTCACCCCGTCTGGACAAGGCAAAACTGTCAACAAGATACAAGATTTCATGGCTCGCTCCGGAATACAAGTCCGGACGCAAGTCGGGATGGAGCAAAATGCAGATTTCAAAGCAGAAAAATGGTGAACTCAGAGACCACTACCACCACTGTTGCAATGTCAATTCTTCATATCAAAATACGCAAATTGAAACGCCTTCCCACGGGGTTTTAACGAAGCCAATCACAACTCAAAATCTAAGACAGATTCACCACAAATCCGAGAATCAAACAACACATCAGAATAAAAAAAACTAGATACCCCCATGGGGGAACACACACAACAAAATCCATCTACCACCTACCTCACATCTGAAGCATCGCACGAATCCACTCAGCGCACTCCTTAATTCGCCACTTGAACTCAACAAACTGAATTGATCAAAGATCGAAACTCAAAATCGATAATGGGAAAAAACACAACTTAGAACAAAATGACAAGTCCACAATCTTCAAACCTAAAGGACGACCGACTGATGAACAGAATTTCACAAGTGAACAATTCAAGCAATTAACCATTAGAAAAAAGAACATGAAGAGAAGACGCAAGGGAGAAGTTGAAGAAGAGGAAGAAGAGTAAAGTGGCAGGGAGCGTAGAATTGATGAGGAATAAATTAGAAATAAGATGAGGGGAGAATAATGAAAGGAATTAGGAATCTCTCTTTTTCATAACTTAATAAATCACAAAGCAAAATTTCTTTATACCCCTCATTCCTTCTAACTTAGGAAAATATGCTACAAATGACACAACCTTACTAACATAAGATAGAAAAATAACATTTGCTCCCTTTGTGAACCAAAAACAAAATAATAAAAAAAAACCGGGCACAATACGACATACACTCTTTAGAAGTGTAACACACCCAAACTCCAAATACAATGATCATCACACTAAGTCCATCTCATTCATTAACAACGCAGCGGAAAAGTTCTACTAAATTGGTGTTACCGCCATTAGTCACCCACGTGACTAACTAGGCCTATTCTTTTACAAGTCACGGTCTGACACCGGATATTTACAAGAGCATCTATACAATACAATTCATAAACCACAACTTATATCGAGTATCCATATCCTAATACATCATACTAACATCTCATCAATTACTAAACGAGTGTACATGCACAACTCATGTAACAAATGTAAAAGCAACCTGAAGTACTCTACCCGCTCCTACTCTCAGGTTGAGTCCTCGTCTGGTACCTACCTGCAAAGTTTAAATCACAGGCCCCAAGGGGCTCAACACATGGCTGGTACAGAAAACGTGTAGCCCACAAGCTAACAGGGCTACACGCGACTACTTTGTTGTATACATGCAGTTGATTATTCATATAAATAATAATAAGAAGTACGATAACAAACAACACACCCATGTGAAACATTCACAGCTCCAATTAATCGAACGTCGTAATGGACGCCCATTAATGAGTAAGTTAGATTCCTAACCTCCTGAGGCCTGAGAATTGCTTAGTTCTCGTGTTTGACCATACCTTATAAGTGTCAACCGTTCTCTTAAAAGAACTGGTTGTTCTCTAACTGAATTGTTTATTTTTGTCGGGTCAAAGTAACCCTAGCCAATGAGTTATTAGCTCCATTGGTGTAATAAACATTAATTCTTAAGTTATGAGGGGTGTAGGCTTGACCCTCCCGCGCCTCCGGAATTTGCTCCCACCTCAAATTGTTCACTCGAGATGGTTGGGTCTGTTTGTCGACCCTAGGCGACAAGTCGTAGACGAGCCATATGCGGAAGACAGATCTGATACAGATGCCGACCTCCTAACTAAACATGCATGACCGGAGTTAGTCCCTGATTCCTCTTCCCCCAAGTTCCAGTTAGTTGAAGTCTCATTGACAATTTGTTAGTTAAACCTCTCTCGGTATTAACCAACTAACAATAGGGAATATTTGTAACCTTATACAATTGTTATTAAACATAGTTAATGAACAAGCTCTAAATCGAGTAGTTAGTGTGCAACGGACACACAATAACATTACAGTAGATCGGTTTCATGCTTAACCTTGTTTGGTCGTATCAAAATAAACACATAGCACACAAACCGAGGTAGACCCCATTAGCAAACAAGCTACAAGAATCCCATACTTTACACTGGAGATTGGCTAGCTCTTATACTACATTCGCCTAATCCACCGAACGCCTCCGACTATCTAGATCTGTAACCAAAACTAGTATTAGTATCCTATGTCTTAGAACTAATTTGGTTCTCTTTTCAACTTAAACCTCTTTCCAGGTTAACCCGGGTATAATAGTTTACCGTTAAACGGGTTCGTTCATTTAGAAGCGTTTTCAAGCTCAATTCTAATTCATTAACATACTAACGTCGTTAGCAGTTATTTAGTTGCACAGTTAGCAACTTAGACTTATACGGACCTTGTATTAGGTTTTCGTATTTTTTACTATTCATCAATATTTCACTATTCATTTATATGGTCTCGTATTCTACTATTCATTTATACGGCCTCGTATTTTACTATTCACCATATTTCACTATTCACGTATACGTCTCGTATTTTACTATTCACGTATACGTCTCATATTTTACTGTTCATGTATACGTCTCATATTTTACTGTTCATGTATACATATTTCCTATTCATGTATACGGATACTATTCACGTATACGAGTACTATTCACATATACGAGTACTATTCATGTATACGGATATTATTCACGTATACCAGTACTATTCATGTATACCAAAAATTTTCGTATACATTCGTATGATACTCCGTATCATACGTATTTATTTCTTTTTTCCAATATAACTTGTATTCTCTTTAAAATACTTCAAGTATTGATTTCACCTTTACTTATTAAATTACGGGAATACCCCTCGTATACCTAAAGTTATATACGGGTCTCGTTTAACCCGTCTTAACTCTGTTTCTTTTACAACTAGTTTTCTAAATTATTTATTTAATTTCCTTAACCTTCTAAACACATCAAAATGTGTTATTTACATTCCTTACCCATAGTTTTCTCTTAATTTCTATTTTACTCATAATAAATTCTAAACTTGTTATTTATTTCTAATTTCTTCAAAGTCTTCCTTAATTAATTTCTTTTATACTTTTGGTTAATTACAAAACATACCCAAGTTTGACCAGCCTTTTATGGTCAAACCCCCTAACTTTCCAAATTTACAATATTACCCCTAAAGTTAATTTATCTTAACTCTTTATTCCTTAAACATTTTATTACCTAATCTCTGCTATAATTTTTATTCTAACTTATCTAAATATTTTATAAACTGACACTGACCATGTTTGACCACGTTTGACCAGTAAAATTACCATTTTACCCTTGTGGTTTATTCTTTCATTTAGTAACCAATTTTACTCCAATTAATTTCTAATTTTTGTAATTAATTTACCTACAGATTTTTGAACATCAAAAATCATTTTAAGCACCTCTAAATCACCAGATTTAATTATCTAATGTTATAGTATATAAATACCATCTTTTATTAACCTTAAATATACCAAAAACCTTATAAATTCCTTATAACACTTATAAACTCTTTATAAATTGTAAACTTAATTCTACAATTATTTTCTCATCATCTAAACTTTATAAATTCCATATTAACTCATATATATTTTCGGCAATGATAATAATAACCCAAACTTCTCAAATTTTACATATTATTCTTAAATATACTAATTCCTTTACTTTAACTTAGTTATATAATTTTCCTAACTCACATATGTTCTCTTAATTTTCGGCTACCCCATAAGTTATAGTATATGAACTTTTCTTGTATATTATGATAGCTTATATTATAGATTATATCATAAGGAGTATAAATCTAATTTTAGATTTACAAAATATTAACATTTAATGTGTTGTCAAAATTAAATCTAACACACTTATAATTTCGGTAATAATAAACAAGATGAACACTATGTTAGATCATATATAGATCAACAATTAGAACCTTGAAATAGGTAGTTGTAGGATTTACCTTGTATATTAACCTTTAGCTTAATATTAAGCTTGTTTTCCTTAGAACTTTTGACAGCAATTTGCTAGAGAAATTGGCTCCAAATCATATAATAAGATGAAGAATAAGAAGGTTTAGTAACCCTAGGCACTCGGCCTTGATGAAAATCAAAGAAGGAAAAGTTTCCAAGAAGGCAATGTTTTACCTTGAGAATCAAAGGCACTTCTTCATGGTTTTTCCTGAGAATCTGGGCGCTCATGAGCTATGGTTGTAAAGCTCTTCGACATAAGATTCCAACGAGCTATCAAGCTTTAGAATTTGGACTTAAGATGAGAAAGTTATGATCTGTGCAAGACAAGGTGTTCTTTAAGGCACTAATCTAACAACATTGGAGTTTTTTGTGTTGTTTCTTCAAAGAGAGGAGGAGCTACGAATTTGGGAGCTCTCATAGGACAGGTAAGTGTCTGATTAATGATTTACTCAGGGGACAAGGTGATAAGGCAATCAAGGAAAGTCATGGTAAGTAAAAAGTAAGCAAAATTTAATTTTAACACCTTTAATGACTCATCATGAAGTAGGCAGCCTTAGTCACGATTTTGTCTGATTTTTTTTGTTTCTTACTTATATTTATGTAATATTAGATGCCTTAAACTCGTTCATAAGGACTTATACCATGTGTTAGGTATGTTACATAGCCAAAAATGCCTTAAAACACCATTTTATGTGCTTCCGGGTTCACATTGATTATGCAATTTGTTTTGGCTAGTTTAAATGTGTCCTTAATATATTTACAACCTTTAGAAACTTTGTTCATGAAATAGCATGTTGCTCATTCCAATTTAAACCAAGTCGTTTAGTGGTTTCTCCTTGACTTTCGTCAGTTTAGTACTTGTTTACTGTGGACTTTGTATACTTAATTTGTGTGTATACGCAATGGCTCCTATGACCATTTAATTGTTGTTCCCTTATTTCTTTATGGTATTTTGGCTCATTATCCTTTTCGTTCCATATATACATGCTTAAAGCACATTTTTTCTTTAAAGCACATTTTTATGCTCTAAGGTGCGTTTTCGGTTTAAACGCTAATTCCGCTTAATGTGTATTACTACTCTTAGAGGTATTTCACATTTGAAATCTCTTGGGAACTTATTGGTAGTTCCCTAATTTATTTGTGCTCTTTAAAACACCTTTTGCTCTAATAGTTCCTAAAGCATGTTTTGGTGTAAATTGTTGTTAACACTTCTTCTAATGTTTCTAAGGCATGTTATAGCCTTAGTATATCCTAATTAGATAGTTCATTAATATATTAGATTTGGGGTATTTCAATCTACCCCCTTAAAAGAACTTTGTCCGCAAAGTTCCTATGTATCTATATCTCTTAGAACACAAAGGTAACTTCACACTAAAAGATCATATAGACCACTCAATATCTGTATAGGCATTCTGACTCATAAGGTCTGCCACTATATATATATATATATATATATATATATATATATATATATATTTACCACACTTGTCACACAACATGTCTTTGCATGTTTTAGTAATCAAAATACTCTTTGTATATTCCTTGTTGTATACTCCTCATGTAACCGGTCCGGAGACAAAGGTTTTCATGTCCTCGGTCCCATGAGTGAGACTTAGTAAAGAAAATACATGTCAACTCCAATTCCACTTTATGCTACTGCATCTACTCTTAACGTGGTTAATTGTGACCACTTGTAGGGAGTTTCAAGAATCATCCGACCCTGATGTGACCAGCATCAGTGTTGAAGTATCCTTTCACCCCAATTTGTGTTCAGTTTTCCTTGATCTGGCCAAGATCAAGTTCTACCTCCCACGTCAACTTCGAACAACCAAATAATTATTCATGTAGCATTTATATCTTTTAGTCCTTCTAGTCATAATCATAAATCAATACATCTCCAAATTATGGAACTCAGTCCATCAGTCATTCTTAATTCACCTCTTAGCAATTACTTAGAGAATTTAATTCCTACCAGGTACTACATCGGTCTCATACCGATTCATACCTCATAACATTACCATATTTGGACTCATATCAATACATATCGTAGGGATTTTAATTCCCCTGGAGTTTCTACTCCTCTTTTCCTGAATTCTCGCACCGAAGTTAACGAGATAAGCCTCTAATACATCTGGTATTCGCATCTAATTAATTATGCGTAATATCCCAACCACATAAGAATGAATACATGTGTTAATATAACATACGTATCAAAAATTCACAACCGATTGTATTGTGCTATGCACATTGTAGTTTACGTACTCAATACGTGAAACATACGCTAAGCGATTGTGCGCTCTACCCCCCTTAATATGGATTACGCCCACGTAATCAACATTATATCATCCTTGAACATAGGTTCAAGATGTTTATGTGTTATGGAGCATTCTAGGTTCCATGTAGTCTATCTCACATTATGATTGGGTTAGAGGATCTTCACCATGGTAATGGTTTAGTCTCTGTATCAAGGATTCTTATTGGTGTTTATACCAATCTTACAACTGGTTCAAGTGTAGTCTCTAAGGCTCCAAATTAATTGGTAGATAAGTCGTATATTTTATTCGACTGGAAGATGTGAGACACATCCTTCCTTCTTCTCCTTTGTTAGGTATATCAAACCTTTTTAAGATACGGTCCACTAGCTTTCTGCGTGACTCTGATAATCTTGGGCTTAGTTTGCCCTTCCTATCCTCTTCAATATGTTTACCACTCCTTTGTATCCTTAGAATTTAGGAATAAAGGTCTCTTAATGGACGTGTGGTATCTTTATCTATACACGGTCTCTATGAGTTATAGCTTGTCTATCCAGTTCTCTGAGATCTGATGTTCATGCTGTTATTACGCCTTCCAGCGTCTGATTTGTTTCCTACTAACTGACCCTCAGTCTGAGATTCCTGTGTATTCTGGACTTACTGTTTAGTGCTTATTGCTCTTTACAGTTTCCTCGAAAGTCTTGAGACATATAAACTGTTCGTACTTAGTAATCAGTGCTCCTCGCACTTCATAACTCTTAATTGTTTCCTCCTGGAATGAGTTCTCTGACTCTTTTAATCTCATTGGTTTAGCTGAGTTCTTCCTCCTCAAGTGTTCACGGTAAATTGTTGTTCTGGTGTGAGTTTGCATCACTGACTGTCGTACGGAGTCGACTACTTCTTGTGTTTCTTACACTACTCGATTACATATATGCGGTACCTTACTGATACATTGCTACTTACCCGACTAACTTATAAATAAGTCCATCAGGCCCACAAGCTCCTTTGGAGTGCGGTCGTCCCACATCTCGTTTAAGTATACTCGTAGTGCTCTTCAACGCTTGGTTATAGCTAATTTGTGGAAGTATTCTATTGTCGATCTCCTCTTTCATCATTCCATAATAACGCACATGTCGTTCTTCTTGACTTAATCAAGGAATATTCATCTACTGGGTTCATAACTACATTATACCTTCTGTATTTGGTACGGACTCGATCCCTTAGTAATTTTAGGTCTCTTTCCTTAGAGCCTCTTATCTTATTTCTCATGTCGATCTACTAGGAATGCACTTCCAACTCCTTACGGAATGGACAGTGTGCTTCCTGTGAAACCTTTCATCACATGGTCCAGGCTACTGGCGTTACTGCACAGTCTATCTCCCATTTCATCACCTTACTTACATCGGTTTTAATTCATAAATATGATTGCTTTCGTGTCAATACTTGATGGTTTACATATGTAAAAGTTGCTTTGCTGTGCACCATAACTTAATCTACCTGATAGGTATTATTCTCCCGGCCTCCACTACCGAAGTAGCTTTAGCTGTCTTATATTGCCCATTGATGGCACAATTCTTCAATCATCTTACTTCGACGTCTTGTCTTATTTTCAATCCTCTTCATGGTGTAAACACATGGGAGTTTCCCAGGTTTAATGTAAGGCGGTTGTCGCATCATATAAGATTGTTATCATTCAGCTCGAAGATAATTGCTTCAAATTTAAAGTTTATTTGTAGGTTGTGTTCTATCTCAAATAAGTGAAATCCCATTTCGAGGGGTTTATTCCCACTCAAGGCCTCACAACAAGGAGAGGTATCCCCACCCTAAAAGGAGTGGTTCGTTCTCCACCTCCGTCATTGTATCATCTCTCTATTCTCATTGGCGCCCTTTTCTGGCAATTCCCCCTCAATTTAGTATAAGTTTTTATAACCACTCGTATGTACGAGTTGTAGTTCATTCATGGCCTAGATAAGCCTTTTTATGCTTTCCTGCGCCTTGAGCTCTGATGTATTTAGGATCCTTGGCTCGTAGGCTCTTAATACTTGATTAGTCTCAAGTGATAGCCGGTGTTCGGTTCACCGTTGTATTCTTAATCATCTATAGGTTATCCACGTAATTCTCTTGTTCTCTGAACTCTGTCAATGTTGGGTCACATCATTGGATGTAATATTGAGTTTCACAATAAGTTGTTGTATCCCGCTTCCTACTGTGGAAGTTCGCTTAGGCAATCCGATGTTAATCAGTGTCTGTGATGATACTTTCGCTCTCATAGACTTGTGTCTTTTAGCAATTAAGGATTATTTTCATTAGGCCTCTGCCTTCAGGTGTCTAAGTCGGATATTTACCCTGGATATCATGTGCTTCCATGTCAATACTTCGTTCAACTTTCGTTGACTACACCACCCGTTGATGACTAATCATACTTGGGTGATAATAAGTTTGGCAAGCAATACTAACCATTGTTTATAGGTCTTTTCCTGCTCAACTATACCAACTCTATGGTGTAGTCCTCTTGAGGTCTCTCTTTTGTGATTGCACGTCTTTGATCCTAGGTAGGTCATTGCTTAAATTTGTTTTCTCTGATTTTGTTTCTGGGTTTATCAATATCTTCAATGAAGAGTGCTGTTAATGGTATTATCGTGGGAGTTCATCCCGTTTTTATTGAAAGGTGTTATGTCCTCCATCTTCATTGTATGTCGTAACACCTTTCTTGTAGGTTATTACTTACATCTGGTCCTCTCGCATTGTTAAGTAATCTTTTTGGTTCCTCCATTCAAGGTTAGGCTTGGTTTTGGTTGATGTTCTTACCTGTAGTGTCGGTTGTCTGTTGCTGATGCTCACGTCGTTTAGTTCCCTAACCAGGTCCAGCTCCCTGCCAACTGGTGTATTGATTTAGTTGTCATGGTCAAGCCGTCAGGCCCTCCCAATATTTCGCTCTTCAGTCTTAAGGATTTGTAATCCGGTGTTAATACGTCTTATATTTGTGGCTTTTACCATTTGGTCTTCACGGCTTCCTGTAAAGCTTCATTGCGGCGGCACTGCCAAGGCAAGTGCGCCATGCAAGATGGGCTATCGGTACTGTGTACGTCGGCAATGGTACATTCTCCTAAACTCCATTTAGGTGGTAGTCCATGGGACTCCATCTTTGCCCTTTTTGGCTTTGGTTAATTGATTATCTGGGCAGCTTCCTGACTGCTTTTGATTGTATAATTACTTATCAGGGTATTCCTCTTTCTTAGGGAACCCTTTTTTTTGCTTTCGCCATGGTTCTCACTCTCATTTCCACACCTTCGT
Organism: Limonium bicolor; assembly: GCA_023374045.1. NCBI lineage: Eukaryota > Viridiplantae > Streptophyta > Magnoliopsida > Caryophyllales > Plumbaginaceae > Limonium > Limonium bicolor. The sequence continues at coordinate 56,999,793 of CM041783.1, read as the reverse complement.
CAAGGTTATCGAGTATTGACACTGCTTAGGCACTACGTCGTAGTCCTGTCTTGGAGTATGACTTGCATATGCATTCGTAGTCGTCTGGGCTATTGCAGTTAGGTCTTTGCAACTCTTTTTTTTTTAGGTTCGGAGTTACCCGCTTCATAATTGACTTTTAGGTAGTCCCTATGCTCTTGCGCGGTATTATCCCACTGTTATTGCTCCCTTGGACTATTGTCCGGTGTTTCTATCACTTCTCTTGTCCTCTTATTGCACTTGTAGTGCTTTTCTTCTTACTGGTATGGCGGGGTTATATCGACTGCATAGCATGTCGACCAAGTTGCCGGTAATTATTATTCTCTCATTGGTGAGATTTCATTGGTAGTGCCAATTTCAACGTTGCGCTCCAATTAGGACCTTCAAGTCTTGAAACACTATTGCATAACGAGGTGTTTCTCGTATTGCATAATGCTAAGTAATTGCCAGATCGGGTTTTCCCAAGTAAGAGAAAGCTTGTTATCTCTCTGGCGTTCATTTCGGTATCTTAGAACCAGGGGCGCAGAGGGCGGGTCAGGTATTACAGATATCCGATACACATCGGGGAATCCTAACTAACACACCTCTCGCACTAATACTCAACCCGCATCCCAAAGTCTACTATTTTTTAACTCGGTAATTCCTAAGCTCGGTAATTTCCAGTCATCAGAGCGTTACTACGCTCTGATACCACTTTTTGTAACACCCCAACTCCAAATACAATGATCATCGCCCTAAGTCCATCTCATTCATTAACAACGCAGCGGAAAAGTTCTACTAAATTGGTGTTACCGCCGTTAGTCACCCACGTGACTAACTAGGCCTATTCTCTTACAAGTCACGGTCTGACTAACCGGATATTTACTCGAGCATCTATACAATACAATTCATAAACCACAACTTATACCGAGTATCCCATATCCTAATACATCATACTAATATCTCATCAATTACTAAACGAGTGTGCGTGCACAACTCGTGTAACAAATGTAAAAGCAACCCAAAGTACTCTACCCGCTCCTACTCTCAGGTTGAGTCCTCGTCTGGTACCTACCTACAAAGTTTAAATCATAGGCCCCAAGGGCTCAGCACATGGCTGGTACAGAAAACGTGCAACCCACAAGCTAACAAGGCTACACACGACTACTTTGTCGTATACATGCAGTTGATTATGCATACAAATAATAATAAGAAGTACGATAACAAACAACACACCCATGTGAAACATTCACAGCTTCAATTAATCGAACGTCGTAATGGACGCCCATTAATGAGTAAGTTAGATTCCTAACACCTGAGGCTTGAGATTGCTTAGTTCCCGTGTTTGACCATACCTTATAAGTGTCAACCGTTCTCTTAAAAGAACTGGTTGTTCTCTAACTGAATTGTTTATTTTGTCGGGTCAAAGTAACCCTAGCCAATGAGTTATTAGCTCCATTGACACTAGTATAAAACAGGCTAACCTCAGCGCCCCTATTGCAGCGGTTGTAAGAGAAACCGCTGAAATAGGATGGTTTAAAATTTTCGCGTCACCTACCGCAGCGGTTCCTAGCTAACAACCGCTGCGGTAGGTGACGCGAAAAATTTTAAACATCCTATTTCAGCGGTTCCTCTTACAACCGCTGCAATTGGGGCGCCGCGGTAGGTAGGTCGAGTTTTTCAAAAAAAAATCCCGCTTATTCTTTTAAAAATTTCACTATCCCGCGTTTTTAAAAGCCTATTGCAGCGGTTGTTAACTAGGAACAGCTGTAGTAGGTAGGTCAATTTTTTTTAAAAAAAATCCCGCTTATTTTTAAAAAGAATTTCACTATCCCGTTTTTTTTAAGCCTATTGCAGCGGTTGTTAGCTAGAAACCGCTGCAATAGGTAGGTCGATTTTTTAAAAAACAAACTCCCGCTTATACTTTTAAAAAATTCACTATCCCGCTTAATTTTAAGCCTATTGCAGCGGTTGTTAGCTAGGAACCGCTGCAATAGGTAGGTCGATTTTTTCAAAAAAAAAAAATTCCCGCTTTTTTTTTCAAAAATTTCACTTTCCCAGTTTTGTTTTAGCCTATTACAGCGGTTGTTACTAGGAACCCGCTGCAATAGACTTTTTTGTTTTAATATAAAAGTTTCTCCACTGTTAACTGACGTTAATTATGCTCTGTGCTCTCCTTCTTCTGGCCGCGGCGAACAAGGAACACTCTGCGCTCTCTTCTTCTCTTCACTCACGGTCGATGGCGAACAAGGTACGCATGCTCTGTGCTCTCTTCTTCTTTCACTCATTTATTCTTCTTCTCTTCCCTCATGGTAATATGCTCGAACTTATCTTTACTTCGGTATTTTGTAACCCTAACTGAGAACAAGATGCTCTGCACCTCCATTAATATTCTCACGCGTAATTTTACAACCCTAACTGGCAAACAAGAACATATATGCTTTGTGCCTCTTTCTCTTCTCATATCTACACCTCTTTTACTGTAATTTTGCAAATCTGGTTGGTGGACGAGGAACAAGGGTTGCGCCCCTGTATTCTCATCTCACGGTAATTTTGAAACAGGTTTGGAGAACAAGGAACATGTTGTGTGCCTCACGATAATTTTGCAACTTGATCTCGTGAAAAAAGGAACATATTTTGCGCTGATTCTGAACTGGTGAATGGCTGCGCGAGGAAGAAGATGAAGCAGATTTTTTTTTTTAAAAAAAATAATACCTATGGCAGCGGTTCCTAGCTAACAACCGCTGCAATAGGCTTGTTTTTCTTTTCAGAAGCCCACCTATGGCAGCGGTTGTTAGCTAGGAACTGCTGCCATAGGCTTGTTTTTTTTTCCAGAAGCCCACCTATGGCAGCGGTTGTTAGCTAGGAACTGCTGCCATAGGTAACCTACTGCATCGGTTCAAAAACTGCTGAAATACGTTGAGACCCTATCGTAGCGCACCTCATCACAACGGTTCTAGAACCGCTGCGATAGACCCAAAACAACCGCTGCGATAGGTCTATTTTGTACTAGTGTGGGTTAATAAACATTAATTCTTAAGTTATGAGGGGTGTAGGCTTGACCCTCCCGCGCCTCCTGAATTTGCCTCCCACCTCGAACTGTTCACTCGAGATGGTCGGGTCTGTTTGTCGACCCTAGGCGACAATCGTAAACGAGCCATATGCGGAAGACAGATCTGATACAGATGTCGACCTCCTAACCTAAACATGCATGACCGGAGTCAGTCCCGGATTCCTCTTCCCCCAAGTTCTAGTTAGTTGAAGTCTCATTGACAATTAGTTAGTTAAACCTCTCCCCGTATTAACCAACTAACATAGAGAATATTTGTAACCTTATACAATGTTATTAAACATAGTTAATGAACAAGCTCTAAATCGAGTAGTTAGTGTGCAACGGACACACAATAATATTACAGTAGATCGGTTTCATGCTTAATCTTGTTTGGTCGTATCACAATAACACATAGCACACAAACCGAGGTAGACCCCATTAGCAAACAAGCTACAAGAATCCCATACCGTACACCGGAGATTGGCTAGCTCTTAATACCATATTCGCCTAATCCGCCGAACGCCTCCGACTATCTAGATCTGTAACCAGAACTAGTATTAGTACCATGTGTCTTAGAACTAATTTGGTTCTCCTTTCTACTTAAACCTCTTTCAGGTTAACCCGGGTATATAGTTTACCGTTAAACGGGTTCGTTCATTTAGGAGCGGTTTTCAAGCTCAATTCTAATTCATTAACATACTAACGTCGTTAGCAGTTATTTAGTTGCACAGTTAGCAACTTTAGACTTATACGGACCTTGTATTAGGTTTTCATATTTTTCACTATTCATCTGTATTTCACTATTCATTTATATGGTCTCGTATTCTACTATTCATTTATATGGCCTCGTATTTTACTATTCACCGTATTTCACTATTCATGTATACGTCTCGTATTTTATTGTTCATGTATACGTCTCGCATTTTACTGTTCATGTATACGTCTCATATTTTACTGTTCATGTATACGTATTTCCTATTCATGTATACGGATACAATTCACGTATACGAGTACTATTCACATATACGAGTACTATTCATGTATACCGATACTATTCACGTATACCAGTACTATTCATGTATACTAAAAAATTTTGTATACATCCGTATGATACTCCGTATCATACGTATTTATTTCTTTTTCCAATATAACTTGTATTCTCTTAAAATACTTTAAGTATCGATTTCACCTTTACTTTTTAAATTAGGGTATACCCCTCGTATACCTTAAGTTATGTACGGGTCTCGTTTAACCCCGTCTTAACTCTGTTTCTTTTACAACTTGTTTCTAAATTATTTATTTAATTTCCTTAACCTTTAAACACATCAAAATGTGTTATTTACATTCCTTACCCATAGTTTTCTCTTAAATTCTATTTTACTCATAATAAGTTCTAAACTTGTTATTTTTATTTCTAATTTCTTCTAAAGTCTTCCTTAATTAATTTCTTTTATACTTTTGGTCAATTACAAAACATACCCAAGTTTGACCAGCCTTTTATGGTCAAACCCCTAACTTTCCAAAATTACAATATTACCCCTAAAGTTAATTTATCTTAACTCTTTATTCCTTAAACATTTTATTACCTAATCTCTTGCTATAATTTTTATTCTAACTTATCTAAATATTTTATAAACTGTCACTGACCATGTTTGACCAGTAAAATTACCATTTTACCCTTGTGGTTTATTCTTTCATTTAGTAACCAATTTAACTCCAATTAATTTCTAATTTTCGTAATTAATTTACCTACAGATTTTTGGACATCAAAAATCATTTTAGCACCTCTAAATCACCAGATTTAATTATCTAATTTTATAGTATATAAATACCATCTTTTATTAACCTTAAATATACTAAAAACCTTATATAAATTCCTTATAACACTTAAACTCTTTATAAATTGTAAACTTAATTCTACAATTATTTTCTCATCATCTAAACTTCATAAATTCCATATTAACTCATATATATTTTCGGCAATGATAATATATAACCAAAACTTCTCAAATTTTACAAATTATTCTTAAATATACTATGTCCTTTATTTTAACTTAGTATATAATTTTCCTAACTCATATGTTCTCTTAATTTCGGCTACCCCATAAGTTTAGTATATGAACTTTTCTTGTATATTATGATAGCTTATATTGTAGCTTATATCATAAGGAGTATAAATCTAATTTTAGATTTACAAAATATTAACATTTAATGTGTCAAAAATTAAATCTAACACACTTATAATTTCGGTAATAATAAACAAGATGAACACTATGTTTTAGATCATATATAGATCAACAATTAGAACCTTGAAATAGGTAGTTGTAGGATTTACCTTGTATATTAACCTTTAGCTTAATATTAAGCTTGTTTTCCTTAGAACTTTTGACAGCAATTTGCTAGAGAAATTGGCTCCAAAATCATATAATAAGATGAAGAATAAGAAGGGTTAGTAACCCTAGGCACTCGGCCTTGATGAAAATCAAAGAAGGAAGAGTTTCCAAGAAGGCAATGTTTTACCACGAGAATCAAAGGCACCTCTTCATGGTTTTTCCTGAGAATCTGGGGGATCATGAACTATGGTTGTAAAGATCTTCAAAATAGGATTCCAACGAGCTATCAAGCTTAGAATTTTGACTTAAGATGAGAAAGTTATGATCTGTGCAAGACAAGGTGTTCTTTAAGGCGCTAATCTAAGAACATTGGAGTTTTTTGTGTTGTTTCTTCAAAGAGAGGAGGAGATACGAATTTGGGAGCTCTCATATGACAGGTAATTGTTCTGATTAATGATTTACTCAGGGGACAAGGTGATAAGGAAATCAAGGAAATTCATGGTAAGTAAAAAGTAAGCAAAATTGAATTTTAACACCTTTAATGACTCGTCATGAAGTAGGCAGCCTTAGTCAGGATTTTGTTTGATTTTTTTTGTTTCTTCCTTATATTTATGTAATATTAGATGCCTTAAACTCGTTCATAAGGACTTATACCATGTGTGGTAGGTATGTTACATAGCCAAAAATGCGTGAAAACACCATTTTATGTGCTTCCGGGTTCACATTTATTATGCAATTTGTTTTGGCTAGTTTAAATGTGTAAAATATATTTACAACCTTTAGAAACTTTGTTCATGAAATAGCATGTTTCTCATTCCAATTTAAACCAAGTCGTTTAGTGGTTTCTCCTTGACTTTGCCAGTTTAGTACCTGTTTACTGTGGACTTTGTATACTTAATTTGTGTGTATACGCAATGGCTCCTATGACCATTTAATTGTTGTTCCCTTATTTCTTTATGGTATTTTGGCTCATTAGCCTTTTCGTTCCATATATACATACTTAAAGCACATTTTTCTTTAAAGCACATTTTTGTGCTCTAAGGTGCGTTTTCAGTTTAAACGCTAATTCCGCTTAATGCGTGAAATACCCCAAACCTAGATATAGTTGTTTAGATGATAACTAAGATATAAGAAGGCTAAATAATGCCTTAGAAACTTTGGGGAACAATTTAAACCAAAGAAAACACTAGGAAACACCATAAGAGCAATTTAAGCAAAATATGCTAAGCTTGGAGTAACTTGGGTTAGCACCCAAATATTATTTTTAGACCTTAGTAACATCCTAATGGTCATATTAAATCAATTACCAAAGAAAAAACCAAGCTCAAAAACAAGTTAAAACACAAATTGTGCTTTAAGGACTCTTAAAGCACATTTTTGAAAATTGTCTTGGAAAGGGGTTTTGGGTGGCTAAATGCCCATGATTACTCCTTAATCAACTTGTGTACTACTTAGAATCACATTAGGAAGTCTAAATCAATGGGAAATCAAAAATTTCACAAAATAAGTCCACTAGTTTATGAATTGTAACCAAATAGTGCCTAGTTTAGTCTTTAGTCAACTAAGTCAAATTAAATGGTCAAACAAGACCATGACTAGCCTCATTAGTGAAGGGGGCCGGTGTTTGTTAGTGGTGAGTCACCACACAAGATAGTAATATTAGATAAAGAGGAGGGAAATAAGGAAAACACTATTTGCTTTTTAACTTAAATATCTTACTTTTGCTTACCTCTCTCCTCACCTCTTCATTCTCTTCTCTCACAACCGATTTCTCTTGCTTTCTTCCTTCTCCATTGACGTGAAGAGCAGCCCCATGTAAGCTCCACCTTCCTTTGATCACTACATACTCATTTTAGCTCCAAAACCAAAACAAAGTACATATTCTTCTTAGTTAGCTCAAGCTCTTCCTTTCTATCTTTCCAAAACTGCAAGAACTCCATTTTGGTGCCAAGTCAAACCACCATTAGAGGAGGAAACTCAATCTTGGAGAGTTCATTGGCTTCTCCATTCTCTTAAGGTAAAGAATATGTAAGAAAATCTAGGTTCCATCATCTTTCTCCATAACCGAAAATCTATACTCATGGGGCTTCATTTTTATTCCTTGTTCTAGCTTGTTTTCTATTCTCCAATGGATAGAGGAGGTCCTTCGTGATTCATATCCAAGTTTGTCTTGAGAATCGAAGGTAAAACATTCAATTTAATACCTTCAAACACATTTTAACCTAGGTTTATTCCTTAAGGTTAGTGTATTGTTTAGTACTCATTGGAGTCATTGAATATTGGTTAGAACATTGGCAAGGAGAGTTTGATTGGTGATCGAGATTGTTCAAGAAAAACCTAAGGAGAAAAGTTTGTGGAGCTTGTGAAAGAACAAGGTAAATTGCTTACCTTTAGGGGTTTTAATGCATTAAGGGATGGGATATGGATAGGTAACAAGTTTAGCTTAGAGTTTACAAAGGAAAAGGGATATAAAACTTAGGAGAAAGAATACTATTTTATTGAGAACTTGTGACTAAAGAGCTAATGAGAAATGAGATAGTTAAACAATGTTGAGGTGAATTACAGGAAGCATTTTATTTCATGGGAGCCTTGTTGTGTGTATTTGCAGGTTAAAGGCAAATATATGTGGAAATTCAGTGGTTAAGATTATTGTCATTTAAGGGCCTAAGTGCCAAGCATTTTAAGTTATTGCACTATATGATGATGTGGTGTAGTTTTGGTGTAAATAGAATGTTAAGAATGTGTGGAAAGAATTTGGGTGATAAAGATTGTTAAATGGTGAAAACCTAAGTGTTTGGGTGTAGTAATATGCTAGGGAAACTATGCCAAAATTTGGTGAAGAAACATGATGTCTAAGATAATATAAGGAGATTTTATGACTAAGGAAGTACTAGGAATTTTAGGAGTTGTTTTGGTTAAAAGAAATGAGTCTAAGAAGTTCTAGTGAACTAGGACGACTTAGGTATGTCTATGAGAAACTAAGGGTTACAACGGTGAATTTTAAGCACCCAGACCTTGATAAAAGAAGTTAGGAAACTTGTGCAAGTTTGATGGGAATAAGGTGTAAAACTTTGAAATGGTTTATGTGTGAACTAGAGTTTAGAATCTAAGGAAGTTTGATAAATGCAATAAGTGTGGAAAGTGGTGTATATGGTGTGGTCAAGTTCTTAAGGAGGGAGCATTTGGTTAGTGGAAATTCTAGGTGAATTGCATATGAGAAATGTGAGAAAATAAGTGCTAAGTGTTTGGAGTTTTTGTAAGAATTGAGTAAATGTTTGAGAAGATCTTGGAAGTTGTTTTAATGAGTTTGGTGGATGTTATAAGGTGGGTTTAATGTGCCAAGATGGTGTTAGACCTATTAGGACACTTGTGGAAGAGTTTGGAATTGAAAGAACAATTTAAGAGAAAAATCTGTAGTGGACCGACCCAGGGTCCGACCCAGTTCTGGGTCGGTCGGACCATGTTAAGCCAACCAGAATGTCTCTGGAACGAACCGACCCAGAGGGTTTTGGGTCGGTCGGCTTAGCTTAGGGTCGGTCGGGCAAAATTTAACGAAGGAAATTGGTTCTGTAATGGACCGACCCAGAGGGTTTGGGTCGGTCGGACCGGCCTTGGGTCGGTCGGATGATTTTCAAAAGACGGGAAAGTTTCTGTAATGGACCGACCCATAAGGTTGGGTCGGTCGTGGGTCGGTCTAAGAGAATTGTTCGAACCAGAAAGTTACTGGAACGGACCGACCCAGGGGTTGGGTCTGTCGGTGGGTCGGTCGACCATTAACACAAAAAAAAAAGAATTTTAAGGATGCTTAATGGTATTAATGGTACACCATTAAGGGGAGCAATGATGATTAGAAACTAAAGACTAGGGGAGTAAGAGAAAAGACTTTAATGTTTAAAGCAAGTTGTAAGGTTAAGTAATGTGTAGATAATTAATAATCTAAGTTGGGATGAATTTAGGACTTGAAAGTTTGGAACACGGAGGAGAATAAACAACGGGACAATCGACGGTGAACGGTACAGTCTTTCTTGTGACCTGCTTGCTATCGAGGTGTCCTCGGCTTGGTGTGCTATATGTTTATGTGTGCCGACTAAACAAGATAAAGCATGTAACCGGTTTTATTGTACTTCTTGGGGTGTGTGTTGATTTACACTAACACATGAGGCTTGACGGTAGTTACTAACAAGGTTTAGTACGAATTGGATTTGTAGGTGAGGTGTTATATGTTTAACAGTTGGTTAATACCCGAGAAGGTTTAGTTACGAATTGGATTAAGGTGAGGTGTTATGTGTCCCTTCTCACTAACTGAAACTTAATGGGGGGGTGGGAGGAGGAATTCGGGACTAACCGGTCATGCATGTTAAGGAAAAAGGGAGATCGGTATCTGAATCAGGTCCGACTTCGCTTAAGGACTTGTTCGGAATGTGCCTAGGGTCGATAGTCGGCTCGGCTACATTGGACTTCCAGCCCAAGGTAGGAGGCATTAAGATGTGCGGTTAGGATCACCTAAATCCTAAGATTAAGTTAAGTTGTTTATCAACAATGGAGTTTATAGCTCATTGGCTAGGGTTGCTTTTGACCCGACAAAAATAAACATTGAGATGAGTTACAACCACTTCTAACTAAAGAACGGCTTGTATTCTGAGGATTAAGTTAAGGGCTAAGATTGAGGAAATTCAGTTGGACTAAGTTAGGTGGTAATGGAATTAAGGAGTTCATAGATTAACTCACTTACTAAGGAACGCATCTAAACCGTTCATTGTGTGTGAACTATTTTGTTCATTGTGGATTGTTGTTTATTGCACTTCATATTATGTTTGTGTATCTAATCAATTTCCATGCTATCGACAATTAGTTGTCGTAGCCCCGTTAGCGTGGGGGCCATGAGAGGGCGTACCAGCATTCGTGCTGACCCCCTTTGGGGGCTGTTTTTATTTGCAGGTAAGCGTCTGTGAGGAGTCACCTGAGAGTGGGGTGGTTAGACTTAGGAGGGGTTGTTTATTTGAGCACGGGTTGCGCCTGTTCGCCGTCTGTTTATATTTAAACTAATGCAAGTTTAAGATTATGTTTAGATACTTGAAACTCGGTTGGTGGTGTTTTGGACGGTTTGTATATTTGGATAAGCATTGTAAATTGGTAAGGTCGGGATTTCTAACGATCAGACCGTGGCAAGGTCCCGGTGTTTGTTATTTCCGCTGTGACGTTTGTGATTAAGTCATTAAGTTTGCGTGGACGGGGTGTTACGAAAGTGGTATCAGAGCGTAGTTACGCTCTGATCAAGAAATACCGGACATAAGTAACCACCGAGTTAGGTTATGAGTTAAGATATAAGTAATGGGTTAAGGGTGTGAGAAGTTTAAGTGAGTAGAGTCAGATGACTACTATTAAGTGTGGATCGTCTTTACCGTCTACGGACGTTATAAATTCGTTAGCCAAAACAGTGGTGAATACGAATCTAATGTGAGTTGTGATTGTTCAGATGTTCAAGAAGGAGAGGAGGCCGAGGCCGTGGTCGACGCGACGAGACTGAGATACCGGGAGGGCAGACGATCGCAGAGATCGTAGCTGCCGCTTTAGGGCACATGGGCTAGCAGCCTGGTGTGGGAGCACCACCTCCACCGCCACAGCCCCGGGAACCAAACTGGGTGAAGAGTCTAGCGGACCTTCGACCCGCACACTTCAAGGGGGAGACAGACCCCGCCAAGCTTGAGGCGTACATCTCCGAGCTAGAGACCACCTTCGAGACCCTTGACGTCTGTGCTGGGATCAAGGTACGTCTGGCTGCGTTCTACCTGAAGGGGGCAGCAGACGATTGGTGGAAGCTGGTGAGGGCCGCATGTGGCCAATCCAGACTTCAGCTGGGACCAGTACACAGCATTGCTACGAGCAAAGTACTATCCCGCCCATGTCAAGACGAAGAAGCGCCTACAGTTGGATGCGCTTAAGCAGACGGACAAGATGACGGTAGACGAGTATTACTCAGAGTTTACCGCCTTGCTTCGTCTTCTGCTGGGTCTTGGATACTCATACCAGATACTGGTGGACCGCTTCTATGGCAGGCTTAGCCATCGACTCTACTACGGCATGGGGCCGATGAGCTATACTACCTTACAGATAATGAGAATGAGTAAGATATGATTAAGTGAATAAGATTTAGATTGTGAGAAAAAAATGAGAAACTAATACTTTGGAAAGGAGGAGTGCTATCATGCCGCTGCTAAGGTTGAGATAACCGTCCAGCTGAGGGACGAGGACAGTGCTAGAGAAGAGTGCCGGTAAGAGCACGGAGAACAAAGGCCAAGGTGGGTACAAGAAACAAAGTACCAGCCTCAGGCCCAGAAGAATCAGAACCAAAAAGGGAAAGAGGGGATGGAGAGGCTACATAAGAGCCATTGAAACTGACTTATGCATACGCTGCAAAGCCCCTGCGCTCTAAGGCGCCAAAGGGTAAGGACACACATTAGGTAAATGAGAATTGTTAAGTAACTATCGGTGAACATGTACTGATATTTAATGTGATCAGGATCTGAGATGGGTAAGGGAGCCGGTGGTGGCTACCAGTGACGCTACATCTGTCAGTGGTGTCACAAGGATCACCCGAGGCTCGATTGTAAAGGGAACAAAGTGGAGTGTAACTACTGGGGGTGTACGGGCACCGGCAACGAGTGCTTCGGAACCCCGAGAGCAGAGCCTACATGCCCGAGATGAAGGGCAAGGGCAAGACCGATCAGGGAGCTGGTTCTGACGGTCAGAAGGGGGCACACCAAGCTGCAAACAAGAACTCTAGAGTGGTCCAGAAGTCGGGACCCACATTGCACATGGTGGACCAGGACGATGAGGCTGAACCCTCATCGAGGCCAGGTACCGCTATAGCCATTTAGTAATGAAATTGCCTGCTTACCGCATTTCATGCATGCTTGGTGAATAATTGAGTTAAGTAAAAATAAGATAAGATTAGAACTTAAGTAAGATATAACTTGTTACCACCTTAGGAAGCTTCAACATTTACTATCCAATGCCTTCAACACCTAACCCGGAAGACACCGACATCAAAACCTGAGACTATCCAACCGAACAATGTCAGGTTATCCGCCCAGGTATGATTTTATTAAGGGGATACCTGACACCCGAGGCACAAATAGCCATCATCAGGAGATGCAACCAGTTAGGAGTGGGACCGGGAGGTTTTTATAAACCGGAGTACCCAGGAGGAGTAAGGATGAAGTTAAAGATGATGAGCTTAGGAAAGGAATGGAATCCATATGCCAAGACTAATCAAACCACGACAACACAAGATGGAGTCTCACCACGGAGTACCCAAGGAGTTCCATCCGGTAATTACAACAGTCGTGGAGACGCTCAGCAGTTGGAAGTTGAACTGATTCCAGACATACAAGCAGATATCTGTAGTAAACTTCTACGAGAAAGATGGCGACCGGACTACATCAGGATAAGGACGAACAGCAGGGTCTCTCGAAAGAGGGATACCGTAGTGTCTTGATCCATGGGGATGATGCAGAATTTTTATACGGCGAGCAGAAGCGTGCGGACCGTGCGAATAAGTTAGTACTCAGTCTGGAGATGTATTATTATGGGAGGAGAATCGAGGATGTTGTATCATGGGATTAAGAGAATTATCTGAATACAGCACCGTCAGCAGTGATTAATGCGACACACATGAAACAGGACGGTTAAACCTAACCTTTAGACAATATTAGCCATGTAACGTTTTGGTATGAGATAAGGAATGAGATGTAAGAAGAAGCACTGTTGTAAACGGATGGTTATTAATAAAATAAACGTGTTGTTCTATCAATTGTTACGACTCTTGTTATACCATCATTACTCATGAAAGCTTGTGAAATACATTAGGTTATTGACTTGGTACGGAAGGTGTGCTATGCATACTTACAGAGGCACAGGCCGGCGCAAGCGGTACTATCCTTACCGGCACCTTTCAGATTAATGGGATTGAGGCATCGGTTCTCTTCGACTCAGGGGCTTGCATACCTTTATCTCGGCATCTTTTGCGAGGAGGTTGGGGCTAGACGCTGATGAGTACCCGACTTCACGGTTACGCTCCCGTCTAAGGAGAAGATTCGTTGCACTCGCTACTACCGAGGAGCCATCGTCAGAATTAAGGGGGAAGAATTTCCAGTTAGTTTCATTGAGTTCAAAGAGTTGGGATTTGATGTTATTTTCGGGATGAATTGGTTGGAGCGGCACAAGGGACGTATCCTCTACGCCGAGCACGACTGCTGCTCAGGAGTCCATCGGTAACAATATCATACCGCCAGAGGCCCAGAGAGCCTTCGACTAAGATCATCACCGCTATGGCAATGTACAAGGAATTGAGGAGGAAGGAAGAAGTGTACCTCTGCTATGTCCAGGACATAGAGAGAGACCCCGAGTTCGACCCCGACTTACGGTAGTGTCAGAGTTCCCCGATCTTTCCACGGGAACTGCCCGGCATGCATCCACTCGGGAGGTAGAGTTCACATCGAGCTACTACCTGGTACCAGACCGATAGCCAAAGCACCATACCGCATGGCTCCGGCAGAAATGATTGAGTTAAAGGAACAATGAAGGACTTGTAGACAAAGGGTTTATTAGACCCAGTGTATCACCATGGGGAGCGCTAGTTCTCTTCATGAAGAAGAAGGATGGTAGTCTCCGCTCTGCATCGACTACAGAGAGTTGAATGCAGTGACTGTAAAGAATAAGTATCCACTACCCCGCTTGATGATCTGTTTGATCAGTTGAAGAGGCATCTGTTTTTCCAAGATTGATCTAAGATCGGGGTATCATCAGATAGCCATTAAGGAGGGAGACATTGAGAAGACGGCATTCCGAACACGATACGGCCACTATGAGTTTACAGTGATGTCGTTCGGTTTGTCGAACGCACGGCGAAGTTTATGGATCTGATGAACCGCTTGTTCTGGGAGCGCTGGACAAGTCGTTGTGGTATTTATTGATAACATTCATATACGAAATCGAAGACTGAGCACGAGGAACACTTGAAGGGAGTATTGGAGATATTGAGGGAGACCAGCTATATGCTAAGTTCTCCAAGTGTGAGTTTTTGGCTTGACCAGGTCTCTTTCCTGGGTCATGTCATTTCAGATTCTGGGATTCGGTGGATCCACAAAGATTGATGCCGTGCGTACCTGGCGGAGACCAAGATAGTTACCGACATTCGGAGCTTCCTTTCTTGGCAGGTTACAACCGGCGTTTGTTAAAGATTTCAGCAAGGTCGCGAAGTCAATGACCAGTCTGATGAAGAAAGATGCACCGTTCTTACACTAGTAGAAAAAACATTTTAAATGACGACACTTAAACCACGGTTAAATGAAAAACCGTGGTTTAAAGTTTATAAATCACGGTTTCTAGGGAAACCGTCATTTATAGTACACGCCGAAGAGAATAAACCACGGTTTTTGGAGAACCGTGTATATAGTTATTTATAAACCACGGTTTGTAGGGCAACCGTCATTTATAGTACATGCCGGAGAGAATAAACCACGGTTTTTGGAGAACCGTGGTATATAACCGTCACGCCGGAGAGAATAAACCACGGTTTTGGAGAACCGTGGTATATAACCGTCACGCCGGAGAGAATAAACCACGGTTCTTTAAGAACCGTGGTATATAACCATCACACCGGAGAGAATAAACCACGGTTTTTGGAGAACCGTGGTATATAGTCTGAGCGGGAATTTTAATTTTTGGCCCAAATTAACGCGGCTCTTCTCTTCGGAATGTACTATAAATGACGGTTCCCTACAAACCGTGGTTTATAAGTAAACAAAGAGAGCCGCGTTAATTTGGGCTGAAAATTAAAATTCCCGCTCAGACTATATACCATGGTTTTTAGAGAACCGTGGTATATAACCGTCACGCCGGAGAGAATAAACCACGGTTTTTTAAAGAACCGTGGTATATATCCGTCACTCTCGAGAGAATAAACCACGGTTTTTGGAGAACCGTGGTATATAGTCTGAGCGGGAATTTTAATTTTCGGCCCAAATTAACGCGGCTCTCTTGTTCTCTTAATATTTCTCTTACTGTAATTGCAACCCACACTGGCGAACAAGGATTGAACGCGCCTCTTCCTCATTCTCTTCACCTCCCGGTAATTTTTACAACCCACGCCGGCGAACATGGAACATGCTCTACGCCATCTCTTCAACCTCCCGGTAATTTCGCAAACCATACTAGTGGAAGGAACATGCTCTATGCCATATCAACTGCACTGTAAATTGCTACCCATACTGGCGAACAAGAAAACATGCTCCTACCTCTCTCATTATCTTGTTTTCATGGTAATTTTTGCAACCCACACTGGCGAACAAGGAACGTGCTCTGCGTCTCATCCTCATGTTCACTCATTGTAATTTTTGCAACCCCAGCCGGCGAACAGCGAACATGCTCTACGCCGCATCCATTTTCTTCAACCTCACAGTAATTTGGAACCCACCGGCGAACAAGGAGCATACTGCGCCTCCATTCTTCACTCACGATTTCGCAACCTTAATTCGCAAACAAGGAACATACATAATCTGGCATCTTCATTGTCTTGTATATGCGCTCTGTTGAGATTTCCAGATTGAAGGCGAAGATTTGAAAAATTCATGGACTATAAACCACGGTTTCATGTATAACCGTGGTTTATTCGTTGTTTTTTTCACCTTATATACCACGGTTTTTAGAATAACCGTGGTTTATTCTCTCCGGCGTGACGGTTATATACCACGGTTCCCCAAAAACCGTGGTTTATTCTCTCTCTCGGCATGTACTATAAATGACGGTTGCCCTACAAACCGTGGTTTATAACCGTGGTTTATAACCGTGTTTTTTTTACATTATATACCACGGTTTTTAGAATAACCGTCATATATTACTCACTATAAATGACGGTTTATAGAACCGTGGTTTTTATCTTCATTTAAAACCACGGTTTGAACCGTGGTATATAATATTTTGGCATTTACGACGGCCGCAAATACCACGGTTTTTAACCGTGGTATATAAGCAAAATAACCGTGGTATATAATGTTTTTTCTACTAGTGTTATGGACGGCTGACTGTGAGAGCATCTAGAGTTTGAAGGACTCACTGACCACTGCACCGGTTCTGACCATTCCAGACGGTACGGAGGGCTTTGAGGTTTACTGTGATGCATCCGGCATAGGGCTGGGTTGCGTGCTCATGCAACATGGCAAGGTGGTGGCATATGCCTCACGCCAGTTGAAGAAACATGAGGAGAACTACCCCACACTGATTTAGAGTTGGGAGCTGTAGTCATCGCTTTGAAGATATGGCGCCATTACTTATACGGGGTTAGTGTGACGATCTACACCGATCACAAGAGCTTGAAATACATATTCACTCAGAAGGAGTTGAATCTTAGACAAAGGAGATGGATAGAATTTCTGAAAGACTATGACATTGACCTCCAATACAAAGAATGGAAGGCCAATGTTGTAGCAGACGCCCTGAGCCGTCGAGCACACTCACTCCATTCGCTAGTCTCTTTCTCCAGCTTGGTTGATGAGGTGCGAGAGGCTCAGAGGACAAATGAGTATATGAGAGAGGTCAGATAGAAGCTGACAGATGGTACCTTTGAGAGTCAGAAATATGACTTCAGACTTCACGACGATGATCTGATCAGACTTAAGGGCTGGTTATGCATATCATGGGGCAACACGGATCTGAAAGACCGTATACTTAAAGAGTCACACTGCTCTTCAGTTTCCATCCATTCGGGAGCCTCTAAGATGTATAAAGACATGAAGAGATACTTCTGGTGGTCGAGAATGAAGACAGATGTTATCGAGTTCGTCTTGAGGTGTCTCACATACCAGAAGGTGAAATTCGAGCACCGACGACCAGGCGGAATGGTACAGTCGATGCCAGTTCCGGAGTGGAAGTTTCATGATATCTCCATGGACTTTGCAGTTGGACTCCCACCTGCTAGGGGAGGTCTCAACATGATATGGGTGGTGTTGGATCACCTTACCAAAGTATCCCGATTCATACCGATGAAGGATACTTGGAAGGTGACCAAATTAGCTGAGTTGTTTGAGAAAGAAATCATGAGACATCACGGGATACCAAAGACCATAATGTCAGATAGAGATACCAGATTCCTTTCGAGGTATTGGAGAGCTACTAGAGAAGCGTTGGGTACAGAACTGAAGTTGAGTACCGCGTTCCATCCTCAGACAGATGGTCAGACTGAGCGTACAATTCAGACACTCGAGGACATGCTGAGGGCATGTGCCTTAGACTTCCAGGGCAGTTGGATTGACAAGTTACATCTGATCGAGTTTTCATACAACAACAGCTATCACGCTTCGATCAAGATGGCACCTTTTCAAGCGTTGTACGGTAGACCATGTCGTACACCGCTCTGCTGGGATGAGTCGAGCGAGACGGTCATTGTAGGACTAGAATACTTAGAGAAAGTTAAGGCTGAAGTTCAGCAAATCAGGGAGAACATGAAAGCTGCTCAAGATAGGCAGAAGTCGTATGCTGATGTTCGACGACGAGACCGAGAGTTCGCAGTGGGCGACCAGGTATTTCTGCGGGTATCACCGATGAAGGGTGTGTTTAGATTTGGGCAGAAGGGCAAGCTGAGCCCTAAATTTGTTTGTCCTTATGAGATTACGGAGCGGGTGGGCCCGGTTGCTTACAGGTTGAATCTACCTGTTGAACTGGGTAAAGTGCATGATGTTTTTCATGTTTCACAGCTAATAAAATACATGCACCACCCCTACCATGTGTTAGAACCTGACAGGTTGACGTTAGAACCGAATATGAGATCCGTGGAGACTCCTCAGAGAATCTTGGATAGTAAGACTAGGGACTTTCGCCATAAGTCAGTGCGACTGGTGAAGGTTCTCTGGTCTAACTAGGATGCCGAAGAGGTCACGTGGGAATTAGAGGATAAGATGAGATCGAAGTACCCTTTGTTGTTTACTGACTAGATCGTCTATATAGGGTATGGGGCGTACCCCTTTTTAAGGGTGGTAGAGCTTCCTCGCTTTTGAGTTAGGAAACGAACATGTTTGTTGTTTATTTGGTGTGTGTAAGATATGGTTGTGTAAATTATTACATTTTGGTGGTAAGTTTAAGATATGTATAATACTTATGTATTGTATTTGTGGAAGACCTTTGGGTCTTGAGATGTGTGTGAATGTGAATATAAGATGTGGTGTTAAGATTAAGAGAATTGAGTACCGTGAATGATTAAGCATATATGTGAACTTTGGGGACAAAGTTCTTTTAAGGGGGGTAGATTGACATACCCCAAACCTATATATAGTGTTTAGATGATAAACTAAGGTATAATAAGGCTAAATAATGCCATAGAAACTTTGGGGAACAATTTAGACCAAACAAAACACTAGGAAACACCATAAGAGCAATTTAAGCAAAAATGTGCTCTAAGCTTGGAGTAACTTGGGTTAGCACCCAAATATTATTTTTAGACCTTAGTAACATCCTAATGGTCATATTAAATCAATTACCAAAGAAAACCAAGGTAAAAACAAGTTAAAACACAAATTGTGCTTTAAGGACTCTTAAAGCACATTTTTGAAAAATTGTCTTGGAAAGGGGTTTTGGGTGGCTAAATGCCCATGATTACTCCTTAATCAACTTGTGTGCTACTTAGTATCACATTAGGAAGTCTAAATCAATGGGAAATCAAAAATTTCACAAATAAGTCCACTAGTTTATGAATAGTAACCAAATAGTGCCTAGTTTAGTCTTTAGTCAACTAAGTCAAATTAAATGGTCAAACAAGACCATGACTAGCCTCATTAGTGAAGGGTGCCGGTGTTTGTTAGTGGTGAGTCACCACACAAGATAGTAATATTAGATAAAGAGGAGGGAAATAAGGAAAACACTATTTGCTTTTTAACTTAAATATCTTACTTTTGCTTACCTCTCTCCTCACCTCTTCATTCTCTTCTCTCACCACCGATTTCTCTTGCTTTCTTCCTTCTCCATTGGCATGAAGAGCAGCCCCATGTAAGCTCCACCTTCCTTTGACCACTAATTACTCATTTTAGCTCCAAAACCAAAACAAAGTACATATTCTTCTTAGTTAGCTCAAGCTCTTCCTTTCTATCTTTCCAAAACTTCAAGAACTCCATTTTGGTGCCAAGTCAAACCGCCATTAGAGGAGGAAACTCAAGCTTGGAGAGTTCATTGGCTTCTCCATTCTCTTAAGGTAAAGAATATGTAAGAAAATCTAGGTTTCCATCATCTTTCTCCATAACCGAAAATCTATACTCATGGGGCTTCATTTTTATGCCTTGTTCTAGCTTGTTTTCTATTCTCCAAAGGATAGAGGAGGTCCTTCTTGATTCATATCCAAGTTTGTCTTGAAAATCGAAGGTAAAACATTCAATTTAATACCTTAAAACACATTTTTAACCTAGGTTTATTCCTTAAGGTTAGTGTATTGTTTAGACCTCATTGGAGTCATTGAATATTGGTTAGAAAATTGGAAAGGAGAGTTTGATTGGTGATCGAGATTGTTCAAGAAAAACCTAAGGAAAAAAGTTTGTGGAGCTTGTGAAAGAACAAGGTAAATTGCTTACTTAAGGTGTTTTAATGCATTAAGGGATGGGATATGGATAGGTAACAAGTTTAGCTTAGAGTTTACAAAGGAAAAGGGATATAAAACTTAGGAGAAAGAATACTATTATATTGAGAACTTGTGACTAAAGAGCTAATGAGAAATGAGATAGTTAAACAATGTTGAGGTGAATTACAAGAAGCATTTTATTTCAATGGGAGCCTTGTTGTGTGTATTTACAGGTTAAAGGAAAATATATGTGAAAATTCAGTGGTTAAGATTATTGTCATTTAAGGGCCTAAGTGCCAAGCATTTTAAGTTATTGCACTATATGATGTGGTGTGTTTTGGTGTAAATAGAATGTTAAGAATGTGTGGAAAGAATTTGGGTGATAAAGATTGTTAAATGGTGAAAACCTAAGTGTTTGGGTGTAGTAATATGCTAGGGAAACTATGCCAAAATTTGGTGAAGAAACATGATGTCTAAGATAATCAAAGGAAATTTTATGACTAAGGAAGTACTAGGAATTTTAGGAGTTGTTTTGGTTAAAAGAAATGAGTCTAAGATGTTCTAGTGAACTAGGATGACTTAGGTATGTCTATGAGAAACTAGGGGTTACAATGGTGAATTTTAGGCACCCAGACCTTGATAAAAGAAGTTAGGAAACTTGTGCAAGTTTGATGGGAATAAGGTGTAAAACGTTGAATTGGTTTATGTGTGAACTAGAGTTTAGAATCTAAGGAAGTTTGATAAATGCAATAAGTGTGGAAAGTGGTGTATATGGTGTGGTCAAGTTCTTAAGGAGGGAGCATTTGGTTAGTGGAAATTCTAGGTGAATTGCATATGAGAAATGTAAGAAAATAAGTGCTAAGTGTTGGGAGTTTTTGTAAGAATTGAGTAAATGTTTGAGAAGATCTTGGAAGTTGTTTTAATGAGTTTGGTGGATGTTATAAGGTGGGTTTAATGTGCCAAGATGGTGTTAGACCTATTAGGACACTTGTGGAAGAGTTTGGAATTGAAAGAACAATTTAAGAGAAAAATCTGTAGTGGACCGACCCAGGGTCCGACCCAGTTCTGGGTCGGTCGGACCATGTTAAGCCAACCAGAATGTCTCTGGAACGGACCGACCCAGAGGGTTTTGGGTCGGTCGGCTTAGCTTAGGGTCGGTCGGGCAAAATTTAACGAAGGAAATTGGTTCTGTAATGGACCGACCCAGAGGGTTTGGGTCGGTCGGACCGGCCTTGGGTCGGTCGGATGATTTTCAAAAGACGGGAAAGTTTATGTAATGGACCGACCCATAAGGTGGGTCGGCGTGGGGGGTCGGTCTAAGAGAATTGTTCGTACCACAAAGTTACTGGAACGGACCGACCCAGGGGTTGGGTCGGTCGGTGGGTCGGTCGACCCTTAACACTTAAAAAAAAAATTTAAGGTGCTAATGGTATTAATGGTACACCATTAAGGGGGCAATGATGATTAGAAACCTAAAGACCTAGGGATTAAGTAAGGAAAAGACTTTAATGTTTAAAGCTAAGTTTGTAAGGTTAAGTATAAAACTTAAGAAGTGTTAGATGGGGATCATTATGGTTAAGAAAGTTAAATAAGTTAAGTAATGTGTAGATAATTAATAATCTAAGTTGGATGAATTTTAGGACTTGAAAGTTTGGAACCCGGAGGAGAATTAAACAACGGGACAATCGACGGTGAACGGTACAGTCTTTCTTGTGACCTGCTTGCTAACGAGGTGTCCCTTGGCTTGTGTGCTATATGTTTATGTGTGCCGACTAAACAAGATAAAGCATGTAACCGGTTTTATTGTACCTCTTGTGTGTGTGTTGATTTACACTAACACATGAGACTTGAGGTAGTTACTAACAAGGTTTAGTACGAATTGGATTAAGGTGAGGTGTTATATTGTTTAACAGTTGGTTAATACCCGAGAAGGTTTAACCAACACTTGGTTTGTAAGATTTTCACTAACTGAAACTTAATGGGGGGAGTGAGGAATCCGGGACTGACTCCGGTCATGCATGTTAAGGAAAAAGGGAGATCGGTATCTGAATCAGGTCCGACTTCCGCTTAAGGACTTGTCTTCGGACTTGTTGCCTAGGGTCGATAGTCGGCTCGGCTACATTGGACTTCCAGCCCAAGGTAGGAGGCATTAAGATGGTGCGGTAGGATCACCTAAATCCTAAGATTAAGTTAAGTTGTTTATTCAACCAATGGAGTTTATAGCTCATTGGTTAGGGTTGCTTTTGACCCGACAAAATAAACATTGAGATGAGTTACAACCATTTCTAAGTAAAGAATGGTTTGTATTCTGAGGATTAAGTTAAGGGCTAAGATTGAGGAAAGTCAGTTGGACTAAGGTTAGGTGGTAATGGAATTAAGGAGTTCATAGATTAACTCACTTACTAAGGGAACGCATCTAAGCCGTTCATTGTGTGTGAACTATTTTGTTCATTGTGGATTGTTGTTTATTGCACTTCATATTATGTTTGTGTATCTAATCAATTTCCATGCTATCGACAATTAGTCGTCGTAGCCCGTTAGCTTGGGGGCCATGAGAGGGCGTACCAGCATTCGTGCTGACCCCCTTTGGGGGCTGTTTTTATTTTGCAGGTAAGCGTCCGTTGAGGAGTCACCCTGAGAGTGGGGGTGGTTACACTTAGGACGGGTTGTTTATTTTGAGCACGGGTTGCGCCTGTGCGCCCGTCTGTTTATATTTAAACTAATGCAAGTTTAAGATTATGTTTTAGATACTTGAAACTCGGTTGGTTGGTGTTTTGGACGGTTTGTATATTTCGGATAAGCATTGTAAATTTGTAAGGTCGGTATTTTCTAACGATCAGACCGTGGCAAGGTCCCGGTGTTTGTTATTTCCGCTGCGACGTTTGTGATTAAGTCATTAAGTTTGCGATAACCACGACTGGCTTTGGACGGGGTGTTACAATGCGTATTACTACTCTTAGAGGTATTTCACATTTGAAATCTCTTAGGAACTTATTGGTAGTTCCCTAATTTATTTGTGCTCTTTAAAACACCTTTTGCTCTAATTGTTCCTAAAGCATGTTTTGGTGTAAATTGTTGTTTAACACTTCTTCTAATGTTTCTAAGGCACGTTATAGCCTTAGTATATCCTAATTAGATAGTTCATTAATATATTAAGGTTTGGGGTATTTCAATCTACCCCCTTAAAAGAACTTTGTCCCCAAAGTTCCTATGTATCTATATCTCTAAGAACACAAAGGTAACTTCACACTAAAAGATCATATAGACCACTCAATATCTGTATAGGCATTCTGACTCATAAGGTCTGCCTTATCTATATATATATATATATTTACCACACTTGTCACACAACATGTCTTTGCATGTTTTAGTAATCAATACTCTTTGTATATTCCTTTGTTGTATACTCCTCATAACCGGTCCGGAGACAAAGGTTTTCATGTCCTCGGTCCCATGAGTGAGACTTAGTAAAGAAAATACATGTCAACTCCAATTCCACTTTATGCTACTGCATCTACTCTTAACGTGGTTAATTGTGACCACTTGTAGGGAGTTTCAAGAATCATCCGACCCTGATGTGAGCAGCATCAGTGTCGAACTATCCTTTCACCCCAATTTGTGTTCAATTTTCCTTGATCTGGCCAAGATCAAGTTCTACCTCCCACGTCAACTTCAAACAACCAAATAATTATTCATGTAGAATTTTATATCTTTTAGTTCTTATAGTCATAATCATAAATCAATACATCTCCAAATTATGGAACTCAGTCCATCAGTCATTCTTAATTCACCTCTTAGCAATTACTTAGAGAATTTAATTCCTACCAGGTACTACATCGGTCTCATACCGATTCATACCTCATAACATTACCATATATTGACTCATATCAATACATATCGTAGGGATTTTAATTCCCCTGGAGTTTCTACTCCTCTTTTCCTGAATTCTCGCACCGAAGTTAACGAGATAAGCCTCTAATACATCTGGTATTCGCATCTAATTATGCGTAATAACCACAACCACATAAGAATGAATACATGTGTTTATATAACATATGTATCAAACATCACAACTAATTGTATTGTGCTATGCACACTGTAGTTTACATACTCAAAACGTGAAACATACGCTACGCGATTGTGCGCTCTACCCCCCTTAAAATGGATTATGCCCACGTAATCAACATTATATCATCCCTGAATATAGGTTCAAGATGTTGATGTGTCATGGAGCATTCTAGGTTCCATGTAGTCTATCTCACATTATGGTTGGGTCAGAGGATACTTTCGCTCTCATAGACTTGTGTCTTTTTGCAATTAAGGATTAGTTTTCATTAGGCCTCTGCCTTCAGGTGTCTTAGTCGGATATTTACCCTGGATATCATGTGCTGCCATTGTAAGACCCCTACCACCAATACCGTCATTACTGTACAAATACTTACCTTCGTTGCGGATACTACATACATAACGGCGGGTGTACAATGCCGTTAGTCACCCACGTGACTAACAAGGCGAGTTACAATACTACACACTATCGGTCTGATGAATATGAACATACCGAGTACTCTACACAATACAATACTTCCCATTGCTTAATCATCCATAATTCAATTACAACTTCAATTCATTACTATACCGAGTATACTACAATCCTTAAATTACCGATACAGCTTGGACTTCCGATTTCCCAATACATTACAAGTACAATCCCTTTCATACAACTACCCATGCTTACATAGCAGTCCCCGTCCTACTCTCTCGAACGGTGGTCAGCTTCGAGTACCTGCACACTAAAAACGGTCCCCCGAGGGGGTCAGCTTATGCTGTGCATGAAATTCGCATATACCGCGTGCTAACCGCGGTACGCCGACTACTTTGGGTCGGGTACATGGAGTTCATTTTTACACGCATACATATATACTCATGCTACAACAATACATTCACAATACCTACATACACATACAAGGTTCAATACTTACTAAGGAAGACAATTCGATCGTCAACCGTTCATAACTAGCTATTTGTTTCAATACTCTTTCGTTGCGTTACTCGTTACTCTACTCATACTCACTCCTTATTCCTGTATACTCATCACTCCATGTTCGGTATCCTACTCGTACACGATCCTTACTCTGTACTCGTTACTATACTTGTGTATACCTGCTACTCGACACTCCATACATCATACGTACTCAGTACTCAGTCCATACTCATAACTCAATACTCGGTACTCAACATACTCATATTCACTTCTTACTCAGTACTCATTACTTCCTCATACTTACGCAATACTCATTACTCATTACTTTGGCCTCTGGGCAGAGTCATACACAAGACTCGCCACCGGACCTACAATACGAGGGCTATACGCTTAGCTCCTCAAATACTCAAATGTCCGTTTACCGGACTACTCAAATTCCCAACACTTCTCTCAGAGTATAATACAATCTCATGGATTAGCCTAGAAGTATCTCTCTCGATAACCTCTGCTAGCTTAGGGAATTACCACCGTCTAGTATCCTCAGGTTTAAGGGTTTCCCCAACATATCGAATACTATCTCGTTCGGGGCATACTTACATCAGTCGGGTCCTCTCATAATGGGTCGACTAATTGCTAAGGGGTTTGGAGATCCCTCTTCATTCTTTACTACTCTCATGGTTCATGTCTTGCACCAAGATTAATTCCTCTAATAGAGGTTACTTATATTTTTCCACTACTTATTCTTTGTGGGTTATTCATTTCGGTTCTCCTACCATTATCGGGAGGTTATTACTCCCGTACACTCTCTCACATTCTAGTGAGTTCCTTGGTTTACGTTATCGTTTATTGATTCGTCGGTTAGTGCGTTGTTACGGTGCCGTTACTACACGATACGACTCTTACTAAGAGTCTCTACACGATCAAGGCTCATCTATGAGTCGATCTACGCACTAGGTGAAGCCACACAATCAAGCAGAAGGTTAGCTCACACAACATACATCATGACATACAATGAAAGGCAATAAACGTTTTCATGCTTTAATCTTGATTAGCCGGCATACAGCATACAAATCAACGTAACTCGGTTAGCATACGGGGCATGAGAAAATCATACCTTTCACCGGAGTTAGCTTTAAGACGTGTCCCCTCGTTCCTTGGTTCACACTTGTTCCACTGGTAATGTTTCCTACATTGTTATTAATACTATGCTCGTACGATATACAAATAATTACTACTCCCTTACTTACCCCGTTATCCCGGTGTACTTAATGTTCTTATACTTTTAACTTCCTTAACTTGTTTCCTCACTCACATGTGCATTTCCTCATCCTTTCTTTCCATTAATGATGTATTACTACATTTACATATACCTATGTGTATAGGCATATATATATACATATGATAACTCTAATCATTTTTTTTTTTGACTCGACCGACCTTACCCAGGGTCGGTCCCAAGGTCGGTCGAAGTCAGTAAGGAATTACGCTGGAACTCACAGGCCGACCGACCTTGCAAGTCCAGTCTCAAGGTCGGTCCATTCCAGTGAGTTACTTGACGGAAAATTTTAGCCCGACCGACCTTGCAAGTCCGGTCGCAAGGTCGGTCCATTCCAGTAGCTTACAAGACGGAAATTTTTTGAGTCGACCGACCTTGCAAGTCCGGTCGTAAGGTCGGTCCATTCCAGTAGGTTGCATTACGGGAAATTCTTCTGGCCGACCGACCTTGCATGTCCGGTCCCAAGGTCGGTCCATTCCAGAAGGTTTCCGTCCTTTGTAAATCTGGGCTTGACCGACCTTGCAAGTCCGGTCCCAAGGTCGGTCCGACCTAGTATTTCAGTTTTCATTTCTGTTTCAGTCCTCTCCTTTACCCATTACTTCCCCATTGTTCCTACACTTAATCCCACATATTTTAACACTACTTAGGCCCTCAAAATTGCCTTGGTTCATCCCCCAAATACCTTACTCATTTATAACTCAATCCGCACATCCAATACTTCTACTACCAATACCATTACTAGCATCCCAAATACAATTCCAAGCAATTACCATGTCTGTCCCCAAGTCCAACATCCATTTCACTACATCTTGCACACTAATTTTTCCTAGCTTCCTAATACATTTTTATCACTTCTTGCTACAGACTTTTATATACTTTATCCTCATCTTCCAATTACCAATCCATGGTCACTAACCATCTCTACTAACCCCAATACATACCTTGGTTCTCCCATTCACCAAGTCATTCTTTAATGCACAATTCCTACCAAAATTTTGCCATAGCTCACCTATAATTCTTACTTATCCACACATACCCATCATCACCAAAATCATCCCTATTCTAGCCACACCCATACAAGGGTCCTACCAGCAATACAAAGAAATCTTAATACATCTTTACTTCCTCAAACACAATATCAATACACATACACAATTCTTTGGCTCTAAGGCCTACAATCCTCATACTTGTTCACAATGCCCATACTTTCACAACTACAATCCCAATACATTATTTCGGTTTCTTTAAATTGGTTTACCCATTCCCGTTATTCTAATGCATTACAATTTAGTATTAAGGAAGAGCTCTTACCTTGAGCTTTTGATTCCTTCATTCCCTTTCCATTTCTCCTCTTCTCTCTTTCTTGTTCAAATCGATTTTGTGGGGGATGGAGTTACCAAACTCCATCCCAACACCCAAATTACATAAAGAGAACATAATTAAACTTCTAACCTCTTATAACACCACTAATTAATTGAAGGGTTTAAATTACCACAAGTTAGGGTTTTACCTTGAAGTGTTTTAGGAGGGGTTTTAGCCCTTGGTTCAAGAAGGTGTTCTCACCACCATTGGAGGGTTGAAGCAAACTCCAAAACAAGAGGAAAACAAGGTAAGAGAGAGAGACAAAATCGGCCACCAAGGAGATGGAGAAAAATGAGGTCTTTCATGGAGATTATTACCTTGTTTGGAAGAGGAGACTCCAAGCTTCACAATGGTGTGCTTTTCTCTTCAAATGGGGAAAACCCATGGAGATGAAGTTGCTCATTTTCGGATTTTGAAAAGATAGAAATGTAGAGGATGAGGGGATTACAAATATGTAATTATTTTTGAGTTTGGAGCTTGTACAAGGAGAGGAAGTTGAGGCAGCCATAGAGGCTCCATTTTCGCCCAGCACAGTGAGAGAGAGGGAAGAAAATCGGTGGGAGAGGTGAGAGAAGAAGAAGAAAGAAAAGTGAGAGAAGAGAGAGGGAGGGAAATGTTTTATGTTTTTGCTTTTTACTTTCCTCTCTCTTCCTTCTCTTTCTTTCTTTCTTTATTACTAGCTTAGAGTGTGTGTGAGTGGGTTGACTCCCTTAATAGAAACCGGCCCCACTATATTAGAAAGCTGGAGCGTTTTTCGTCTTTTACAGAAAACGCTTGTTATTTTACCCGGTTTGGAACTATTCACTAACCGGGCCCGTTTTCCGGAATTTTCTCGTTTCTTTTTTTATTGGTTATTAAGATTCCATAAAGGATTAATAATTATTGTTTAATGATTTATACATTTTACGGGTTCGTTTGACCACTTAAAATCACGTTTTCGGGTTTCCTCGAAAAACGTGCGCTAAAGCTCTTTTAGCGTTTTAATACATTTCTTGGATCCGTTTTCTTCGGGAATCGTTCCCATATACTAATTAGGCATGAATAAGCCTTAGGAATCCTTACGATACTATAACCGAGGTCCCGTACCTCCTATGGTTATTTAACACTTTTTAGCGTTTTCCGCTTTCTAAGCGTTTTTCTCATTTCTTTTGGATTTATTTTCTTTACCAAAAATTACTTAGGCACTATTAGGCCCTTAAATATATATTAGAATAATTTAATCACCATATTAAGTTCGGGGTATTTCAATCTACCCCCTTAAAGAACTTTGCCCTCAAAGTTGGTGAATCTAATATTATTACTTGTATAATACTCTATGCTAAGGTTGTAACCTCTACATATAACTTGTCAAACTCCAAATGTCTGACATGATGCATACTACGCATCCAAACAGCATGTCACTGCATGCATAGCAATCAAAAATATCCGTTTTACTTCTCTCCAAGGGGGTCCATCCGCAGACAATTAGGTACAATCCTCCCCCAATGGCGAGTGATCCCTCAGGTACCGGTCACGTTTGAACACTTACGCTTTCTGGTTCACGGCCGTCATGACTTGAGCACTTACGCTTTCTGGCTCTACGGTCCTTTGGTTCTGATCAAATTCATTTGCACATATAGAGATCCTCAGGCACTTACTCATACTTTACTCATACTTACTCATACTTACTTAGGACTACACTGCCCCAGTGCCTTGGAAAAATACAAACACACATGTCACCATACAAACGGTGTAGTGGTTTCAAACTACTCTACACTTCCACAGACTCAAAACTAGCTTCACCTCCTATGGTTTCGACCGGATACCCGTGCCTAGGCATGGAAGATCCACTAGCGCCCGTGGGAGCGGTTTCAAAACCGATCCTCATTCTTAAGTTTGAAGAAAACATCGTACCCAAATTAGTTTTGGAAATTCATTTTGAAAACTTGTGTACATCACCCAAATACCATTTATGATGATTATTCCTAAGACTAGTGTTATTACTGTGACCACTTAAGGGAGCTTCCAGAGTCCTTCAACCCCAATGTGATCAGCATTGGTGTTGAATTATCCTTCCACCCCAATTTGTGTTCGGCTTCCCTTGATCGCTAGCAAATCAACTTCCACTTCCCACCTCAATACAAACAGACAGCTCGTCAAACATCATTCCATTTTCTATCTTTTAAATCTTGCTACTCATAATCATACACATACATTTTCCAATTTATATGATTCACTTACTTACTTACTAATCATTTTATCAATCATTACTACATCTTCTCCAACTACTATACTTAGGAATTCATGGGTATAATATCCCATTAATTTGCTATACTCTCATTTATACTCATAAAATACGTCGGTTGTACCCTGATTCATGCCCATTACATACATCGGTTCCGTACCGATTTATACTCCTCAAGTCTCCATACATACTCATTCCTCATACTATTACCAATCGGGGTACTCATTCCCCTAGAGTTTCTCCACTCCTTTCTTATTCTTGTTTCTCAAATAACTACAATTACACGATGAGTGAATACAAATGTTTATGTAACATAAGTATCAACCATCAAAACGAATTCTTTTGCACTATGCGCATTGTAGTTTACGCCCTTGTCACGTAGAACATACATTTCGCGGTTTTCGCTCTACCCCCCTTAAAAGGGATTACGCCCACGTAATCTACCATGTGTCAACATTGAACATTGGTCGAGGCATTCAGCCGTCATGGAGTGGTTCAGTTTCCATGCGGTCTATTATACAATGTTCCTTGATCAACGGGTCTTAACCGTACTGTTAGTTAGTCCCTACATCAAGAATTTTCATCGGAGTTTATTTAACTCTTAACCGGGTTTGGTTCTAGGTGTATTTCTCTTGGAATTCTGGGCCCACTAGCTTCTGCTGCGCGACCCTGATAACTTGGGTTATTCGCCCTTCTCGTTATCTTAATGTGCTATACGACACCTTTTTATCCTCTTATTGTGGGAATAAGGTCTGTTCCATCTCGCGTGGTATTCTTTTACTGTGCGTGAACTCGATGAGTTTTAGATTTGTAACCAGCTCTCTGGCAAACTATATACATATTGTTGTGTTTGTAGTGTCATCATTCACTGGTTTCCTCCGACTTATTGTCAGTTGAGGTTAAGTCACTACTTAGTTGTAGTGCTTCCTCTACTGTTAGTAGCTTCTGAATTATACTAGTTTCTCTGGTTCATTACAAGTGTTCTTTACTTGTATGACCTTGCATTTTCAATGTGTCGGTCCTTGTGACTTTCTTAAGTCTCCTTTCACTTTTATTCCAATGGAATTCACATCCTGTGATTGTTGGTGTGTTTCACACTCTTCGTGCTTCCTTGGCTTTAGGCCGCACGGTTTGTTTCTAAGCTTTTGCTTAACTGGCTCATGCCGTGTTTACTGGTGAAAGGAATAATTTACCACTACTTACATTTTCCATATTCCTAGCTATCCCACTAGATCATTAACTACACAAGTGCAATACCAAAACACTCAGTCCTACAGAGTGCAGAGGCGTAAACCCTTGGCAGTAACTCTCTTATGAGATCGCAATGGACTGATCATTACTCTTTCAGGTGGTGCTTCATCATTTGGTGTAGACTTCTGGCTTGTTGCCCGGTCTGTCTACCGTATTGCATTAACAACTCCATAATATTGGGTGATTATTCGCATATGTTGGTCGCCTGCTGCGCACCATGTTCTCACTGATTCCATAGTATTGGTTTACATGGCATCCACTGTTGCTAGCTTCAGCTCATACACTTGTATCGTTTATACAATGGTTCCCCATATATTTGGCAATTACCACATATGGTATTCCTTTATTTTTCTGAGCTCCGTGAGCATCATTGGTTTTGTAACCGGTTACTCCTTGGTTGTCAATAATTGTTGTTGAAGCTTATTTTACATTGATTGGCAAGAATTATATGTTCAAGCCTGACTACATTAGTAGTTCTAAAAGGAATATATTTCCTGACTATTACTGACGATATCCCCTTCTTGGGATTCATGTGTTCACCGCTCTTGCGGTCTCACATTTATGAGGGGATCCTCCATTATTGGTTGTTACTCTTTTATCGGTGTCATCCTTGACCACTTTCCAGGTAGTTTATATTGGTTTTGCAACCGTTGGGTTGTGTGGTAACAGTTTCATGGCCTACTAGCCATGTTGCCTAGAGCTCTGCTCATCATAGGTCGTTCTCGAGTGGTTACTTCTCTGTAAGCCATCACTGGGCTTGGAGGTGATACAGGGCTCCCTAAATAGATCGTCGCATCACGCTTCCGTTCGTTGGAGGCCCTTTTGTATCCTGGTATAGATCGATACCATTTATTGCTTTGGGGTATCCCCTATCAAGTGGGATCCCGTCAGTGTTCTAACCGGATGTTCGTTCCGATTGTGGTGTTTTTGCCACGACATCTCGTTCAACTGTGTTGACTTGATACCCTTTATGGATTGCTCCTGGGTAGTACCGATTATACGGTAGTGTCTGACTGACATTTATGAGTATGTTCAGTTTATTGTCCTACCTTGCGGTTCTGGATCTGAGTTATCCGTTGAGGGTTGTAACGTCTCCCGTTCTTAGGGTAGACCATTGGTATTTTTCCTTGTGTTATAACGGATTTGATATCCCTTCCGGTGATGAATGGTATTTATGGTACCTTATAACATCACCCTGTGTGTTTGTGGTAGTTGTCATGGGGATTCTATCCCGTTCATTGAACATTGTTGTGTTAATGTTAGGCATTTGCCTTAGTGTGCTTAGACTGGGTATTCCTTCCAGTCATCATGTTTTACTTTAATATATTCAAGACATGTCCAATGTCTTTATTAAGTTGTTAGCGCTTCTCGCACTTTTAACTCTTAATCATCCTCCTGTAGTAGGTTCTTGACTCCTTAGCTTGTAGCTTATCTGAGTTTCCTTTGTTCGGTTGAGGTATCCAACTATTCTGTTTCGAGTTTACTTATGGTCCGTAGAACGGAGTTGACTACTTCCCGTGTTTCGCACACTACATGTATACATACGTGGGGTACCGTCTTGGCACGTTACCACTTATCTAACTACATGTCAGGCCCGCAAGCTCCTTCGGAGTGCGGTTGTCCCACATCCCGTATTTGGGTACACTCATAGTGTTCGTCACACGCCTAGGTGAAGTATTCTATTGTCAACTCCTCTTGTATCATCCTATGATACTCACCGTAATTTCGTCTGTTTGGTTTTAAAAATCTGAGGTTTAAAAGAAGGGTTCGTAGTTTGAAAGAAAAGTTTTGGGTTTTGAACGATTCGGTGTTAAAAGAAATTCTTCATGGCGTTGCCATGATTCAGGTCCTGACCAAGTTCAGCTTCTTGCTGACCGGTATACTCTCAATACAATGGTCGGGCCGTTAGGCCTTTCCGAGTTTTCATTATTTAAATACTCAGAATTGGTGATGCTATTTTTGCTCCATTCGTCATAGCGGTACTTTAGCAAGTATTTGCGGGTTGTTAAAAGTCTTCCAACCGTCCTGTAGTTGCTGCACTTGCCCTAGGCAAGTGCGCGGGTAGGTTGTTTTTCGGTTAACGTATACCAGTTACGGTATCGTTTCCATCCATAATTGGTGGTTTTATTAGGTCTTCATTTGATCTTTTGATCTTGGTGATCGATCTCTTGAGTCGCTTCTCAGTATACTTGACATGGTTGTCGTCAGTCCGGGTGTCTCACACCTTCACTGTGGTTAACGAGACTTGGCTTATCCTTAGGAACCATTTTGTTGTCCTATAGGTGTAAGTTCTAGGAATACTTTCATAGCTATCCAAACCATGTTTGTTCGGTTATTATTGCCTCTTGGCTCGTAGGTTTGGTATTAATCCAACCTCGACTAGTTCCTTAGTCGGTTTGTATACCGTTGTTGGTATTATCAAACATTACAATCCGTAGACTCTCTTGTCTCGGGCTTGCTACTCTATCTTCCTTGTTTCATTGCGCGATTGTGCTTCTCTTCTTGCTGGCTACTCATGGTTCTCGCGACTGCGAAGCATGTCACCCCATGGTGCCATAAATTCTACTATCCTTATTTAGGATCTTCAATCCTCCACCGTTATGTGCGGTCATCATCATTCAACGGGAACCGTCTTCGGGACTTCCAGTTCTTGGACTCTACCATATGACAGGTTCTTTTTCTAATAAGGTTGTTCTTACAGCCGTCAGATCGGGTGTTACCCGAGTGTGAGAGGTCTTTCC
This sequence comes from Limonium bicolor, assembly GCA_023374045.1. Taxonomy (NCBI): domain Eukaryota; kingdom Viridiplantae; phylum Streptophyta; class Magnoliopsida; order Caryophyllales; family Plumbaginaceae; genus Limonium; species Limonium bicolor. The sequence goes on along the minus strand of CM041783.1, from coordinate 56,965,977 downwards.
ATTTCTCTGGCGTTATTCTCCCAACTTAATACCGTGGGTTGCGGAGGGCGGGGTATGGTTGTTGTAGGTTTCCGGTTCACACGGAAGTTCATAACTAGCGTATCTCACACGCTAACACTCAACCCTTAGCCCTAAGTCTCTAATTCCTAACTCGGTATTTACCTAAACTCGGTATTTCATCCATCAGAGCGATACTTCGCTCTGATACCACTTTTTGTAACACCCCTACCGCCAATACCGTCATTACTGTACAAATACTTACCTTCGCAGCGGATACTACATACATAACGGGTGTACAATGTCGTTAGTCACCCACGTGACTAACAAGGCGAGTTACAATACTACACACTATCGGTCTGATGAATATGAACATACCGAGTACTCTACACAATACAATACTTCCCATTGCTTACTCATCCATAATTCAATTACAACTTCAATTCATTACTATACCGAGTATACTACAATCCTTAAATTACCGATACAGCTTGGACTTCCGATTTCCCAATACATTACAAGTACAATCCCTTTCATACAACTACCCATGCTTACATAGCAGTCCCCGTCCTACTCTCTCGAACGGTGGTCAGCTTCGAGTACCTGCACACTAAAAACGGTCCCCCGAGGGGGTCAGCTTATGTTGTGCATGAAATTCGCATATACCGCGTGCTAACCGCGGTACGCCAACTACTTTGGGTCTGGTATACATGGAGTTCATTTTTACACGCATACATACATACTCATGCTACAACAATACATTCACAATACCTACATACACATACAAGGTTCAATACTTACTAAGGAAGACAATTCGATCATCAACCGTTCATACTAGCTATTTGTTCAATACTCTTTCGTTGCGTTACTCGTTACTCTACTCATACTCACTCCTTATTCCTGTATACTCATCACTCCATGTTCGGTATCCTACTCGTACACGATCCTTACTCTGTACTCGTTACTATACTTGTGTATACCTGCTACTCGACACTCCATACTTACTCATACGTACTCAGTACTCAGTCCTTACTCATACATACTCAATACTCGGTACTCATTACATACTCATATTCACTTCTTACTCAGTACTCATTACTTTGCTCATACTTACGCAATACTCATTACTCATTACTTTGGCCTCTGGGCAGAGTCATACACAAGACTCGCCACCGGACCTACAATACGAGGGCTATACGCTTAGCTCCTCAAATACTCAAATGTCCGTTTACCGGACTACTCAAATTCCCAACACTCTTCTCTCAGAGTATAATACAATCTCATGGATTAGCCTAGAAGTATCTCTCTCGATAACCTCTGCTAGCTTAGGGAATTACCACCGTCTAGTATCCTCAGGTTTAAGGGTTTCCCCAACATATCGAATACTCTCTCGTTCGGGGCATACTTACATCAGTCGGGTCCTCTCATAATGGGTCGACTAATTGCTAAGGGGTTTGGAGATCCCTCTTCATTCTTTACTACTCTCATGGTTCATGTCTTGCACCAAGATTAATTCCTCTAATAGAGGTTACTTATATTTTTCCACTACTTATTGTTTGTGGGTTATTCATTTCGGTTCTCCTACCGTTATCGGGAGGTTATTACTCCCGTACACTCTCTCACATTCTAGTGAGTTCCTTGGTTTACGTTATCGTTTATTGATTCGTCGGTTAGTGCGTTGTTACGGTGCCGTTACTACACGATACGACTCTTACTACGAGTCTCTACACGATCAAGGCTTATCTATGAGTCGATCTACGCACTAGGTGAAGCCACACAATCAAGCAGAAGGTTAGCTCACACAACATACATCAAGACATACAATGAAAGGCAATAAACCGTTTTCATGCTTTAATCTTGATTAGCCGGCATACAGCATACAAATCAACGTAACTCGGTTAGCATACGGGGCATGAGAAAATCATACCTTTCACCGGAGTTAGCTTTAACACGTGTCCCCTCGTTCCTTGGTTCACACTTGTTCCAATGGTAATGTTTCCAACATTGTTATTAATACTATGCTCGTACGACATACAAATAATTACTACTCCCTTACTTACCCCGTTATCCCGGTGTACTTAATGTTCTTATACTTATAACTTCCTTAACTTGTTTCCTCACTCACATGTGCATTTCCTCATCCTTTCTTTCCATTAATGATGTATTACTACATTTACATATACCTATGTGTATAGGCATATACTTATATACATGAATAACTCTAATCATATTTTTTTTTTACTCGACCGACCTTACCCAGGGTCGGTCCCAAGGTCGGTCGAAGTCAGTAAGGAATTACGCTGGAAACTCACAGGGCCGACCGACCTTGCAAGTCCGGTCTCAAGGTCGGTCCATTCCAGTGAGTTACTTGACGGAAAATTTTAGCCCGACCGACCTTGCAAGTCCGGTTGCAAGGTCGGTCCATTCCAGTAGCTTACAAGACGGAAAATTTTTTAGTCGACCGACCTTGCAAGTCCGATCACAAGGTCGGTCCATTCCAGTAGGTTGCATTACGGGAAATTCTTCTGGCCGACCGACCTTGCATGTCCGGTCCCAAGGTCGGTCCATTCCAGAAGGTTTCCGTCCTTTGTAAATCTGGGCTCGACCGACCTTGCAAGTCGGTCCCAAGGTCGGTCCGGCCCAGTATTTCAGTTTTCATTTCTGTTTTCAGTCCTTCCTTTACCCATTACTTCCCCATTGTTCCTACACTTAATCCCACATATTTTAACACTACTTAGGCCCTCAAAATTGCCTTGGTTCATCCCCCAAATACCTTACTCATTTCTAAATCCATATACACAATTTTTTCCTCACTTCCTTCAACACTTGTAACAGTTTTTGTTACACTTATGCTACAGATTTTATAACTCAATCCTCACATCCAATACTTCTACTACCAATACCATTACTAGCATCCCAAATACAATTCCAAGCAATTACCATGTCTGTCCCCCAGTCCAACATCCATTTCACTACATCTTGCACACTAATTTTTCCTAGCTTCTCCAATACATTTTTATCACTTCTTGCTACAGACTTTTATATACTTTATCCTCATCTTCCAATTACCAATCCATGGTCACTAACCATCTCTACTAACCCCAATACATACCTTGGTTCTCCCATTCACCAAGTCATTCTTTAATGCACAATTCTACCAAAATTTTGCCATAGCTCACCTATAATTCTTACTTATCCACACATACCCATCATCACCAAAATCATCCCTATTCTAGCCACACCCATACAAGGGTCCTACCAGCAATACAAAGAAATCTTAATACATCTTTACTTCCTCAAACACAATATCAATACACATACACAATTCTTTGGCTCTAAGGCCTACAATCCTCATACTTGTTCACAATGCCCATACTTTCACAACTACAATCCTAATACATTATTTCGGTTTCTTTAAATTGGTTTACCCATTCCCGTTATTCTAATGCATTACAATTTAGTATTAAGGAAGAGCTCTTACCTTGAGCTTTTGATTCCTTCATTCCCTTTCCATTTCTCCTCTTCCTCTCTTTCTTGTTCAAATCGATTTTGTGGGGGATGGAGTTACCAAACTCCATCCCAACACCCAAATTACATAAAGAGAACATAATTAAACTTCTAACCTCTTATAACACCACTAATTAATTGAAGGGTTTAAATTACCACAAGTTAGGTTTTACCTTGAAGTGTTTTAGGAGGGTTTTAGCCCTTGGTTCAGAAGGTGTTCTCACCACCATTGGAGGGTTGAAGCAAAACTCCAAAACAAGAGGAAAACAAGGTAAGAGAGAGAGACAAAATCGGCCACCAAGGAGATGGAGAAAAATGAGGTCTTTCATGGAGATTTTTACCTTGTTTGGAAGAGGAGACTCCAAGCTTCACAATGGTGTGCTTTTCTCTTCAAATGGGGAAAACCCATGGAGATGAAGTTGCTCATTTTCGGATTTTGAAAAGATAGAAATGTAGAGGAGGATGAGGGGATTACAAATATGTAATTATTTTTGAGTTTGGAGCTTGTACAAGGAGAGGAAGTTGAGGCAGCCATGGAGGCTCCATTTTCGCCCAGCACAGCGAGAGAGAGGGAAGAAAATCGGTGGAGAGAGGTGAGGAAGAAGAAGAAGAAAAGTGAGAGGAGAGAGAGGGAGGGAAATGTTTTATGTTTTTGCTTTTTACTTTCCTCTCTCTTCCTTCTCTTTCTTTCTTTCTTTATTACTAGCTTAGAGTGTGTGTGAGTGGGTTGACTCCCTTAATAGAAACCGGCCCCACTATATTAGTAAGCTGGAGCGTTTTTCGTCTTTTACAGAAAACGCTTGTTATTTTACCCGGTTTGGATACTATTCACTAACCGGGCCCGTTTTCCGGAATTTTCTCGTTTCTTTATTTTTATTGGTTATTAAGCTTCCATAAAGGCTTAATAATTATTGTTAATGATTTATAATTTTTACGGGTTCGTTTGACCACTTAAAATCACGTTTTCGGGTTTCCTCAAAAACGTGCGCTAAAGCTTTTTAGCATTTAATACATTTCTTGGATCCATTTTCTTCGGGAATCGTTCCCGTATACTAATTAGGCATGAATAAGCCTTAGGAATCCTTACGATACTATAACCGAGGTCTCGTACCTCCTCTGGTTATTTAACGCTTGTTTTAGCGTTTTCCGCTTTCTAAGCGTTTTCTCATTTCTTTTGGATTTATTTTCTTTACCAAAAATTACTTAGGTACTATTAGGCCCTTAAATACTATATTAGAATAATTTAATCACCATATTTAAGTTCGGGGTATTTCAGCCATGTCAACACTTCATTCAACTTTCGTTGACTACGCCACCCGTTGATGACTAATCATACTTGGGTGTTAATAAGTTTGGCAAGCAATACTAACCGTCGTTTATGGGTCTTTTCCTGCTCAACTATACCAACTCTATGGTGTAGTCCTCTTGAGGTTCTCTCTTTTGTGATTGCACGTCTTTGATCCTCGGTAGGTCATTGCTTAAATTTGTTTTCTCTGATTCTGTTTCTGGGTTTATCAATATCTTCAATGAAGAGTGCTGTTAATGGTATTATCGTGGGAGTTCATCCCATTTTTATTGAAAGCTGTTATGTCCTCCATCTTCATTGTATGTCGTAATACCTTTCTTGTAGGTTATTACTTACATCTGGTCCTCTCGCATTGTTGAGTAATCTCTTCGGTTCCTCCATTCAAGGTTAGGCTTGGTTTGGGGTTGATGTTCTTACCTGTAGTGTCGGTTGTCTGTTGCTGATGCTCACGTCGTTTAGTTCCCTGACCAGGTCGAGCTCCCTGCCGACTGGTGTATTGATTTAGTTGTCATGGTCAAGCCGTCAGGCCCTCCTAATATTTTGCTCTTCAGTCTTAAGGATTTGTAATCCGGTGTTAATATGTATTATACCCGTGGCTTTTACCATTTGGTCTTCACGGCTTCCTGTAAAGCTTCATTGCGGCGGCACTTGCCAAGGCAAGTGCTCCATGCAAGATGAGCTATCGTACTGTGTACGTCGGCAATGGTACATTCTCCTAAACTCCATGTAGGTGGTAGTCCATGGGACTCCTTCTTTGCCCTTTTTGGCTTTGGTTAATTGATTATCTGGGCAGCTTCCTGGCTGCTTTTGATTGTATAATTACTTATCAGGGTATTCCTTTTTCTGAGGGAACCCTTTTTTTTTTGCTTTCGCCATGGTTCTCACTCTCATTTCCACACCTTCATCAAGGTTATCGAGTATTGACTCCGCTTAGGCACTACGTCGTAGTCCTATCTTGGAGTATGACTTGCATATGCATTCGTAGTCGTCTGGGCTATTGCAGTTAGTTCTTTGCAACCCCATTTTTTTAGGTTCGGAGTTACCCGCTTCATAATTGACTTTTAGGTAGTCCATATGCTCTTGCGCGGTATTATCCCACTGTTATTGCTCCCTTGGACTGTTGTCCGATGTTTCTGTCACTTCTCTTGTCCTTTTATTGCACTTGTAGTGCTTTTCTTCTTACTGGTATGGCGGGGTTATATCGACTGCATAGCATGTCGACCCAAGTTGCCGGTAATTATTATTCTCTCATTGGTGAGATTCCGTTGGTAGTGCCTATTTCAACGTTACGCTCCAATTAGGACCTTCAAGTCTTGAAAGACTATTGCATAACGAGGTGTTTCTCGTATTGCATAATGCTAAGTAATTGCCAGATCGGGTTTTGCCGAGTAAGAGAAAGCTTGTTATCTCTCTGGCGTTCATTTCCGGTATCTTAGAACCAGGGGCGCAGAGGGCGGGTCAGGTATTACAGATATCCGATACACATCGGGGAATCCTAACTAACGCACCTCTCACACTATTACTCAACCCTCATCCCAAAGTCTACTATTCCTAACTCGGTAATTCCTAAGCTCGGTAATTTCCAGTCATCAGAGTGTTACTACGCTCTGATACCACTTTTTGTAACACCCCAACTCCAAATACAATGATCATCGCTCTAAGTCCATCTCATTCACTAACAACGCAGCGGAAAGGTTCTACTAAATTGGTGTTACCACCGTTAGTCACCCACGTGACTAACTAGGCCTATTCTCTTACAAGTCACGGTCTGACTAACCGGATATTTACTCGAGCATCTATACAATACAATTCATAAACCACAACTTATACCGAGTATCCCATATCCTAATACATCATACTAACATCTCATCAATTACTAAACGAGTGTGCATGCACAACTCGTGTAACAAATGTAAAAGCAACCCGAAGTACTCTACCCGCTCCTACTCTCAGGTTGAGTCCTCGTCTGGTACCTACCTGCAAAGTTTAAATCACAGGCCCCAAGGGGCTCATCACATGGCTGGTACAGAAAACGTGCAGCCCACAAGCTAACAGGGCTACACACGACTACTTTGTCGTATACATGCAGTTGATTATTCATACAAATAATAATAAGAAGTACGATAACAAACAACACACCCATGTGAAACATTCACAGCTCCAATTAATCGAAAGTCGTACTGGACGCCCATTAATGAGTAAGTTAGATTCCTAACTCCTGAGGCCTGAGAATCGCTTAGTTCTCGTGTTTGACCATACCTTATAAGTCTCAACCGTTCTCTTAAAAGAACTGGTTGTTCTCTAACTGAATTGTTTATTTTTTTCGGGTCAAAGTAACCCTAGCCAATGAGTTATTAGCTCCATTGGCACTAGTACAAAACAGGCTTACCGCAGCGCCCCTATTGTAGCGGTTGTAAGAGAAACCACTGAAATAGGATGTTTTAAAATTTTCGCATCACCTACCGCAGCGGTTCCTAGCTAACAACCACTACGGTAGGTGACGCGAAAATTTTAAAACGTCCTATTTCAGCGGTTCCTCTTACAACCGCTGCAATAGGGGCGCCGCGGTAGGTAGGTCAATTTTTTCAAAAAACAAATCGCTTATTCTTTTAAAAATTTCACTATCCCGCGTTTTTAAAAGCCTATTGCAGCGGTTGTTAACTAGGAACAGCTGCAGTAGGTAGGTCGATTTTTTTAAAAAAAAATCCCGCTTATTTTTGAAAAAAAATTCACTATCCCGCTTTTTTTAAGCCTATTGCAGCGGTTGTTATCTAGAACCGCTACAATAGGTAGGTCGATTTTTTCAAAAAAAAAAATCCCGCTTATACTTTTAAAAAATTTCACTATCCGCTTAATTTTAAGCCTATTGCAGCGGTTGTTATCTAGGAACCGCTGCAATAGGTAGGTCAATTTTTTCAAAAAAAAAAAAATCCCGCTTATACTTTTAAAAAATTTCACTATCCCGCTTAATTTTAAGCCTATTGCAGCGGTTGTTAGCTAGGAACCGCTACAATAGGTAGGTCGATTTTTTCAAAAAAAAAAAATTCCCGCTTATTTTTTTCAAAAATTTCACTTTCCTAGTTTTTTTTTTGCCCATTACAGCGGTTGTTACTAGGAACCGCTGCAATAGACTTTTTGTTTTAATACAAAAGTTTCTCCTCTGTTAACTGACGTTAATTATGCTCTACGCTCTCCTTCTTCTGGCCGCGGCGAACAAGGAACACTCTGCGCTCTCTTCTTCTCTTCACTCACGGTCGATGGCGAACAAGGTACGCATGCTCTGTGCTCTCTTCTTCTTTCACTCATTTATTCTTGTTCTCTTCCCCCATGGTAATATGCTCGAACTTATCTTTACTTCGGTAATTTTGTAACCCTAACTGAGAACAAGATGCCCTGCGCCTCCATTAATATTCTCACGCGGTAATTTTGCAACCCTAACTGGCGAACAAGAACATATATGCTATGTGCCTCTTTCTCTTCTCATATCTACACCTCTTTTACTGTAATTTTGCAAATCTGGTTGGTGGACGAGGAACAAGGGTTGCGCCCTTGTATTCTCATCTCACGGTAATTTTGCAACAGGTTTGGAGAACGAGGAACATGTTGTGAGCCTCACGATAATTTTGCAACTTGATCTGGTGAAAAAAGGAACATATTTTGCGCCGATTCTGAACTGGTGAATGGCTGCGCGAGGAAGAAGATGAAGCATAATTTTTTAAAAAAAATACCTATGGCAGCGGTTCCTAGCTAACAACCGCTGCAATAGGCTTGTTTTTTTTTCAGAAGCCCACCTATGGCAGCGGTTGTTAGCTAGGAACTGCTGCCATTGGCTTGTTTTTTTTTTCAGAAGCCCACCTATGACAGCGGTTGTTAGCTAGGAACCGCTGCCATAGGTAACCTACTACAGCGGTTCAAAAACTGCTGAAATAGGTCAAGACCCTATCGTAGCGCACCTCATCACAGCGGTTCTAGAACCGCTGCGATAGACCCAAAACAACCGCTGCGATTGGTCTATTTTGTACTAGTGTGGGTTAATAAACACTAATTCTTAAGTTATGAGGGGTGTAGGCTTGACCCTCCAGCGCCTCCTGAATTTGCCTCCCACCTCGAACTGTTCACTCGAGATGGTCGGGTCTGTTTGTCGACCCTAGGCGACAAGTCGTAGACGAGCCATATGCGGAAGACTGAACTGATACAGATGCCGACCTCCTAACCTAAACATGAATGATCGGAGTCAGTCCCGGATTCCTCTTCCCCCAAGTTCCAGTTAGTAGAAGTCTCATTGACAATTTGTTAGTTAAACCTCTCTCGGTATTAACCAACTAACAATAGGGAATATTTGTAACCTTATACAATTGTTATTAACCAACTAACAATAGGGAATATCTTAACTCTTTATTCCTTAAACATTTTATTACCTAATCTCTTGCTATAATTTTTATTCTAACTTATCTAAATATTTTATAAACTGTCACTGACCATGTTTGACCACGTTTGACCAGTAAAATTACCATTTTACTCTTGTGGTTTATTCTTTCATTTAGTAACCAATTTAACTCCAATTAATTTCTAATTTTCGTAATTAATTTACCTACAGATTTTTGAACATCAAAAATCATTTTAAGCACCTCTAAATCACCAGATTTAATTATCTAATGTTATAGTCTATAAATACCATCTTTTATTAACCTTAAATATACCAAAAACCTTATAAATTCCTGATAACACTTATAAACTCTTTATAAATTGTAAACTTAATTCTACAATTATTTTCTCATCATCTAAACTTCATAAATTCCATATTAACTCATATATATTTTCAGCAATGATAATATATAACCAAAACTTCTCAAATTTTACAAATTAATCTTAAATATACTAATTCCTTTACTTTAACTTAGTTATATAATTTTCTTAACTCACATATGTTCTCCTAATTTTTGGCTACCCCATAAGTTATAGTATATGAAATTTTCTTGTATTGTAACACCCCCGAATAATGACCAACAAATAAACGACGCGCCAAATGCTTTCACGAGTTATCTATGCAGCGGTTCGAATCTCTATTCGGGTGCTACAGACGCCAACCACCCACGTGGTTAAAACGACCACTCCTCCAACACCAAGTTACGGTCTGTATGACTGGAAACAGCCCTCCACCAAAACTCATATACAATACAAGATACCATTCCGAATACCGAGTGTCTACAACAATATTACCAAATCATAAACTGAAAATTACATCCGGGTGTAGTAACAACCTATACATCAAGCATACTACTACAACTCAGGAATTATGCCCTGATGACTACCCCCATGGTAGTCATCCCGCCTACGCTCCGTTATCGTCCGGTTCAATACCTGTAAAAATTGTGTTGTAAAGGACTCAGCAAACTACGCTGAGTATGAACGTGTGAAGCCCGTATGTTGCCGGGCAACACGACTACTTGGTTGAATATTATTAAGTCAATTTACATACTATAATAAAGCGGTAAAGCACACCACAATACATCATGGTTTCATACACACTTAAAGGTAGCATCCATAAGCAACAACGACCAAGCATAACATACTAGCATCATAGCAACATCAAACACGCAACCAAGCACAACAAGCTGCTAGTATAGCAACAACAATCACGTAGATAATAAAGCGTGTGCACAGGTATGTTATACCCATGACCCTCACTATAGGATCATTCGAACATTGTGTGGTTTCATTTCTTTCCTTTGTTCTCATAACGGGTATTTTCTTTATTTTCTCTTGCACCCGGTCTAGGAAAATAGTTTAGATCCCGTGACCATACTCTGTAGGTGCCAATCTTTCCTTGGTTCTTAAATGATTATTTGTGAGTTCTCTTATCACCACAATTTGGAGAACGTCTTGTCCATAGCCAATCCTCCATTCCCAGATAGTTCTCTCTCTCTGTTGTTTCTAAATGTTACTAGCCACTGCCCCGGATACCAAGGGTCCATCTCCCTATTCCTTTCAATGTTACTAGCCTCTGCCCCGGATACAAAGGGTCCGTCTCCCTATTCCTTTTCAATGTTACTAGCCTCTGCCCCGGATACAAAGGGTCTGTCTCCCTATTCCTTTTCAATGTTACTAGCCTCTGCCCCGGATACAAAGGGTTTGTCTCCCTATACCTTTTAATGTTCTGGTCTCTACCCCGGATATAAAGGGTTCGTCTCCCTATTCCTTTTAGTATTATTGGTTTCTACCCCGGATACAAAGGGTCCGTCTCCTATTCCTCTTTATATTAATGGTCTCTACCCGGATACAAAGGGTCCGTCTCCCTGTTCCTTTTAATATTGTTGGTCTCTACCCCGGATACAAAGGGTCCGTCTCCCTATTCCTTTTCAACGGGTAATGGCTTATCATTATCATTGATAGTTCGACACCAAAGTGGGTGTCTTTAGAGGTCCTCTATAGTTAAGAGGAGTTTTCCTTTATGTAGTTCCTTTGTTTTGTTTACAAAGTTCGCTGAGTTTCATCTCAAGGTTTCATCAACGAGAAAAGACTACACTACTGTGTGCGCGCAAGAAATATGCACAATAATAGCAAGTGGGTAAGCAGGGAAAATAAGCAATCCATTCACATGCTTTACACAAGCTCACAACAGACAAATAAGCACTACAAACATCCGTTTCCATGCATTAGTCTTGTGGTCATAGACAAACAAGGCACACACACACAAGCCGTGTAACACGGCAACATACAAACCACACATGTCCATACCTGGATCAGAAGCAAGGGTCGTCTCACACACGGGTTCCCGGTTGGCGTTCGTTACGATCCTAACGTTGATTAAAAATAACGGGTCAATTTATGATTTCATGTGACGACATTTTTCTAAGTTATCTCATTTATACCGGCTGTTATTCCCTAGGTGAGTCGTTGAATGTACAATGTATTCTAAACCTTGGAACTACCCAAGTACTCACCTTAGATTATTATTTAACTCCCAAGACGTTTACATCATCATTGTATGAGTTAACTAAGTACTCCCTCTAGCTATTATTCTAGAGTATTTTAAACATTAATATGTAACAAGTTTACCCAGGGTGGTTTTAACTTGCCTAAAATGTATTCTTTCCTTGGATAAATAGCTATGTTATAAGCTCAATATTCACGCAATAACACTCCTCAATCACTTCTAAACTCCTTTATACTGAACCTGAAGTGTCTCAAAACTGAAACAAAGTTCTTAGATATAACCTCATCTCTTCACACTTTTAATGTATCTAATGGTGTCTAAACACCCCAAGATGTTCCATAAGTTTTGCTAGATGCGTTAGGAGGGTTTTGGGTTCATTCTCAACCTAACATCACTCATAATACCCATGTAAATTAGTTATACAGAGGTAATAATCACAGAAAAGGAGTTGAACAGCATCGGTGCATTATTTGTTTGATTCTTGTTTGAAATTAATTATTCTGGCCTCTAATCTTCCTCTAAGGTATGATAGGGTGTTTAGGTATTCATTTTTAGACCACTACCACCCTCTTAACAAATCTGTAACCAGTTATACAGAAACAACCCAGCATAAAGAAAAAGAAAATCTGAAACCAGAATCTGTGTATCTTCTCTTCTGTCTTTGATTTAGTTTATCAACCTGTCTTCAGATTCCCCTCAAAGTTTTCACCCAACTGGCTAGGTGTATTAGGAAGTTCTTTAACCTCAAAACCCAGTCAAAACACACTGTGATCATCCCTAAACTCCATTATACAGAACCACAAAAGACTGTAAAAAGGAAGAAAAATCTGGAACAGAAACTGATGAGGCTTAACTCCTATCTTTCTTACTGTCACTTAACCTGGCTTTTAGTTTACCCCAAAGTACTCAATCATTTAATTACGGGTTCTAGTTATGTTTAAAATCCAGAACTACATAGATAATCCCATTAAGCTCACCGATGTATTTCATTTACAGAACAGAAATCTGAAAAAAGGAAATGCAAAACAGCAGTATAAGTCTGATATCTTTTCTTCTATTTTCTTCCGGTTTGTTCATAATTCTGAATTCCCAAATCTCTCTCCAAGTAGTAAAATGTTTTATCTGAGTTTTAGCTTCAACACAGATCTAAAACCACAATGAATACATTTCTAAATCATCTTTACACAGAAGCTGAAACTGAAACTGAGGTCATGGACTGAAGCATGTTCGTTGCTATAGCTTGTTTCTGCTACCTAATCTGACTTACAATTTTTTTTCCAACACGCTTGCACATTTAGTTACTTGAATTAACAATGCTTTAAACTCTTAAACCACTCATTACAACCACTTCTTACTCTCTGTAACAGAGTCAAACAGAACCCTCGAACTTCAGAAACTGAAATCATAACTGAACATGTTGCTGATAATTTCTCCTAGATCTCTTTCTGGTTATTCACGAAGTTGAGTTTCTAGTTTCTCCTTAATTGCATAATCACTTAGTTATCTGTTTAGCCAAGGTTTTTAAGCTCATTACTGAACCCAAAGCAATATTGCTAGTGCTACTGAAACAACAGCTGTAGGAATCCGAAACAAAATCTATATGTTGTCCTCTTGGTTCTACTTGTGTTTAATCTCCTCAGAATGTGTTGTTAACCTAGCTGTAATTATCAGTTATGATTGAGTATATTCCAAAACCACCACCTCACTCTTCATACCCCTAAAAGTTGAGCATACTGACACAAGTCTCAGGAAGGGAACTTAAACATTAATAACATGTGCATTCTCTTTTCCTCTCAGTTTCTATGGTTTTATCTGACTTCTAAATCATTCCCAAAGTGCTTGTAGTTTTACTCATACGTATTAGGTGTGTTTAGGTTCATTAACTACTCAATACAACTCCATCTAATCTTTCTGTACAAAGCTTTACCGAACTGAAATCAGAAGTGCAACCTGAAACTATGAAAGTACTAACTCTCTTCTGTTTTTTTTTCTTGCTCACGAATCAGACCCTCAATTTTTCCCAACCTGTTAACTTAGTTAGTCAAGTGTTTAATATTACTTTTAACTCCAAAACAGACCCCAGGCAACTTGTTAAGCTTCTCAGAGGTTCCTAACCTGAAATGGCAGAACTGAAAACCTGAATGTGAATCTGATAGCTTCTTTTCCTTTCTTTTTCTATTTCATCATGAACTTGACTTTTAGTGTTCTTCCCAAGCCGTTTACAACTCAAGTAAAGTGTTTTAGCTAAGTTTCAAGTTCATTTTCAAACCACCCCAAACACATTGTTCAAGCTGAAAACTGAAATCTGAACTGTTGTTGTCTGTTGTTCGTTAATCTGATTTTTAATTTCCCTCACATGGCTGCCCACCTAGCTAAGTGTATTACCAGGCTTATAAATTTGACACATCCCCACATTAACATGGTTAATAACCCTTTAGAACTCCCTCGCACAGAACTGAATAAAACTACAAAAACTGAAACTTGAAACTAACCCAAAGCTGATACAAACTGAGACATGATCTGGTTCTGTTTTGTCCTTTTATTTAGTTCCTTACTTTGGTTTCTACTTCCCCAACTTATTTATCTCCTTGCTCAGCCTACAAAGCATTTACATTGTCTCTGAATTCGATTATACAGAGAGGGAATAGTTGCAGAGTTTAAACTCATTTCTGCTTTGGTTTTCTTCTTTGGTTTTGTTAGCCGATTTATGCGGAACTAACCTTCACTAACTTCACTTGTTGTTTAGCTCTTATGTAGGTTAAGCAACACTGTTCTTCCTCATAACACTATACATGCAAGTAGCTTATCAGGTTTCTCAACAAATCAACCTCACCCTATACTACTTCTCGGCATGTAATGGACAAACACACATGTTAAGAATCTGAAATGGTGATCAGGTTTTGACAGAACGCCTTCGACAACAGATTGCAAAGGTTTCATTACGGTTTCAAGGTATGGACCGCGCATGAATTGAGGGTGACTACCTTGGCTTTACAATCTTGTTGTCCATCTTTTTCTTTCCTGGGTCAGCCCAGGATGTTCCCTGCTATCTTCGCCGCTAGACAAGAACCCACACCCAAGTTCAGTAGTTGCTCATTTCAGTTTAGTGGGCAAGTGTTGAAATGTATGGCTTTTTTAACAGATCATTCTTACCTTGTTCAGGAGCTAGTTCCCTGGGCGTTTTGGAGAGGACTTAGCTCAAAGACTTCCAAGGATGCTACCAGTAGGATGCATGCGTGACACAAGGAAGGAAAAGAAGATTAAGAAGACTGGAGCAAGTATTTTCGGTCAGAACAAACCAGAGGGAAGGGATTACCTGACCGTGAGGAATCAGTGAAACTTAAGAGAGACTGCTTGCTGTTGTTCGTGGCGCTTGACGCATTATTTCTAGGTTAAATTCCCAGACAGGATTTTACACAGACTGAGGGGGAATTCACTTATGCTGCATATGAATGCTCGAGCATGAAAACAGGTGAGAAGGAAGGACTGAAACACATGAGCTGCTTATCTGTTTCAGGTGTTCAGGATCTCGCGTGATCAACTAGAAGAGTGAAGTGAGTTCCTCCATACATAAAACGTGCACATGGGGAAAAAAGAATGGGGTGACTGAGCAGTGGTCAGTCGAGGAGTCAGTGGGTGCTAGTTACCAGCATGGACGTATGGGCATTTGGCAAGCTCTAACTCTGATGCACCTGAGATTCCCCTTTGACTACTTTTACAGTTTTAAAAATGGCACCACGTCAGTAATGTCTGGCTAGCTTTTGGTTGTTGGACTACCAGCATTCGAATCAGACATGGGAGTGATTGGCTACTGATCAGACCTGAATAAGGAAATCAACAACTAGATTCCAGTCTCCCTGTTTTTTTTTCTAAGTGGTAACACAGAAGTGACTGGGAGGCACGAGATTAAGGAATAAATAAGAGGAGGTGGACTCAAGTTACTAAGCAGTGGTGTGCGAATGGATTCTCAGGTCTGGTGGTTTCTCGTTCTATTTGTAGTTACTTTAGTAGTCGTATTACTAATTCTATTTTGGTGGTTTCCATTATCACCGAATTCGAGCATAGCTCAACCGGTTAAAGTGATCGGGATGGGTACGAGAGGTACGGGGTTCGAACCTTAGTGGGAGCGCCTTTGCTCCTTTTTTCTTTTCCCCTCCTTTTTTGTATATGCTATATACATGTTTATTTATATATATTAGCGACTATATAATATGTCGCGTTATTAATTGTATACGTTGCTAGTCATTTATACGTACATGTATATTTACATTCGCCCCCTTTTTATTTTGTCGTGTCTTCGTTATATGTAACTATGCGACGTTATTATTTATCATATACGACGTTGTAATATTGTAACGTTTCGTATATGTATTTTCATAAACGTACATATAAAAGTACGTGACCGTATTAATACATGACGTTACATGTATATATCAAATTGAATTGCTTGTACATTATTATATATCCGAATCATGAAACGCGTTATTCCCGGATAATCTCCTCGCGTTTATGATTTTATGCATTTAATTGCTTAGGGATTTCTAGTGGTAATTACTCGGGGTATTTCAGTCTACCCCCCTTAAAAGAACTTCGTCCCGAAGTCTTACTTCCTTAACTGGTGTTTTCCATACTAGTTAATCCTAGGGATCAATTCCCATATTCATTCACGATAACCAAAAGATCAAGTCTCATATATTATAATTCTCTGTGTTTATACGCACTATGCCACCTTAGTGGCTTCACCCAAGTTTTCATAGAGGCACACAACATTCATTCGTAACCGAGCGTTCATACACATAACAATCTCATACACACAATCTCATATACACAACCAACGTGTGGCCGTAGGAGCACACACCGTGCAAAGGTTAAGTCCTGAATACGTTCTCTCTAACCAAGGGATCATGTCCCGCAAGTTCCACAGTTCTATTTCAACATTTGTGCTTTATAAACACCACGCCACCTTTATGGCTTCACCCGGTTCTCAATAATATCGCAATGTACCAGTAATATTCATATATTGTATTCATAAATTCCTATATTGTACTCATAAGCAATCAAATGAACAAGTCATTCATTCATAACCACAATGCATCCAACCAATTCGTACACAGTTCACACACATAACAACCAAAACCACACGTCAAACGCGTAACATCACAGCAAAAACGCAACGCGCCTACCCCCCTTAAAAATGGATTACGCCCACGTAATCCTCACTATATCATCCTTGAACATTGGTTTAGGATGTTTAACTCTCAAGGAGTATTCTAGTTTCCATGCAATGTAACTCACATTATAATGCCATCAAAGGTCTTGGCCATGCTAATGGCTTGGGTTCAGTATCAAAAAGGCTTTTATTGGTATTTATACCGATCTTGATCTACAAATGGATTCAGGAGATGGCAGATAAGTCACTTGTTAATCTACCAGGAGTTGTGTGAAATGGTCCACCAGCTTCTGCTGTGCGACTCTGATTACCTTAGGGTTTCGTTTTCCCTTTTCTATTATTTACATTGTGTTATCTAGCTCCTTCGAATACTGATCATTTAGGCGTAAAAAGGGCTCTTGATTGGCACTTGGCATTTTAACCTGTATACGGTCTCGGTGGGTTGTGACTTATCTATCGCTTTCCTCTGGAGGTCGGATGTTCATGGTTTTAGTGCGCTTTTAAGCGTCTCAATTGTTCCTTTGGACTTTTTTTTTGCTCATATTCGAGTTTGCTCTGTAGTAACGATTTAGTGATTAGTATTCTTCAGTGTTACGACCGTGTCGTGGTTACAACATCCTGTTTAGTTTATGTTACCATTCCTCATTATATGTAGTTAGCTAGTTTGCTCTTCTAGTATTATCACCTATTTGGTACCTTAATGTGTATAGTGAGATTAGGCTTTCCTTCATCTTCAAGTACCCCTTGGTTTTCAGTCAACCTATGGCCTTGACATTGCTGGTTGACCTCAATTAGTTTCAGTCACACGGTTATCGAATTATACATGTTACAAGCTTTTATGATTGTAAACTATTTTACATAGGATGTTTAGTTTCCTTCTCATCACCATTATTGTTCTTATGTCTCGCCAGGGACTAAGGTAATTGAATACTATCGGTTACATATCGCATTTGGTTGCGATAGTGTATACTTTATGTATTAACAGCTATGTTATTGGTAACATCACATTATTTTCAGTCGTCACATATCTGTACCACCTTGTGTTTATCCCTGGATTTTCGAGCCATGTATCTATGTATTTTATGTGTTTTCATCATCCAGTATCAACCGCTGTTTTCGCATTTTTACTTATCCAACTTATAAACTTTCATCTATTTGTAGTTTATGTGTCCACTTGCAGGGGGTTTCGAGAATCACCCGACACTGACGTGATCAGCGTAAATGTTGGGCTACCTTTTCACCCCAATTTGTGCGTAGTGTCCCTTGACCTGGCCAGGGTCAAGTTCGGCTCTGCACGTCCGATTTAAACGATCAAACAATTATTCACATTGAACTCTTATCCCACTCGTTTCTAGTCCTCCGGCAAATTCATGGACTAGTGTCACCATCTAAGCCTTTAGATTAATCTTTGAATTCTTTAACTGTACATACCTCTAGTCCTCTTGATTTATATATAGATTCTCATATAAGTGTTCCAACAAGTTTAATGATATACTAGTACATACATTGATATCCTACGGGTATTATTCATTCTTTGCATTTAGTCAATTTGGGCATACACCGGTATACTTCCAAATTCTTGTATTATTCCTATTATCCTCAACACCTGCAAATTAATATGGAATTTACAAAATGATTCATTACTCATCTGAGCTCCTCAATTAATCTCTCCATTACGCCCTTTAATTCTGTTCAAAGTTTCCAAATTCCGATACCAGTTGTTCATAAATATTTGTCTTATTTTTCCTGTTGGCCCGTTTGGGCTCACTCAATCTAATTTAAACTCTATCTTGTTTTCCACCTTAATCTTTTCTATTACCTTCTCATTTTTATTCCTTTTGTGTTTCTCTTACTTGAAGTAGTCTAGTTTTGTGCTCTCTTGGTCCCCCAATATTTACTTTTGGTTGTTAAGTTATGTAATTAACTCTAGTCGAGTGTGATTGATTTATTAGTCACGCCCTTCTTCAATTTGACCTCATTTGCTACTTGAGTATAGTGGTTAACTCCCCCATGTGGGGTGTGTGTGGAAATATTATATCATATAGTGGCATTATACGCTGCCCTTTGGACGTTTATAAGGGAGGTCGGATTGTGTGTCGATGTTTATGATTGTAATAATACCGTGCACTGTAAATGGGTTTTAGACTGTACGAAGTACATATCTTATGTTTGGGAATCCTGCTTATAGGTTTGTGTCTGGGTGTATCTCCGCTAAACTTTGGTAGGAATTTACGAAGTTTAGACATCTGTTCAATGATACGTAGACATGGAGTTCCAATTTGACTTTCTTCTGTCATGGTTGTTAATTATTTGTTGCAGTTGAGAGGAAGTATTATTCAGAGGTTACGATAAAACTTACACACATTACTATTGAAAGGTCTTGCACTGGACTGTGGTTTCATTTGTTTGAGATTGGGAAACGTAGGAGAATAATTGATTATAAAGAAGGAGAAAGTAGGCGGTGACGATGCATACCGTCCGCCATCTGGGGCGTTGTGTTTTTCAGGTATTCCAGAGCATGAAGATAAACGTAAGCAGGAGCAGGGAATTCATTGAATTCCTCAATATTATACTTTAGTGTGTAAAGTTGTGTCATGCTTCGTTAAGCATTATAGGTTGTACCAATTTTATGGTGTAATTTCGTCTTGAACTATATTCTCTTATTTCATGGTGTTGCGAGAGGTTTTCTTAAATTACCCTCTCAAGTGTTCGAATTGCAGAATTTATTTCAATCCCATCCTTGGCTTAATTAATTGCTTATTTGAGCTTTATAAATTTCAAGGTATCTCGGTCCTCTCTGCTTGTAAGGTAGGGTTCTATCGACTGCTAAGCATGTCGACCCAAGTTGTCGCTAAAATTAGTCCCTCTACGGGTATTATCCTTTCGGCAACGTCTATTGTATACTATAGTCTTTTCTTCTCGGGTTGCTTGTATAACATTAAGTAGATGCCAGATCGGGTTTCCCCGAGTAAGAGGAGGCTTTATACCTCTCTGGCGTTCTTTCTCTGAATTTAAGAGACAATTAAGGATGTGAAGGTTGGGTGTAGGTGTTTGTTAAGCATCCAGTATTACTAGGGAAGAACCCTAACTAACGCGCCTCAAGTACTACCCCAACCCTTAACTCACTATCAGAATTCCTAATTCAAGGTTTTCCTATACTCAGTACTTCTCAGTTCCAGTCATCAGAGCGTAGTTACGCTCTGATACCACTTTCTGTAACACCCCCGGATAATGACCAACAAATAAACGACGTGCCAAATGCTTTCACGAGTTATCTATGCAGCGGTTCGAATCTCTATTCGGGTGCTACAGACGTCAACCACCCACGTGGTTGACATGACCACTCCTCCAACACCAAGTTACGGTCTGTATGACTGGAAACAGCCCTCCACCAAAACTCATATACAATACAAGATACCATTCCAAATACCGAGTGTCTACAACAATATTACCAAATCATAAACTGAAAATTACATCCCGGGTGTAGTAACAACCTATACATCAAGCATACTACTACAACTCAAGAATTATGCCCTGATGACTACCCCCATGGTAGCCATCCCACCTACGCTCCATTATCGTCCGGTTCAATACCTGTAAAAATTGTGTTGTAAAGAACTCAGCAAACTACGCTGAGTATGAACGTGTGAAGCCCGTATGTTGCCGGGCTACACGACTACTTGGTCGAATATTATTAAGTCAATTTACATACTATAATAAAGCGGTAAAGCACACCACAATACATCATGGTTTCATACACACTTAAAGGTAGCATCCATAAGCAACAACGACCAAGCATAACATACTAGCATCATAGCAACATCAAACACGCAACCAAGCACAACAAGCTGCTAGAACAACAACGTCAGATAATAAGCGTGTGCACAGGTATGTTATACCTATGACCCTCACTATAGGATCATTCGAACGTTGTGTGGTTTCATTTCTTTCCTTTGTTCTCATAACAGGTATTTTCTTTATTTTCTCTTGCACCCGGTCTGGGAAAATAGTTTAGATCCTGTGACCATACTCTGTAGGTGCTAATCTTTCCTTGGTTCTTAAATGATTATTTGTGAGTTCTCTTATCACCACAATTTGGAGAACGTCTTGTCCATAGCCAATCCTCCATTCCCAGATAGTTCTCTCTCTGTTGTTTCTAAATGTTACTAGCCACTGCCCCGGATACCAAGGGTCCGTCTCCCTATTCCTTTTCAATGTTACTAGCCTCTGCCCCGGATACAAAGGGTCAGTCTCCCATTCCTTTTCAATGTTACTAGCCTCTGCCCCGGATACAAAGGGTCCGTCTCCCTATTCCTTTTCAATGTTTCTAGCCTCTGCCTCGGATACAAAGGGTCTGTCTCCCTATACCTTTTAATGTTCTAGTCTCTACCCCGGATACAAAGGGTCCGTCTTCCTATTCCTTTTAATATTATTGGTCTCTACCCCGGATACAAAGGGTCTGTCTCCCTATTCCTCTTTATATTAATGGTCTCTACCCTGGATACAAAGGGTACGTCTCCCTGTTCCTTTTAATATTATAGGTCTTTACCCCGGATACAAAGGGTCCATCTCCCTATTCCTTTTCAACGGGTAATGGCTTATCATTATCATTGATAGTTCGACACCATAGTGGGTGTCTTTAGAGGTCCTCTATAGTTAAGAGGAGTTTTCCTTTATGTAGTTCCTTTGTTTTGTTTACGAAGTTCGTTGTGTTTCATCTCAAGGTTTCATCAACGAGAAATGACTACACTACTGTGTGCGCACAAGAAATATGCACGATAATAGCAAGCGGGTAAGCAGGGAAAATAAGCAATCCATTCACATGCTTTACACTAGCTCACAACAGACAAATAAGCATGGTAAAACAAACATCCGTTTTCATGCATTAGTCTTGTGGTCATAGACAAACAAGGCACACAGCACACAAGCCGTGTAACACGGCAACATACGAACCACACATGTCCATACCTGGATCAGAAGCAAGGGCCGTCTCACACACGGGTTCCCGGTTGGCGTTCGTTATGATCCTAACGCTGATTAAAAATAACGGGTCAGTTTATGATTTCATGTGATGACATTTTTCTAAGTTATCTCATTTATACCGGCTGTTATTCCATAGGTGAGTCGTTGAATGTACAGTGTATTCTAAACCTTGGAACTACCCAAGTACTCACCTTAGATTATTATTTAACTCCCAAGACGTTTACATCATCATTGTATGAGTTAACTAAGTACTCCCTCTAGCTATTATTCTAGAGTATTTTTAAACATTAATATGTAACAAGTTTACCCAGGGTGGTTTTAACTTGCCTAAAATGTATTCTTTCCTTGGATAAATAGCTATGTTTTAAGCTCAATATTCACGTAATAACACTCCTCAATCACTTCTAGACTCCTTTATACTGAAGCTGAAGTGTCTCAAAACTGAAACAAAGTTCTTGGATATAACCTCATCTCTTCACACTTTTAATGTATCTAACGGTGTCTAAACTCCCCAAGATGCTCCATAAGTTTTGCTAGATGCGTTAGGAGGGTTTTGGGTTCATTCTCAACCTAACATCACACTCATAATACCCATGTAAATTAGTTATACAGAGGTAATAATCACAGAAAAGGAGTTGAACATCATCGGTGCATTATTTGTTTGATTCTTGTTTGAAATTAATTATTCTGGCCCCTAATCTTCCTCTAGGTACTTATAACTTACTAAGGTATGATAGGGTGTTTAGGTATTCATTTTTAGACCACTACCACCCTCTTAACAAATCTGTAACCAGTTATACAGAAACAACCCAGCATAAAGAAAAAGAAAATCTGAAACCAGAATCTGTGTATCTTCTCTTCTGTCTTTGATTTAGTTTATCGACCTGTCTTCAGATTCCCCTCAAAGTTTTCACCCAACTGGCTAGGTGTATTAGGAAGTTCTTTAACCTCAAAACCCAGTCAAAACACACTGTGATCATCCCTAAACTCCATTATACAGAATCACATAAGACTGCAAAAAGGAAGAAAAATCTGGAACAGAAACTGAGGAGGCTTAACTCCTATCCTTCTTACTGTCACTTAATCTGGCTTTTAGTTTACCCCAAAGTACTCAATCATTTAATTACAGGTTCTAGTTATGTTTAAAATCCAGAACTACCTAGATAATCCCATTAAGCTCACCGATGTATTTCATTTACAGAACAGAAATCTGAAAAAAGGAAATGCAAAAAAGTAGTATAAGTCTGATATCTTTTCTTCTATTTTCTTCTGGTTTGTTCATAATTCTGAATTCCCAAATCTCTCTCCAAGTAGTAAAATGTTTTATTTGAGTTTTAGCTTCAACACAGATCTAAAACCACAATGAATACATCTCTGAATCCTCTTTACACAGAGCTGAAACTGAAACTGAGGTCATGGTAGCTTGTTTCTGCTACCTAATCTAACATACAATTTTTTTTTCCAACACGCTTGCACATTTAGTTACTTGAATTAACAATGCTTTAAACTCTTAAACCACTCATTACAACCACTTCTTACTCTCTGTAACAGAGTCAAACAGAACCCTCAAACTTCAGAAACTGAAATCATAACTGAACATGTTCCTGATAATTTCTCCTAGATCTCTTTCTGGTTATTCACGAAGTTGAGTTTCTAGTTTCTCCTTAATTGCATAATCACTTAGTTATCTGTTTAGCCAAGGTTTTTAAGCTCATTACTGAACCCAAAGCAATATTGCTAGTGCTACTGAAACAACACCTGCAGGAATCTGAAACAAAATCTATATGTTGTCCTCTTGGTTCTACTTGTGTTTAATCTCCTCGGAATGTGTTGTTAACCTAGCTGTAATTATCAGTTATGATTGAGTTTATTCCAACACCACCACCTCAATCTTCATACCCCTGAAAGTTGAGCATACTGACACAAGTCTCAGGAAGGGGACTGAAACATTAATAACCTGTGCATTCTCTTTTCCTCTCAGTTTCTATGGTTTTATCTGACTTCTAAATCATTCCCAAAGTGCTTGTAGTTTTACTCATACGTATTAGGTGTGTTTAGGTTCATTAACTACTCAATACAACTCCATCTAATCTTTCTGTACAAAGCTTTACAGAACTGAAATCAGAAGTGCAACCTGAAACTATGAAAGTACTAACTCTCTTCTGTTTTTTTTTCTTGCTCACGAATCAAACCCTCAATTTTTCCCAACCTGTTAACTTAGTTAGTCAAGTGTTTTATATTACTTTTAACTCCAAAACAGACCCCAGGCGACTTGTTAAGCTACTGAGAGGTTCCTAACCTGAAATGGCAGAACTGAAAACCTGAATGTGAATCTGATAGCTTCTTTTCCTTTCTTTTTCTATTTGATCACGAACTTGACTTTCAGTTTTCTTCCCAAGCCGTTTACAACTCAAGTCAAGTGTTTTAGCTAAGTTTCAAGTTCATTTTTAAACCACCCCAAACACATTGTTCAAGCTACAGAAATTTCATTATACCGAAACTGAAGCATAAGCTGAAAACTGAAATCTGAACTGTTGTTGTCATTTTTTTCTGTTGTTCGTTAATCTGATTTTTAATTTCCCTCACATGGCTGCCCACCTAGCTAAGTGTATTACCAGGCTTATAAATTTGACACAGCCCCACATTAACATGGTCAATAACCCTTTAGAACTCCCTCGCATACAACTGAATAAAACTACAAAAACTAAAACTTGAAACTAACCCAAAGCTGATACAAACTGAGACATGATCTGGTTTTGTTTTGTCCTTTTATTTAGTTCCTTACTTTGGTTTCTACTTCCCCAACTTATTTATCTCCTTGCTCAGCCTACAAAGCATTTACATTGTCTCTGAATTCGATTATACAGAGAGGGAATAGTTGCAGAGTTTAAACTCATTTCTGTTTTGGTTTTCTTCTTCTTTTTTTGTTTGCCGATTTATGCAGAACTAACCTTCACTAACTTCACTTGTTGTTTAGCTCTTATGTAGGTTAAGCAACACTGTTCTTCCTCATAACACTATACATGCAAGTAGCTTATTAGGTTTCTCAACAAATCTACCCCTCCCTATACTACTTCTGGGCATGTAATCAACAAACACACATGTTAAGAATCTGAAATGGTGATCAGGTTTTGACAGAACACCTTCGACAGCAGATTGCAAAGGTTTCATTACAGTTTTAAGGTATGAACCGCGCATGAATTGAGGGTGACTACCTTGGCTTTACAATCTTGTTGTCCTTTTTTTTCTTTCCTGGGTCAGTCCGGGATGTTCCCTGCTATCTTCGCCGCTAGACAAAAACCCACTCCCAAGTTCAGTAGTTGCTCATTTCAGTTTCGTGGGCAAGTGTTGAAATGTATGGCTTTTTAACAGATCATTCTTACCTTGTTCAGGAGCTAGTTCCCTGGGGGTTTTGGAGAGGACTTAGCTCAAAGACTTCCAAGGATGCTACCAGTAGGATGCATGCGTGACACAAGGAAGGAAAAGAAGATTAAGAAGACTGGAGCAAGTATTTTCGGTCAGAACAGACCAGAGGGAAGGTATTACCTGTCTGTGAAGAATTAGTGAAACTTAAGAGAGACTGCTTGCTGTTGTTCGTGGCGCTTGACGCACTATTTCTGGGTTAAATTCCCAGACAGGATTCTACACAGACTGAGGGGGAATTCACTTATGCTGCATATGAATGCTCGAGCATGAAAACAGGTGAGAAGGAAGGACTGAAACACATGAGCTGCTTATCTGTTTCAGGTGTTCAGGATCTCGCGTGATCAACTGGAAGAGTGAAGTGAGTTCCTCCACATACATAAAACGTGCACATGGGGGAAAAAAAAATGGGGTGACTGAGCATAGTGGTCAGTCGAGGAGTCAGTGGGTGCAAGTTACCAGCACGGACGTATGGGCATTTGGCAAGCTCCAACTCTGATGCACCTGAGATTCCCCTTTGACTACTTTTACAATTTTCAAAATGGCACCACGTCAGTAATGTCTGGCTAGATTTTGGTTGTTGGGCTACCAGCATTCGAATCAGACATAGGAATGATTGGCTACTAATCAGACCTGAATAAGGAAATAAACAACCAGATTCCAGTCTCCCTGTTTGTTTTCTAAGTGGTAACACAGAAGTGACTGGGAGGCACGAGATTAAGGAATAAATAAGAGGAGGTGGACTCAAGTTACTAAGCAGTGGTGTGCGAATGGATTCTCAGGTCTGTTGGTTTCTCGTTCTATTTATAGTTACTTTAGCAGTCGTATTACTAATTCTATTTTGGTGGTATCTATTACTGAATTCGAGCATAGCTCAACCGGTTAAAGTGTTCAGGATGGGTACGAGAGGTACGGGGTTCGAACCTTAGTGGAGTGCCTTTGCTCATTTTTTCTTTTCCCCTCCTTTTTTTGTATATGTTATATACATGTTTATTTGTATATATTAGCGACTATATAATATGTCGCGTTATTAATTGTATACGTTGCTAGTCATTTATACGTACATGTATATTTACATACGCCCCCTCTTTATTTTGTCGCGTTTTCGTTATATGTAACTATGCGACGTTATTATTTATCATATACGACGTTGTAATATTGTAACGTTTCGTATATGTATTTTCATAAACGTACATATATAAGTACATGACCGTATTAATACATGACGTTACATGTATATATCAAATTGAATTTCTTGTACATTATTATATATCCGAATCATGGAACGCGTTATTCCAGGATAATCTCCTCGCGTTTATGATTTTATGCATTTAATTGCTTAGGGTTTTCTAGTGGTAATTACTCGGGGTATTTCAAGTATATTATGATTGCTTATATTGTAGCTTATATCATAAGGAGTATAAATCTAATTTTAGATTTACAAAATATTAACATTTAATGTGTCAAAAATTAAATCTAACACACTTATAATTTCGGTAATAATAAACAGAATGAACAATATGTTAGATCATATATAGATCAACAATTAGAACCTTGAAATAGGTAGTTGTAGGATTTACCATGTATATTAACCTTTAGCTTAATATTAAGCTTGTTTTCCTTAGAAATTTTGACAGCAATTTGCTAGAGAAATTGGCTCCAAAATCATATAATAATATGAAGAATAAGAAGGGTTAGAAACCCTAGGCACTCGGCCTTGATGAAAATCTAAGAAGGAAGAGTTTCCAAGAAGGCAATGTTTTACCTCGAGAATCAAAGGCACTTCTTCGTGGTTTTTCCTGAGAATCTGGGGGATTATGAGCTATGGTTGTAAATTTCTTCGAAATAGGATTCCAACGAGCTATCAAGCTTAGAATTTGGACTTAAGATGAGAAAGTTATGATCTGTGCAAGACAAGGTGTTCTTTAAGGCACTAATCTAAGAACATTGGAGTTTTTGTGTTGTTTCTTCAAAGAGAGGAGGAGCTACGAATTTGGGAGCTCTCATATGACAGGTAAGTATCTGATTAATGATTTAATCAGGGGACAAAGTGATAAGGCAATCAAGGAAAGTCATGGTAAGTAAAAAGTAAGCAAAATAGAATTTTAACACCTTTAATGAATCATCATGAAGTAGGCAGCCTTAGTCACGATTTTGTCTTTTTTTTTTGTTTCTTCCTTATATTTATGTATATTAGATGCCTTAAACTCGTTCATGAGGACTTATACCATGTGTTAGGTATGTTACATAGCCAAAAATGCCTTAAAACACCATTAATGTGCTTCCGGGTTCACATTGATTATGCAATTTGTTTTGGATAGTTTAAATGTGTCCTTAATATATTTAAAACCTTTAGAAACTTTGTTCATGAAATAGCATGTTGCTCATTCCAATTTAAACGAAGTCGTTTAGTGGTTTCTCCTTGACTTTCGTCAGTTTAGTACCTGTTTACTGTGGACTTTGTATACTTAATTTGTGTGTATACTAAATGGCTCCTATGACCATTTTATTGTTGTTCCCTTATTTATTTATGGTATTTTGGCTCATTAGCCTTTTCGTTCCATATATACATGCTTAAAGCACATTTTTGTGCTCTAAGGTGCGTTTTCGGTTTAAAAGCTAATTCCGCTTAATGCGTATTACTACTCTTAGAGATATTTCACATTTGAAATCTCTTGGGAACTTATTGGTAGTTCCCTAATTTATTTGTGCTCTTTAAAACACCTTTTGCTCTAATTGTTCCTAAAGCATGTTTTGGTGTAAATTGGTGTTTAACACTTCTTCTAATGTTTCTAAGGCACGTTCTAGCCTTAGTATATCCTAATTATATAGTTCATTAATATATTAAGGTTTGGGGTATTTCAATAAGTATACTTCTACCTGCCTATTAAACAAGCCTACTTCACTTTTGCACCCGCTGAACTACTCTATCTGAATATTGAAGAAAACCTCACTTTTGTTGCGGCCCACCTTATTTGTAAATTTCAAATACAAGTCCAACTCTGAAACCTATCTCACCCTTAAACATTTACTAATCTCATTCCTAATCCCTCATCTAACCCTACTAGAAAGCATAGGGCCCGACTTCTCAACATTAATGCATTAGGTCCAAGCATCACTATAATCACCCAAAATATCCTTGATTAAAGTTGCATTCCTACATATGGCCTCCCTAAAGACAACACAATCGTTTGTGAAAGCCAAGCTACAAAAACTAAAACCCACCCGCTGGCTAAAACATCCTTTGTCATCCCAGCTATAGTAGAGACACGAAGATTGGACGACGGGGCCTCCATATACAACACAAAAAATGGTATAGGTATAAAGGATCACCCGACCTGATTCCTCTCTCAGGATAAAATTCAAGACTCAGTTAGCAATTTACTAAGACATCCATTCACTAGTACAAAATGGGGTATATTTTGGTGGATTAGAGTGTCCTATTTTGGCGGTTATAAACTGTCAATACGAGTCCCGCCAAGATTGAGGTGCCGAAATAAGATTTTTTGTTTCTTTTTTTAGTTCCGTAGGCATACCTATTTCAGCGGTTATTATTAGGAACGGTTGAAATTGGCCTCTTTTTCTTTACTTTTTTGTTTAGTTTCTATAACCCTTTTTATAGCATCATTTTCAGTCATCCTGTAAATATCAATCTTCTCATGCAATAAAACAAGTGTGAATTATCCCATTCATATAATACACTGAAAATACATTAACTTCATTAAGTACATTAACCTAAACACACATCACAAATTTCATCCTTATTTGGGATGGTAACTAGGTAATGTTCACTCCACGACCACTTTGATATTATCCGGAAGATGAAGACAAAAAATGAAGAGCAATTTACAACTGAAATAACCCAACATTATGAGGTGAAAGAGTGGGGTCATATGTATTTCTGATGAACAAGTGTATAATTTCCACACTACACATGAAAATATGTCCAGTAATATGGATCACAATCCTTAGGTTTGGGTCCTACGAGTACGTAACACCCCATATAGGCAACTGTGCAACAACCTAGCCCTTATGTCATTCGGACTTGAAAACTAGGCACTTTATGCACTTAATCCTCATTTGGGCTTAAAAGTGGAAGACATTGTTGTAGTAAACTCATATGTATCCTTATACACCAATAACTTTGCTACTTATATCCCGATATGGGATGGGGGTATCACATACCCACTAAAAGAACGTGACATCCTCAGCACTAGCCTAACATCCAACTGCCATGGATCAGCTTGGTAGATTTTGGGCACCCTCTCGTGACACGAGCCTGAGCCACCCCTGATAAAATTGTAACACCTTATATGGAAAACAGTCCAACAACTTAACTTCAAGCCATTCGAGCATGAAAACTAACCACTTGAAACCTTTTTTCCTTACTTGGGCCTAAAAATGGAAGGTCTTGTTGTTGTAGTCGACCCATATGTATTGTTATAAACCAATCACATCACTACCTCATATGGTTAAGAAATCCAACTACAAGTTGAATGCTAAATGATGAAAGCATAAACCTTCAGCCATATGACTTAATAACTTGTAAATCATAGGATATATATAGGAGTAACAAACCTCACCTCAGCATATGATAAACTTCATTAGCATGAGCGTGCTCAAAACACTGTTACAGAACATAGCTTACATATACATATATTTCACAAATCAGATCAGAATCAACGGATGGAACTTCAAACGACCCGAAATTAAATACAAAGTAGAGAAAAACATATGCCATAGAAGGCAACTAAATAGCGGAAAGCATTTACTGAAACCACGAAACCCTTCAGAAACGAAATGAAGAGGGCAAAAATATGACGGGACTGAAGAGCCAAGTCGGTCCAAACCTTAGATCCCGGCTCGGGCCCCAGGCCCCCTTCAGGACCCTGTTCAGGCTCCAATCTAGATACCAAGCGTCAATCCGGATCCCACAACGGTACTAAGTTCAGGCACTAGACCTCATAACTAGGTCCAGGATCCCGCACCCGGCACTCTACGTCCGGGCGCCACATCCCGCGTCTCGTATTCCGCATCCGGGCATCATACCCCGTACCCCACACTTTTGGACCGGAAGGCTTTACAAGGAGGGAAGTGTCAAAGTTAGGAAGGCAGCTCCTATAAAACAATGCAGCTCCTATAAAGCAATACTACATGTTCAGAGGTTTAGAGATAGACTTCACCCTAGAAAGTCTATAAATAGAGATGGGGGGCTCATTTGTTAAGGAGACATCATTAGAAGAGAGAGAAAACACTAGAAAGCTCTCTAAAGTTGTAATACCAAAGAAAAGGAATAAAGATATTGTCAAGAAGTGGATGTAGGCCGGATCATTGGTCGAACCACTATAACTCTCGGTGTTTAGTTCTTTGGTGAGATCTGAGGAACTAATTATACATTTTCATTTGGCGCCGTCTGTGGGAATCGAACCCAAAATGAAATGGTGAATTCCTAAACTCCCTAACCTCCTATCCTAATCTCTAATCGGATTCTAATTCTACTGCTAGGCCACTTGTGCTTCGTCGAGTTACCTTGTTACTGTGTGACCGAGATTAAGAGAGAGAGAGAATCGCGTAGAAAATGCGACGGTGTGTAGTTTCGAACGTGAGAACGTATCCTTTATCGTGGGGTTGAACCCCTATTTATAGTGTTTACACTGCTAGATTGAGAGTCGCCAGCCTGTCTTTCTTTTTAATTGCCAGGCTGGCATTTACATGTAAGCGGGATATTTAATTACTCATCTGGCCGGATCACACTCGGATCCGGCGATATTCCTTGTTCTAAGTTGTTCCTTCCAGTCACATGGGACCGGATGTTCTACCTTTTCTTATTCTCGTACTTTTTCCCTCTTCATCAGTCCCACAAGTTCTACTTTTGATCTTCTAAACGTAAAAAGTAGAACTTTTTAGCATATGCCTCTGTTTGTGTGTTTTTTTTTTACGTTACGGCATTTTGCTCTTCCGGCCATCGCCTCCCCTTAGTCCCACAAGTTCTCTTTTCTTTTTCCGCCCTCTTTCTTTTTCGAATTACGCTCCTGCCCGTGCTTGGCCCGTGCCTGTGCCTTTTCAATGTAGAATTTGCAGAGTTGTTTTGTGTCAGTGCCCCGTTTCCAGGAAGGTGCGGGGTCTCCTTTTTATTTTTCATTAACTGGGCGGGAATCGCTTTTCTTCGAAGCTCTAGTCTCGAACTCTTTCAGATATCTTCCTCCTTTGTTTGCCCAGACTCCGTCGCCTCCTTCTTTGCGTCCTCTTTTCGAATCTTTCCACTCCTCTGCTTTGTCCTTGCTCTCTGTTTTCTTGTTCTGATGGCCTCGTCTAGCTCGAAGAAGAACAAGGCAGCCGTGAACTTTGTCCCTGCTGAAGAGGCGATTCAAGGTACTTTTTCGCCTCAAGGGTTTCGCCCTACTTATCTGAAATCTACCGCACCCTTTTTTGTTGATCGAGAACCTTCTTCATCCTCCCTGGATACCCCCTCCCTTCTCTCCTGTTTAAAGGACGTCGAAGTCCCACTGGGTACTTGCATCTGCCTTCCTTCTTCCGACTCACATCCCTACGATAATTTTGGGCTTGGATACGCCGTTTATGCGGATTTTTTCTCTCGTGGCCTGACTGTGCCCCCTCATCCATTCGTTCTGGGCTTCCTAATTCGGCGTTGCTGTGTGCTCGCTCACCTACACCCGAAGGCAATTTCTTACCTCCACGCCTATGTTCACCTTTGTGAGGAGAACAAAATTCGGGTAGAAGCGACCGAGTTTGCCCAATTTTACTCCACAAGGGACGATCCTGATAGCCTGACTATCAAGGCGAAGGCCGGCTTTTCTCTTTTTGATTACAAGAAAGCGTCTTCGGGTGGAACTCCCGATGGTTTGTCATTGTCCCACCACCAGGCCGATTTTTGGGAGTTCCTTACTGTCCCTCGATCCCGAAAGGCCAATTTAGCTGTCCTCCTTCCCCGGCGCAAGAAATGCCTATCTCGAAAATCCTGAAGATGATAAGCAAAAAACAGCCTACGGTCTCCCAATTTTTTACTCCGGTGCGCCTGGACTCATTGAAGAAATATCATAGTAAGTCTTATTTAGTCAGTCTCACCTAAATTTTACCTTTTACCGTTTTCTTACTTTCACGTCGTTCCGGCAGATTTCTTTTCTAGAGGAGATAAGGTGGGGCCCTTCAACAGCTGGAATTTTGTCAACTTCAAGATGGGTGATGAGCAAATCGATTACTATGCGTCTGTTGATGCGGCTGTTGATGCGGCCACAAGGCTCCTCGGGGATACCACCTCTTCCAAGAAGAGACAAAGAGGCGATAATGACAAGGACCATTCTGGCCAGAAGAAAAAGAGAATTACTGGGTCTCCAGCCCGATCGAGCGGTGATTTGCCAGGTACTTGGTACGTGAGTCCAGGGTCTGGGCGTCGCGTCTTTCTCCCTCTTACTCCTGATTCAGGCCAGGGGTCTGTCTCTCGTCCGGGGCAGGGATCTGGTCACCCAACCCCAATTTGTGAATTGTTTCCTAATTTGGCAGGATATTTTTCTTCCGATCCGGCCCACGGTGCTGTCTTGGAAGATACTAACCTACGTATTTCTCTTTCTTATTTGAAGGAAACTTTTTGTTTCCTTTCCTGTACATTCTATGCTGACCCTTTCTTTCTCAGGCTCTCAAGGCGCACCCATAACCGTTACTGACAATGAGGTTGCTTGCGATCCGGCCCACCCTACTTCTGCTGTTCCGACTTCCGGTACTCAAAAACCTCGGAAGAAAACTGTATCAAAGCCGAAGGCTGTTTTAACGGAGGTTTCTGAGACTGAAAGGGACCGTGAGACTTGGCACCTCAACCCTGCATGACGCCCTGGAGTCAATGAATCAGTACCCGAGGGGGTGAAAGAATACCGACCTGTGCCTGAGAACCCAGAGCTCCGAAGTAAGCAGAGGGAAGACAGGCAAAGGGAGGACATTACTGCCTCCTCCTCCTCTCCACCCCCTCCTGTTCAGGGGGGTTTCACCGGTCCTTCCCAGAAGGAGGGATGGTTCTACTATCTTGGGCAGCCTTGCGCAAGATCTCCTTTGATGCTGCTCGATACACCGACGCCTGGAAGGAAGCGATAAGACTGACTGACCATCCGGACGGGATCTTTGCCCCTCCGTCCATTGTTACTGCCACCAAGGAAAAACTGAGGGCCGGGAGCGGAGGAGCTGATGCTATTATGCGTCATTCCATTCCCACAGGAGAGGTCTTCAACCTGATGTGGCAAAGCATTTTTCGAGTAAGTGTCGCCTTCCTCCCATTCTCCCATGTCTTTCTGATATTCCTTAAGCCTTTTATGTTTCGTTTCTTTTAGGTTATGTCAATGGCCCAAAGCGCCGAAGTCCAGACTCGGGACCTTCAATTTGACCTGCAACGTGAAAAAAGTCGGGCCAACAATATTGAAGCCGAGTTGAAGCAAGCCCGTTCTAATCATGATAGTTACATGGATCACGTAAATTACGAAATTGACCGCAAGGTGAAAGATAGGACAGACACTTTAAACAAGGAGTTGCGGTCATCTCGTCATGAGTGTGTTCGCCTTCGAGATGAATATGAACTGAAGTTAAAGAATTTGCGGGAAGAGATGTTCGCTCTGAGAAACCAGAACCTCCATGCAGAGACATAACTTGAGATTCTGAACTATTTAACTCATTCTGCAAAGAACAACACTTGTTAGCGAAAATAGTTAGATCCATTTTGAGAGAGTCAATCTGAGTGAGTGACTCCTCTTGTTCCCTTTGGTTGGATTCAGTAAGACTCTTGGTGTTGTTGAGTTCCTTTTTAAGGGAGTCAACATGACACCGAGAGTCTTGCAGATCCAATCTAAGTGAGCAAGAAATAGTCTTATGCTCCTCAGCTTCATCTCTTAGAGCATACATAAGACTTTTTGAGATCTCAAGTTCCTCACTTAACTCGGAGATTTTTCTGTTAAGATCAGCTTTAAGAGAGTTAGTTTCTGAAGCCATTTTAGCAATCAAAGTCATAAAACCTATAGGAGATTTACTATAAAGATCTGTCTCAAGATGAGAGCGAGTTACCTCATTGTTGGGGATCATGGACTCAGTCGTATCATGTGCCATGAGACATACCAAGCCGCTGGACTCTGTGTCTGGATCGTCGGAGTCTGAATCACCCCAACCGACAGCTGCCATTGCTCGTTGATTGACTGTCAGCCTAAGCAAGGCTCTGATACCACATGTAGGATCGGGTGGCTGACTCAAACCAACTCAAGGTGTGAGTCTAAGAGTTGGTTTGACTCAATCGGTCTTTGAAAGTAAGAAACACTCTGTGATGTAGAGGCACTCAATCGAACTTCGTATGTGAGAACACTTGAGACGTGAGAAACACTTAGTCGAACTAAGTGCGCGGAAGCAGTTGCTCAAGGTAGTAAAGTAAGATAGACTTAGCGGAGCTAAATGGATTAACACTCGAAAGGTGGAGGACTATGTCGAACTCAGCAGGATACACAATATAAGTTATTTTATTTCCTGGTCAAAACAAAACAACTTATAATGCCCACTCAGTAGATGAGATCTACTTCGTGGTTTTCACTCACTCACCCAATACAATCTCTGATCAGCTCAATGATAAGTGTAGTGAAAACTAGGTCCTACCTAGAAAGACTCTGTCGATATGCACAAACGAATCTAGTACTTCTCTCTCTCTCTCTAAAATAGGCAAAGCTTTCTCTAAACAAATGCTCTGAATGATTCTCTCTGGAAAGCTGCAATGAGAAACGAAATGACAACTCTCTTATATAGTGGAGCCGTTGAGGGAGTCTGCTTCTGAAATTTCTGCCATCTGAACGTTGTAGTTGCTTAAAATCCGGTCCTAACTTCTTTATGAACGTTGCTAAGCCTTGGCCCTTAATTTTCGGATAATTACCAATCCATTGGACGACTTGGCAACGTTCAATTATTACTTTCACGTCTGATGTAGTAAACTGACTCTGTCAGTTCCGAAATTTCAGGAACCAATGACTCTTTCCTTGAATTTCGGAAGCTGGAGCCATATTTTGGAAGCTGAAGCCAAGTCTTCTGATTAGTACCATGTTGAGAGAATTTTGGTCCAAGTCTGAACGTTGATGACCGTTGTAAGTCAATGTAGTTGCTGTACTTGCTCCTTAATTTTCGCAACTGACCGACAGACTCCTCGAATTACCAGAAAGTCAAGGCTTTGGATTTTGCTCACATTTTGCATGAATTTCGGCCCAAGGATGATAGTTGATGATTGTTATGGTTTAGTGGACGTTGCTCCTTGAATTTCGTGACTGATTGATGAATTCACATGGATGGACTCTCTCGCTCTTTCGGTGAGGACAGAGACTCATTCGATCTTTCAAGGTTGACGGACTCTGTCTTGTTTTGAGAAGTGTGATTAACTCGTTTGATCTGGTTGACTATCTCAGCAACACCTTCATACTCCAACAGTACCAATATGTGTGGAGTAGCGATTCATCGGTAGCTAAAACACATTTTTCGAGTAGTGTCCTAAACCTCCTTAATAATACGCCTACACTCTTCATTAGTCGCCCAACTGTTTTCATAACAAATGGGCTTGTGTTCCCTAATTTCCTGAAGTTGTAAAACTTGCTTCATTGGTTTGTGATCAAATCCCTCCTAAAAACAACCCACACTATTTCTTGGTATCCCGCTAGATCGTAGAGAGGAGCTTGATCAACTACTTCTATAAGATCGTAGAAAGCAACAAGAAACCAGAAAAGAAAGGACTTCAAGAACTTTCATTAAACAGCAGAAAACCCAAGGAGAAAAAAAAAACAAGGCCGTCCCATACAGCTAAAATACACACCTCTATCTAACTCAGCCTAAATACGCTCTTAACTTGAGAATAAACCTAACGGTACTAAATAGAGAATACAACTACAACTCTATTAACTTAAACTCTCCTACAACTAAACCGACACCAGAAAAAGACCATACAAGGTAAGCATATATATATATATATATATATATATATATATACAACCAAAATATATAAAACATATAATCTTATTACCCCCCCCCCCCAATCATGCAAACATTGCTTGATTTGTAAGCTAAACATAACCATTAATCAGAACTATCCTAGTTCTTTAATCCCATCTTCATAATAAAATGAGGGTATTGCTTTCCAGATAAAGTCTTGGTTAAAACATCCACCAACTGATCCTTGGATGAAACAAACTCTATCGAGATGAGGCCTTCTTGCAGTTTTTACTCACGAAATGGACAACAAGATCAATATGCTTTGTCCTCTCGTGCAATACTGGGTTACGGGTTATATTGATGGCAGATTGACTGTTTGACATGACCGGCTCCGGCTTGAGATTTGAGACTCCACGTTCACTCAACAACCGCGTGTGCCAACTAAGCTCATAAGTAAATTGCCTCATAGCTCTGTATTCGGATTCTACCGAAGACAAAGCGATACTATGTTCTTTAGACTTCCAAGACAATGGAAAACCTTCAAAGCGAATGAAATAACCACAAGTATACTTCATAGTATTGGACAATGTGCCCAAATGGCATCATTAAAAGCCACTAGATCAAACTCCGTTTTGTTGTTGAAGAACGGACCATAACCCAAAGTCCGTTAATATATTTCATTGTTTGAATAACAGCATGAACATGTACATTTGTAGAACTTTCAAAAAACTCACTTAAAACTTGTATTACAAAGCATATACCAGGTCAACTGTGTGATAGAAAAGTGAGCCTCCCATCTAGTTGCCTATATAAGGTAGGATTCTCCAAGATGTTGCCATCATATTTTCACAATTTCACAGTACTATTAAAGGGACTAGCAGCATTTTTTTCATGCAGACAACCAAAATTTGAGACTAAACTTTTAGCGTAATTCCTTTGCAATCAAATGACACCACAAGAAGTATGTACAAACTCCATCCCAAGGAAATGACTTAATTTGCCTAAGTCCTTAATTTTGAATTTTTTTATCAATATTAATCTTAAAAGTCTTGATCAAATCAAGATCAAGCATAATAGACTTGATTAAATCTAGATCATTCCCTATAATCATAATATCATCCACATACACATTTAAGAAATAAGTTTTATTATTGGTCATTTTAACAAAGAGGGAATAATCATTCATTGACTGCACAAACCTTAAATCTTTAAGAAAATCACTTAATTTGTTTCGCCATTGCCTAAAGGCTTGCTTCAGCCCATACAAAGATTCACTTAACCTACAAACGTTTCCTAAGCCTTTTAGACTATGACCTTCAAGAATATCCATATACACTTTTTATTCAAACCACATCTAACTATTTTGCATGCCAACCCATCTTAGATGCTAGAATGACTAAAATCTAATAGTGGTAAATTTCACAACGGGTGAAAAGATTTCTATATAATCAATCCCATATTTCTGTGTAAACCATTTAGAAACCAGTCTTGATTTACATCTTTCTTGACTTCAATCAGCTTTAAATTTGAATCTATAAACCCATTTACATTTAATAGGTTTCTTTCCGAGTGGCAAACCAACCATGTCCCGGGTTTTATTTCATTTCAAGGCCTTAAACTCCTCAGACATAGCTAACTGCCATCTTGAATCTTTCATTGCATTAGAAAAATAAATGGGTTCAAGTTTCTTATTCAAAGAGGAATTAAAGCAAGCATGCTAGTAATCAATTTCAGAAAAGCAAATAGAGTATTCCAAAGCAAATATGAGTTGGCAATAGTATCTTTATCATCCAGACAAACATTAAAAGCATTAAGATCATAAGTTATGACAGGCTCAAGGGTTGTATAGCTAGCCTTAGAAATTCTACCCAACAATATTTGACAAAAGATGTTAGAATCCTGAACAAAAGAAAACTTACATGGCTTTGCTACAGTTTTTTTGCCAACAACATAATCCCTGAGATGGTCAGGGATATGTCTTTCCCTTTGTGAATGCCTAAGTACAGCTTCAAGTTGAACCTCAATGTGGCCTTCTGTTCCTGTTTGACTTACAATAGTTAGAGCCTTAATTATTTTAGGAATAAAATGAGGGTGGGTAATTGATCAACTTGGTGTAAACAATGGTTTTCTTTCTAGGGAGTTAAATGAAAATTTTACATGAGTATCCCCCTAGGTCTAACTGTCCAAGGAGAGAATAAAGTATGCAAGTTACATAAATCCCTCTATGGTCTCAAATAAGCCTGAAGACAATGGTATGATAAACTTCTTACATTCTTAAGAAAATTTGGCTACAGTGAGAAACTGCACCATGAATTTAGAATTAAAGATCTAGGAAGATTGAATTTCTTCCTTGGGGTGGAGTTCATTAAGGCAATGAAAGGTTAATCATGACTGAAATTAAGGAAGTATGCTACTCAAATTCTTTCTGACTATGAGATGTAGGGATGTCAAGCCTCTATTGCACTTTTGCCGCCAAAACATAAATTGTACCAAGACATAAGAGTGCTGCTACAAGATCCAACAGTTTTTTCGAAAGATCATAGGGAAGCTGGAATTTTTAACTAATACAAGACCAGATTTATCTTTTACTGTTCATCATTTGAGTCAACTTTTGCTTTAACCAACCACTACTCACTTAAAAGCTATGT
Source organism: Limonium bicolor (assembly GCA_023374045.1). NCBI lineage: Eukaryota > Viridiplantae > Streptophyta > Magnoliopsida > Caryophyllales > Plumbaginaceae > Limonium > Limonium bicolor. Next base: position 56,927,059 of record CM041783.1, on the reverse strand, counting down.
TACACACTCTTTCATACATAAAAGGCGCTCTTGGGTTTGAAATTTCATTTCATAAGAAACCCACTTATGGCTTATTAGCTTTTCGTGATGCTGATTGGGCCTTTTGTCCTATGACTAGGACATCGATTTCAGGCTATTACATTCTGTTAAGAGGCTCTCCTCTTATTTGGAAATCCGTTTTTCTCTTTGCGTTCTCACAATTTCTTTTGACCTAGACTTTCTTCCACTTATATAGATACAGAGGCAGGGTGAGAATCTATCGTTTAAGATTTTATCTTTAACAGCTAGATAAAATCTTGTTAAATATTCTATCTTCTTCTCTGTTCCTCAGTTCAAGACTGACAAACTTCGCTTCAGGCTGGTCTTAAAACGGGCTTCAGTATTGAACTGAGTTTGCCGATCAAAATAACATCAACAATTTCCCCCTTTTTGATGCGGCAAACTCTGTAAGTCTTGAACTTATTGAACTGATGAATGTTCCCTCTGAATCGTTGTAAACTCTATAAGTCTTGAAGTGATGAATGTTCCCCCTGAGTTGTAGAGTACGTTCAAGACCACTTTCCCCCTTTTGCCAAATCAAAAAGAATTAAGTCATAAACCTTATGAATTGGGGATAGTGATGCATCATGGTCAAATCACTGGGAAGGAGATGATAATTCTGAAGGAGGTGAAGTGCCTTCTTGACGAGTCTGGTAGGGAGGCCGACTTGACTTTGGTACCCAAACTTGTTTGATCTCAGGTAGTCTCAGACTTAAAGTGATTGATAGGAACCCATCTTTTAGTGTGCAATCTTTTGATTTCGAATGAGTTCTGTCTTGATGATTTTTCATGTAATTGTTTTCTCAACAATTTGGGACACCATCTAACCTTGTGTCCTAGCTGGTGGCAATATCGGCATGAGTGTAATCTTGGTTGATGTCTCGCAGTTACAGTCTGTAACTTCTCAGTCGTAGACTGAGAGAATGTCTCGGACTTATATCCCAAACCGCATTTGTCTGAGTTATTATTCTGCATCATTTGCTTCAAATTCGCCTTCCCGGTATACCAAGTTGGATTAGTAGGAGTCTGAAGTTCTAACTTTCGATTTGCCTTGGCTACCATGTCTGAAAGTGTTTCGCATTCTCTTCTTAGCGATTTGTTTCTATCCAAAAGAGAATTTATCTCTTCCTGTGTCCAACAAGGAAGAGTGAGAATCCTAGTTTCCAAAGGACTTACAAAGTTAATCCTCGGCTTATCTAGACTCTCAATGACACGATTTTTGCTTTCAGTCGTAGACTGACTCAAACTTTTCACCTTAGCCCTGAGTTCTTTAATCTTAGTATCATACTGATTCTTCAAGAATTTTATCTCAGAAAGTGCAGAGGTTAGCTGAATAAATCTCTTCTTTCCCAAGAGTATCCTTCCAGATTTCCTTCTCTTTTATGTTATACTCAATATTGATGTCATCATCTTCGTGAGCAACTGCCGTCAAACACATCTGCGCGTACTCCCCGGGTTCTGAGTCTGTATCTGAGATATCCTGTCCCATGCGGCTGCAGCTGTATCTGTGTGTTTCTTAATCTTCTTCTGAGAGTTTTCCTTCTGCTGGAGAGGACAATCCTTGACAATATGACCAAGCTTGTTACACCTAAAACATGTATTTTGTCCCTTCTTTGCCTTACTCTGTTGGTTTGACTTTTGTTTTCTACTACTCAGCCTCTGTATTATGTTCATAATCTTTGTGATTTCCTCATCTACGTCACAATCCTCATCTTCTGATATTGTGGTAATATCACGTGCGTTTAGAGCCAGATCCTTAGTTTGAGTAACAATGTCACCTCTCATCTTACCTTCATACACCGTGAGTTCTGATCCCAGCTCTTCGAAAGACAACTTGGATAAATCCTTTGTGGACTCCAAAAGTGTAGTAAAGTTTAGCCAATCTTTACATAGACTATCAAGAAACCTTTCATTAACCACATTGTTGTCGAGAACCACTCCAACAGTCTTGAACTCACACAGTATCTTGTCAAATCTTTCAAGTGTTTCTGAAATTGTTTCTAATTCTGACATCTTAAAGTTGTCAAACTTCCTCTTGAGCTGTTTGCCTTTAGCCTTTTTGACAGAGTCTGATCCAGCGTATGCCGTTTTGAGAAACTCCCAAACCTCCTTGGCAGTGCGCAAACCTAACACTTTCTGTTGGTCTGAGTCTGATATTGATGACATGATAATCCTTTGATCTTGTCTGTTCTTGCTTATCAACTTATTATCGCTCTCACTCCAACTGGATCTTGGTTTTTCTTTGGTGACGCCACCGTCCTCAATTTTCGGCTTCAGGTCACCTTCAGTCACTACATCCCATAACTGCAGATCAATAGAGATTAATTGATCCTCCATCTGTTCGCACCAACTGGTGTAGTTGAACTTTGTCAGCTTTGGAGGTTTAACATAGTAGGAATTCATCACGATCAACCCTGAAGAAGTTTCTTCTGCGTCTAGGGTTACCTTGCTCTGATACCAATTGTCAATTCCTAGATGTCGGTGCTGAGTCTGCAACTCAGAATGTGTCGATGGTCTGAGTTCAGAACTGACGACGAACAGGGAGAAAGAAGAGAAGACCAGAATAGCATAAAGGTAGAACCTTTATTATAATCACGTATTCAGTGGTTACATAATCACGTATTTAATACGAATACAAACCCTCACGTCAAGAACACTATCTTGACATAACTCACACGTAACTTGAGTTCTGAACTCAAGTTACTTACAACGAAATCAGCAACAAAACTCTCCTGGGATTGACTCTACAATCTCACTCTTTCTCTTTGTTTCTCTCTCTATATTCGCCCTTACTATTGTTCCCCACAAATTACCTTGTATTTCCGTTTTTCTCTTTGCGTTCTCACAATTTCTTTTGACCTAGACTTTCTTCCACTTATATAGATACAGAGGCAGGGTGAGAATCTAACGTTCAAGATTTTATCTTTAACAGCTAGATAAAATCTTGTTAAATATTCTATTCTTCTCTGTTCGTCAGTTCAAGACTGACAGACTTCACTTCAGATTGGTCTTAAAACGGGCTTCAGTATTGAACTGAGTTTGCCGATCAAAATAACATCAACATACTCGGGTGATCTGGATCGTTGTGTCAACCCCAGCTGCATGAATACTTAGAGCTCATAGTGTGCCAATTACCCGATTGCAACCGAATTAAATTGGCCTCTAATTTCCAGTCTGAACAAATGATTAAAGAATTCAACACGTTTCCCTACCATGTTGGAATGGAAGATTACAAATGGCGGCGCATATAGCATCATTGGTTTGTTCGCAAAGGTCGCATGCAAATCATGGATGTGGTAAGGAGGGTCACGTGGAATCCTAGTAGCAATTACGAACCCCTACAATGTTTCATGCAATAGAGGCAACTTGGACCCAAAGGAGCAAGCCAGCATTTGAAGGCAAAGTTATAATCTGGAGGAAATAACGGAGTCAGTTCAGCTATGCAGTCCGGATGCTGTCGTACTCTTTTTTTCCCATTAATTACTCTACTCGGCGAGAAAGACACAATGCCATAGTATTGCGTAACTAGTTTACCCAGTAAACTTTTAAAAAAATATAGAACAAATAATTCTTGTAGTCAAGAAATTACCATATAGAATACTCAAGTTCTCGCTTCTCTCATGTTCGATCTATCTTCTACCCTTTATCTCCTATCATTTTCAAAGGAAGTAGGAGCAAGATGTATTATTGGCCAAATAATATCGACACTGAAGCAAATTAACAATATGTAACCTCTAAACCGCACTACATTAACTAAACTGACTACAATATTGTGCAAACTAAGCGCCGGAAAACGGCAGACTCATAGATGCAGAGCGCTGATAGCGATACCTAACCAACTAGTTGTGCTGGTTGTGTAATTTACAACTGATTTTTGGTGTTACAACTGGATATATTGTTTATTGTCTGCTAATATTGTTATGTTACCAACCTCTAGAAAAAACACATGAAGAAATATAGTCTATAATTCTCTTAATTACAATGCGAATTTCTACTATAAAATACTACGTACCATACTGCTAGTACTACTTGAAAAGAAATATAATCTATAATTCTCTTAATTACAATGCGAATTTCTAGGGTCAACTGAACTATGTGATAGATATATAATGGGATAAATGACAGAGCAAGAGAATTCTTCACAGCTTGTACATAATCATAAGAATAATTATGTAACTTGGTAGTCCGCACAAGTTCCGTAGCCGCAAATTAAGCTTCAGAGGTCATCAATCATGATAAACATTCCCAACTGTCCATGCAATAGTACAGCTAATATATGTAATTAACTCAAAGGAACAAAAACTATATAAATAAGAGACCATAATAGAACATAAAATTAAGAAGCTAAACTTAGCAGAGATATCTCTGCAGCACTTGACTTACTCTACTTACTGACTTACTTTCTCCCATCAACAAAATGGCATCCCCAAAATCTGCATTTCAGCTGGTGTTGTTCACCCTTGTGCTCCTCTCCCTTCTATCCATCAACCAAGGTATGCTAATCATTGTTTTGAAATCCTTAATTTTATCATGGTTTTATCATTTATGCATGTGCGACAATTTTTTTTTTTTGGCGCAATACCTGTTTCATTAGTTAGATTTATTGATTCATATCGTCATATTTTGTAATTCACAGGTCGTAAAATCGAGCAACTAAGCAGAAAATGTCAGGTCCCAGCTCCCGAAGCTGTTAGCACTTAGCAGTCCCGCAAAAGAAAGTTTTGATAATGAAGAAATAAGATGTTATACACCGCACAAATCATGCTGGAGGTGCAAGGATGTTCCTGAGGGATGCTTCTCGCATGAAGATGACTGCAACAAAGTTTGCAAAGATTGGGCGAAGTGGACAGCAAGCCACCGTCCGGCTTCAGTTTCTGCCACTACTCCGTGATGAATATACCTCGGATGAGGGAGTATTAAGGATGAAATCAGGGGCGGAGTCAGGAATTAATTGTTAGGGGGTCAAAAATATGTTAACAAACATTATTTTTAGCTATATATTAATGTTATGTAACAAAATGTTCAACTATTTAAATATACATTTTGTTTTATATGTAAACTATGTAAATTGCCTAAGATATTCAGTATCATAGAAGGAATAGCACATTAAGAAATAAAAAATCACTATTATATAACACAAATGTCAAAGAACACAAGTAAACCATTAAATGATGGTACTAATAACTTAGCAAGTCTTCAAAACATATACACTAATCCAAAAAAATACTTCATCTTGTTTAAATATAGATTTTTTTTAGCTGTTGACATTTTCATTCTTACATTTTTGCATTATAAGTTGATATATATTAAAAGGTAGAAAGTGATAGAAAAGACAGGGGTAGAGATGGAAATTATAGGATTTAAACATGCTTATCATTTTTAAAATAATGAAAAGATCTATCTATTGAGAATAGAATGGAGTAATAAACACCCTAAAAAATATAGCATATACTAAAAATGGCTCTCTAATTAATTGATAAGAAATTCAGTATATTTTTCAAATTAGTAAACAAGCATTTATGGTAATGATCAAATTATTAAGGAGTCAAGTGGAAACAATGAAAATAAGTTACTAATATACTGTAAAAATTTGTATTTAAAAAAATCAGAAATACAATCATCAAGAGATAGCCCAAAAGAATTTTGTAAATGAAATCAACCATTGATATGAAAGTCCTTAAACAATCTACTCGGTAAGGTAATTGAAATAAACCAAAAATTAAGGATTTGCATTTATAAGTAAGGCGGCATTTGATTGGAAGTGATTAGATTAGAAACAACATAAAATATAATTGATTATTTACCGTTAATGACGGATAATTGACACCTAATATATTTACTTTACATGATACTTTTTTATTATCTAAAATATCATTATTTATTGTCATTCACATGAGTAATCTAACATATATACTTTCAATTTTTTTGTCAAAGGTTGGGGGGCCAAGCCCCCCTAATGTGACATGTAGCTCCGCCACCGGATGAAATATTAATGCGGATGACTCCTACGTCCAGATTCATCTTCATTAATCAAACTTTTTGTTTAGAGGGATATATTTCCCCGCCAAATTCTTTTCCTCTCTTTTCTTTCTTAAGTAAAGTTAGTCTAGTCTTTTTCTCACTAAGGCTCCGTTTGTTAGTCACATTTTGGTAGATTAATCTCTTTTACATATATTTATCCACCATGTGTCACTTTGTTATTGGCTAAAACTTAACACAATACATATGTGTCAATCCACCATAAGTTAACCAGAGCAGCCTTTATCCTAAGCAGCTTCAGCTGCGTTTGCTCGCAGCAATAAAACGACCCCTAAGGGATTCTTCGCAGCAATAAAACGACCCCTAAGAATAAATGGTTTGGATTAAATTGACAAGTGACATGCACCTCCGCTTTTTTCCTTTAGTCTACTCTAGAAAAAGTGCTACATTACTAATCTGAAATTACTAATATATATATAACACGTATATATGGTTACATCATTTTCTATTACTTTTTAATAAAATGTTTTTCTAAAAAACCCTTACTAATAAGACTTTATTATTAATCAATCGCACTTCTTTTTTTATGTTTCTTTTTTTTACAATATATAAATAACATAATTAGTTATAATCCTTCTATGGTATATCATCAATTTAACAAAACTTCCATCACACACATATATATATATATATAGCTATTGAATAATAGTTTTCTAATCTTATAATATTTATTGTTGATACATATATGTTAAAAATGAAGTATAACAATTCAAAATACACCAAAGAACTATTTAAAATTAAGAAAGTTGCTAATATAGAAAATACCAAACCAATATTTATATTATTTTCACAATTAAAAGAAATGATGTATATATTTTTTAAAATACACGTTAATTTTTTAATTTTCATGTTATAAGTTATCGTGTAGTGCATATATAAAAATTAAATGTTAATAAGTAGGTAAAGTCGACTCCAACAATTCAGTTTATGTATAATGTTGGAAATATTATGTATAATCATGGTGTGGAAACGTTTATATATAATAATAGAATCGTATAAACGTGAAACGTGTATATAAACACGTGGAAACGTTTATATAAACACGTGGAAACGTTTATATAAACCTGGAATACGTTTATGCATAACGGTGGAAACGTTATACTTGATTGTTGCATGGAAATGCGTCGTAGAAACATTATATTTAATTGTGGCATGGAATGTATAATTGTGTAAACGTATATATGTAATCATGGTGTGTTTACGTTTATATATAAATCATGGAAAACGTATTGTGCCAGGGTAACATTCATATATAATTACTTAAATGTTTATATGTAATCATGCCATGAAAACATTATATATAATCATGAAACTGTAGAAACGGGGAAACATTTAAAAAAAACGTGGAAACATATATATATAACATGGAAATGTTTAAATAAAAAGGTGGAAACGTTCAAATAAAAAGGTGGAAACGTTATCTGAACTCGTGGACTTCTTTATGTATAACAGTGGAAACATAATATATAATTGTGTCATGGAAACATCACATATAATTATAAAAATGTTTATATATATTCATGCAGTGGAAACGTTATAGATAATCATGGTATTTTAGAAACGTGGAAATGTTTAAATTAACACGTGGAAACGTTTATCTAAATTTGTGGACACCTTTATGTAAAACGTTGGAAACGTTATTTATAATTGTGGTGTGGAAATCTGTCGAGTCAGTGACGAAAATACAAAGTATAGAACGACTTCAAAATATATTACCTACACCACCACACCCTAAAAACCACCCTATTCAGGGTTTATAGTGTAGGGTTTAGGGTCTAACGAGTCAATGACGACAATACAAATTATAGAACGGCTTCAAAATAGATTACACTACCCCCCAAAACACCCAAAACCCGCCCTAGGATAGCTAAAAACGTCGAAGGCATTTTTAGGGTTTGCAGTTAGACCCTAAACCCGCTACTACAAACCCTAAAAACCTGTCGAGATAGTTGCTACCATAAAGTACAAAACAAATTCCAAATAGATTACCCTACCCCCCAAAACCACCCCAAAACCCACCCTAGGATAGCTAAAAACGTCGAAGACATTTTTAGGGTTTGTAGTGGCGGGTTTAGGGTCTAACAACCCTAAACCCGCTACCACAAACCCTAAAACCCTGTCGAGTTAGTTGCTACCATATAAAGTACGAAACGAATTCCAAATAGATTACCCTACCCCCCAAAACACCCCAAAACCCACCCTAGGATAGCTAAAAATGTCGAAGACATTTTTAGGGTTTGTAGTGGCGGGTTTAGGGTCTAACCCCTAAACCCGCCACTACAAACCCTAAAAACCTGCCGAGTTAGTTGCTACAATAAAGGTACGAAACAAATTCCAAATAGATTATCCTACCCCCAAAAACACCCCAAAACCCACCCTAGGAAAACTAAAAAATGTTGAAGGTCTTTGTAGGTTTTGTAGTGGCGGGTTTAGGGTCTAACAACCCTAACCCCGCTACCACAAACCCTAAAAACCTATCGAGTTAGTTGCTACAATAAAGTACAGAAAAATTTCAAATAGATTACCCTACCCCAAAACACCCAAAAACCCACCCTTAGAAATCTAAAAACGTCGAAGGCTTTTTAAGGATTTGTGGTGTAGGGTTTATGGTCGTTATCATTGACAACAATATAAAGTATTGAACAACTTAAAAATGGATTACCCTACACCACACACCCTAAAAACCACCCTAGGAAAGTTAAAAACGTCGAAGGCAATTTCAGGGTTTGTAGTGTAGGGTTTAGTTGAAAATCTGTCAAGTCAGTGACAACAATATAAAGTACAGAACATCTTCAAAATAGACTACTTTACACCACACCCCCTAAAAACCACCATAGGAAAGCTAAAAATGTCGAAGACATTTTTAGGGTTTGTGGTGTAGGGTTTAGGGTCTAACGACCCTACACTACAAACTCTAAAAATTTGTCGAACTAGTGACAACATTATAATAGTTAGTGTCATCTTTTCTATTATAGTGATGAAAACGATTATATAAGATTGTGTACATGTTTCTAATCATCAGTATAAATATTTATAAATTATATTGGATACATAAAATCAAGTTTAATGATTACGTAAAATCGACTCCTACAACTCAGTTTATCGTTTCCAAATTATCAACATTATCTTACTTGTAATTTTTAATTTCATTTTAAACAAATATTATTAGATCAAGAGACTTAAAAGAATAATAAGAGTGACAAGTTTTACTTAAAAAACTATAAATGTATTGAATCTATATATATATATATTATATATATATATATATAATATATATATATATATATATATTGTATTGGTAATCACTTATTATAGCACAATGATTATCTTTATAATACTCTCATCGTATCAAAGGGGTTATTAATAATGTCTTACTAATAGTTTTTTTTTATTTTAAACCAATATCAACAGTTCATAAATTAAAAAAGACTTTTAAAAGTACACTTATTTAATTTTGTGTTTTTATATTAGTTTAACTTCTTTTCAATAATATCATGACATTTATTTTTGAATTGATATATACTTAAATTTTTTGTATGGATGTGTAAAAGATAAATATTATTATCAAATTAAGAAAGCATTATTTAATAACTACATATATGTGCATATAGTCATATAATTTATTATATGATTGGTGACTTTTTTTATGACAATTATAAGTAATTATATTATTGAAGTACTGTAAAAGAAAAACAAATTATAAACAAAAGCTAAGTGAATATTACCTCCATTAGGACAATTATAAAAAATTATAGTCGTTCCTTTGTGTAGATGGCTGATAAGGAAGAAAGAAAGAAATTAAAAAAAAGGAAAAAAAGGTTATAGGTACTGCCCAACGACAGAAAAGCGACTAAAAATGTAACACATGTATGATTTTATGTACTTAATTGAATGGTTAAGATCGGAAGGAAAAAACAAAAAGAATGGTGGAGATTCTTTCCGTCCACGACGGAAAATGTGCGTCCGTCATCAAAGCTCGACACATTCTTCGCCAGATGACGATGTTTAGTCCGTTTACTTAGTGTTTTCTTGTACGATGTCATGTCGTTCTCGTCGAGATCGTGTATATGGTTTAGTTTGTTAGCATTGTACTCACTTTCTCGCTTACAAGACAGTAAGAGATACCGCAGATTAAAAATTTAGATGAGAGGAGATAGCAAAAACATCTAAGAGATTACAGGATGTCAACCAGAATTAAATAACAGCAAAATATGAACAGGTGAAGTAATAACTGAGAGAGATCGAGGCCTTTTCCTCCATTGTAGCACCAAAGGATTCTTCGCTGATGACGATGTTTAGTTATTGTAGTCTTTTTCTCACTAAGGGATTCTTCGCTGATGACGATGTTTAGTCCTTTTACTTAGTGTTCTCCTGTACAATGTCATGTCGTTTTCATTAAGCTTGTGTATATGGTCTAGTTTAATAGCATCGTACTCACTGTGTCATATACTTTCTCCCGTTACTAATAAATAATTTATTTGGCTATTCACAATATTTTCAAAATATAATATGTTTTTGACTCTTTCATCCTTTATTTTCCTAAAAGTCACTGCGGCAATGGAATCGGGACGTCTATGGGATTATAGACAAGAGACTGGACGTCTATAGGATTATAGACAAGAGACTTGAGCTAGCTTTGAAAGATTTAGAAAAAATAGATGTTGCGGCCGAAGATGAAAATGATGTGCTCAAAGGGCATCTATTACTAATCAAGTGTGGCAAATTCTAAGGGAAAATGAGAGATATTGGAGACAACTCTCGAGGGAGAAGTTCATCAAAGAAGGTGACTCAAACACAACTTACTTTCATCGTCATGCCACGATTAATAGGAAAAGCAATATGATCTGCTCCTTGCATTTAAATGGGGTATTGACCAGTGACCCTAGAGTCATTCAGAAGGCGATCCGTAGCTTCTACCTGCGGCTGCTTTCGGGAGGTAGTGCTTCTCGATCTTCTCCCCCCTTTGTCTGGGCGGCCTCAGCTCACTACAGTGGAAGCAAATGATTTGATTCGAAGACCTTCCTTCCCGGAGATTAAGAGTGCAGTCTGGTCGATTGATGGCAACAAGGCTCCTGGCTATACGATGGACTCAACTTCAACATCATCAAAGGAGTTTGGGGTATAATTGGACCGGACTTCTCAAGTACTGTTCTCAGTTTCTTTGACACAAATAAACTCCCAAATGGTAGTAACATGACATGGATTACTCTCATACCAAAAACTCCAGGAGCATCTCTAGTGAAGGATTTCTGTCCTATCAGTATGATAGGGTCCATATACAAAGTAATAGCAAAAATTCTTTCTTCAAGGCTAAGTCCAGTGATTGGAAAGCTAGTTGAGGGCACGCAAACGGTTTTCATCAAAGGAAGAAACATTACCGAAGGTCCTCTCATTACCAATGAAGTCATATCATGGCTTAAGAGAAAACGGATGTCAGGTACCATCCTAAAGATTGACTTTTCCAAGGCCTTTGATTGTCTCTCTTGGTCCTTCATTGACCTCATGCTGCACTTCTTCGGCTTCAACGAGATTTATGGAATGAGGAATGCATTTGTACCTCTCAAATATCCATCCTTATTAATGGTGTGCCCTCACCTCCGATTAAGCCAAGAAGAGGAGTTTGACAAGGAGATCCCCTCTCCCTACTTTTATTTGTTCTTTGTGTAGAGGGGCTTGGCTGGCTACTGGATGAAGCTGTACGATTGCAATTGCGGAAAGGGCTGCATATAGGAGTCAATGAAACGCTCATTTCCCATCTCCAATATGCTGATGATACAACGATTTTTTGCTCCTCCAGAAGGGAGGAATTAGAGGTAGTGAAATTATGTATTACGGTGTTCTCGGAAATGTCGGGACTAGAGGTTAATTGGTGCAAATCAGTGGCTATTCCTATCAACATGGCCGGAAGGGATTTAGATGTTATCAAGGAGGTCATGGGCTGCAAAATCTGTTCACTGCCATCGACATATCTGGGATATCCCATTGGTGGTAGTCTCAAGCGTATGTCTACAAGGAAACCAGTTCTCGATAGGATCGCCAACAGATTGGCCGGTTGGAAGGCTTCTTCGCTGTCTAAAGGTTGTTTGGTTTTGATAAAATCAGTATTGCAAAGTCTTCCCATCTATTATCTGAGTTTATTTAGGGCTCCCAAGAGTGTTGTGAAACAAATTAATAAGCTTCAAAGCTCCTTCCTCTGGAGCAAAGGAAGTCGTCGGGGCATGCACCTTGTTTTATCGAGTGCGCTAGCAAGGCCCAAAGAACATGAAGGTCTAGGAATAACGGATATTGAACTCAAGAATGCTGCGCTTTTGTTCAAGTGGTGATGGTGCTTCCAACAGGAGGATGACAAACTCTGGAAAAACATTTTATGCTCCGTCTATGATGTGGACATCTTGCTACCCATCACTGATGAGAAGTGGGCACAAGTGAAAGTTCAGGGTACGTGGAAATCGATCCTGTCGATCGCCAACTGGAATCCTTCCCATGCTCATGCCCTTGATTCCAATCTTAAGTGGATACTTGCTAATGGTAAAAAGATCCGGTTTTGGATTGATGTCTGGGTGGGAGCGCAGTCTTTGACAAACATGTTCCCCAGACTCTACTTGCTCACTGACCAAAACATTTCTTGCATTTACAACATGGGTCAGTGGTTCGGGTCAGAATGGCGATGAACTATTATATGGAGAAGGCCTCTATTCCTTTATGAGCGAGTGCAAGTGCAGCAACTTTTCGATATTATTAATCTTTGTTCCCCGCAGCTCACTGAGGAAGACGATCACCTGAATTGGCTAGCTTCCCCGGACGGCCACTATACAACTAAGTCTTTTTTAAAGCAACTGTAACATCCGCTGTCAGTGCACCAATTGCTTGGTGTTGAGCCTTCTGGCATAATTTTGCCCCACCTAGAGTGGAGCTTCTGGTCTGGTTGGTTCTTCAGGGTCGTGTTTAGACAAAAGACATGCTATTTGCCCGTGATCTTATCCCACTTGCCCAGCTACAATGCCCCTTTTGTCACTTTGCAGTGGAGACAACAGATCACCTTTTTGTCCACTACACTGCATCTCGTAGCTCTGGAGCATCCTCTTAGATTGATGGGGTGTTGCCATCGCCTTCCCCCGGACTCCTGGCGCCCTCTTTCAAGTTTGGCAAGGAATGGTGGCGAGGTCTAAGTCGAAGCTGTGGGTTTCAACTTTCTTTTTTTCAATTTGGGTAATTTGGAGTCTAAGGAATACAGTGGTCTTTGAAGGCGTGGTGCCAGACTGGAGCGAATCTGGAGCTTCTGTCAAACAGCTTTGCTTCGAATGGAACCGGAAGCATATTCATTTGCCTCCTCATGCAGTCTTATCTGCAAAAGATCTGTTCACTCTATTATTTTTCTAGTTTTAATATTTGGTTTTCTTTTGCTCTAGGTTTTTATTGTTGTCATATTTTTTGGTGAGAAAGGCTTTGCCAAAGTATCACCTTATAAGCTGGTTCTCCAGCCATTTATAAAAAAAAAAACTCTACTACTCATATTTTCTCTACAACTCTTTTTTTTCAATTTACCCCAATTTCTAATGTAAAAAGTAAAAATAGTCTACTTGTTTTCTCTTCAACTTTTGTGCCTAGAGCTAAAACAACATCTACAGTTCAATACAAGTTATGAATTGGCGATTTTTGTTAAATTTCTTTTCAACAAAGGATGACCCGCAAGAATCAACAAAAGATTTCCCAAAAACGTCTGTCTGGTCATTCCACCCATGACAAAGACAAAATATATTCTTTATTGCAAAAAAACTCCACAATGTAAAAACAAATCCTCTAGTTCCATTTGACATAAATTACACCCCCAGCCCTGTTGTAACCCAATAAAAGACCTCTGACACATAAGGCGATGAATGTTAACTAAAAGTATGGGATCTGAAACATGAATCACAAGCTTGGTACTTGTTATCAACTTGTTCCGTCATACGTAAGGGACCATAAGCGAAAGTGAGTGACTTTACTTCATAAGTTCTACTGAGCGAGTGACTCTTCGATCTAAGCACTATATCACAAACAGCTTATCCCATTGCATGTGAGAATTTGTAAAGATCGAAAAATTCAGAACCTCAAAAAGAAATTCTTATGAAAATACTGTTCTGAGCGTCAAGAGTATCATCACACCATTAGCACACACGACCATACTCATGAAAGAATGACCCATATCCCTCCATGAGAGGAAAGTGAATGACACATTCCTGTTCAGCAATCACTCAAGATCAAATCAAAGATGTTTTATGTTCGTAAACCTCATAGTAATAAAGATAGGATCATACCCTCTCTTCAAAAAACTACACATGTACACTGCATCACATCTACATATATCATAACCAGTGGCGGAGCTAGGGGCTGGTAGGTACGCGGCCCCCCTAACTCATCCGGTCATGTGTTTAGCTTTTACTTTAAGCTATTATGTTATGTAGTTTATTTTCTTTAACATATTTTTGTTTGCCGCTATAAATTTTTTAAAATATAATCATGATATCATATGAGTAAAATTTATTCTTCATTTTGTTATTATTAATATGTAATATTTATATTTGATTTATATTATAAAATAATCTTTTATGTGTATATTAGATGAAAACAGCTTCTAATATTTTTATTCTATCAATATAGTTTTTCCAAGTCTAAAATGAAATTGAGTATTATGTCAATCTTAGTAGTCATGTATTTAGAATGTAACTTAATTTTACTAATTAGTAACTTTATTATATGTTAATATATATACTTTTAAATTGAATTTTAATACCAAATCTAATCTCTAATTTTACATGTATATTATGATTAAATATTTTTTAACTTATGTTGATATATAATTTTAACTATAAAATATTATTTTAGATTTATAAAAAAAAGTTTTATTTAACTTTTATTGAAAAAGGAAATTGACCCCTTATTGAATTTTTCTACCTCCGCCCCTAATCTTAACCACGTCATCATCAACACTATTCGATAAGAACTTGGGCTAGCCTCGCTGAGAGTCGGTTTCAATCGCATGTAAATGAGCTCATATCATATCACTAAAGTTGTTGGAGCATAGCACTTGATCAACGAGCAAAGAAAGCCCATGCTAGAGCCCTATAACAACCCTAGAGCCATTTTTGTATGGTGCTAGGGAAGCTTTTGTATATCCCCTTCCCCTTAAGCCTTTTGTATATCCTTAGGTGTCCGATATATAGGTCCACCTATGTATCTCCTTTTGCATAATCATATTCTCTTTTTAATGCATCTTTACCTTTAAAACAAAATAACTATTAGAGTTCTTGTACCAAGATAGGACTCGGTTTCTTATCATTAACGTAATTCTAGCTTGTTTGGATACTCGTTTCCAAATAGAGCCTCCATTAGTAACTTAATATATGAGATATATTAGCGTTATTCTGAATGATTTTTCTTCAGGCATTACCTCAATTAAATCGAGGCCTATTTATATCAGCCTTCTGTTTAAATCAATTAAACCAGCTACATTTTACAACAAGTCTAGCCCAGAAGTAGAAGCAAGATATTTGATAGCCTCGCGAACTCTGTCTCCTTTGTGCTCTATGTTCCCTATTTTCACCTTGTGAAAGTTTTGCTTAGCGATTCATGCCCTTTAATCTTCCAAGCACAATGTGTTACCTATTTTCCATCGCCGCCCTCCTCCCGTGGTCCTGTGTTGTGAAGAAGCCTGAGCATGCATGTGAATTGACGGCTTGCAAACAGACCTTCCTCTCCCACCATTGTTGTTTTATAGGAAGTAATCATGCATGTAGGTTAAATTATGATGTTTTTCTTGTAGAACTGAACAAGATCAAGACAGGATACTCTCGGTGGATGATTTCGCTCCCTCCCAAGCACATGCAGTTGCCAGTGTTTGTTGATCTCCGCCTTTTTGGTTTTCTCATTTCAAGCCTCCCACACTTCCGGGCCTATAATAAGGGAGTGAATGGTTTCATTTCCTTCTACATCAAACACCATCTCCCTATTTTCAATCTACTCACTCTCTAGCTCTTACAACTCGTCTCATTTGTTTCTCCTCGTTTCCCTTTCACCCCCTTTAGCAGAGCCAATGGATGCGACCATGGTTAATAGTCTCTGATTGGTTACCATGTGATGCCTTGTTGCGTAGCTCTACTCTATCATCTCCATATGTACAACCTCGATAGCCCAAATCCTTCAAGGGTATTGGACTGAATATGGTGGTTTCGGGTTCAAGAAAGTGGGGGCTAATATCTTCATCTTTGAATTTGACATGGTCGAGGAATTGGAAGCGATAAGGATCGAGGACCATGGACAATCAACAACAATCTGCTGGCGCTCCAGAACCTAGATATGACGAAGCATTTGACGCAGCAAGAGTTCACATGGATCCCATTCAGGGTTAGAGTCTTTGATATCCGCATCATCACCATACTTTAGACTTTGTACGAAGGGTGGCGTAGAAGTTAGGCCGGTTATTTGGAGCGGTGGAGGACGGTGAGGCTTCAGGTTTCAAATTTTTATGCTTTAAAGTCCTTATTAACATCCAAGTTCCCATTTTGCGCGCACTTCCTATGGTGGTGGATGGGCAATAATTTATTTTGATTACACTTACATATGACACATGTCCTTGATCTGCTCTATATGTGGTTTGTTTACTCACACCACTGCGGGTCCGAATGTCTGTCCGATGGATGAGGGTGGTGCCCCCTACGGCATGTGGCTTTCCACATAAACTTTTATGGCAAGGAGACAGGTGAAGGAGAGGGAATTGATGGACCCTTGGAGTATGCCTACAAAGGTTGATAACAATAATCATATTTGGTCACCAGTGCCCCTTAATTCTTCTACTTGGGCAGAAAAACCGGTGCTGGTACAAATTTCAGAAGGTTGACATCTGGAAAATTCAGGTATTCCTCACAATAGGGTGTTTAGTGGTCTTAACTAAGGCTATAAAGGCTTAGTACTGGGAGTTGAAGTTACTGGATGCCAGGGGAGGAGGGGAAGGGAATCAGTTCATGGGTTCGGGTGCAAGCAAGGTGACTGCTAAGTAGGGAAAGGGGAAGGAAAAGAAGTCATGGGTTGGACAGGAACAACAGGGGGGTAACCTCCTTTGATGCAAGGCGAGGATGCGGCCTTAACAACATGTTGTTAAAATTAGTATCCTAGTTCACCGTTTAAGTACTTGTTTTAACCTTTAGATTTTATGTTAGTCTTTGTCTAGTGGTTGTTATGTTAGTGTTGAATGTTGGTGGTTAGCTGGCTTTTAGACGGTGTTGGTCGACTAGTTTTGATTATTAAGATGGTTGTACGTTGGCATTTGAACTTTGGTTCCATCTGAAAGTGATCTCCTATATGTATAAAGCCTATAGTAATGGCTTAATTGCTATGATTGTCGTCTACTATGGGTATTGGTCAAGGTGTTCAAGCTCATTAGCACAACTGAGTTGTTTTATGAGTGTCCTCTGTTTTCGGTTGTTCTAAGCTACGGTTTGTGTCTTAGTCAGTGTCTTGTGATGTTTTTTTATCGAGGGGCTACTAAAGTAGCTATGGGTAACCATAATGGTTATACAGCTGTATTAGTTCCAGCTAGGGATATGACACTAACTTTCGAGGCTCAGTAACAAAATACGAATTACAAATAAGTCTTCCAAATTCAAGGTGTAGGACAAAGTTGTTACTGGCCCTTGCACATTGCTACCTTTTACACCATTCCTGAAACTCTGTTGAAGTTGCTACTGTAGCCCAGCTGATTTCTTCATGAACAAAACCAAATTATTTATAAGGAGCCAGATGTCGTACAAGGTGAAAAAGAAGGAGGCTTTCCACATTTCTAGCTCGTATGCCTGGGTAGTGATTACCCAGCTATCCTACACACCTCCACCCATGATATGCTCTGCTCCCCACCATTGAAAGAAACGCTCACAGCTGGGTAGTTTTATGAGTGTCCTCTGTTTTCAATTGTTCTAAGCTATAGTTTGTGTCTTAGTTACTGTCTTATGATGAATTATCATCTAACTAATGATCCTTATGTTTTTATATTTTAGATAATTTGGGCATATAGCCATTATATTAAATGATCAAACCTGTTAAACAAGCGGACCGGTATAACAGGCCTCATTAAAACCTCCACAAGTAAAACCCAGTGGGAAAAACCTTGAGGAGGAAAAAGAGTACCCACCATGTCCATCTACAGTCATAAGCGTTCAATAAGAGAAAATCATACAACAACCTTAACAGTCCTGACTCTACAAGATATAGATCCCAACACATAAAGCCGTAGAAATCTAAACATAATCCTTCAAGGACCATGCCTACAAAAGTATTACATGATAAGGGGAAGTTCTTCCACCAAATCTTAGTCCAACTCCAAACATTCAACTTGATTCTTGTACCTAACCGATTGACATTCAGGGGTTCCTCCCTAAAAACCACATCATTACGATGCATCCAGATGTTATACACCCCGTAGCGATAAGCATATCGCCACATTCTTCTTGCCTTAGTTGACAACGGAAGAGAGAACCAATCTTGAAAAATATCAACCACCGTATCTTTAAAGACAAACCTCACATTCCACCATGTCAGCAACTGATCCCAAACTCCACAAATGCTTGGGCATAAAAACATAACATGCTCTAGGGTTTCCATAACCCTCCTACACCACGGGCAAAGACTACCACCAAGGGGGACTAAGCTTCTCTCAAATAAGAATTCTCTTGTAATCAGTCTTCGCATTAGCGTAAACCACAAAGTTATTTCAACTTTGGGCTTACATAATCCTTTTCAAATTAAAGGGATATCCAGCACCCCTAGCTGCTGCATATCGGCTATGGCCATCTCAGTCAACCTGTGATTTATTTCTCGGGAGATAGTGCATGCACCTCCCCTATTCCATAGACATTCATCCGGCTGATCAGTGGAAGATGGCACTGGCACTACTATGGACAGTTGCTGTACCATCTCTTGCTCGTACACAAACAACGCACGCCTCCACCGGAATCGCCAATCCCACCTATCCCCACTCCATTCACCATGGTCTACAACCGACTTATCTTGCTGCAGACTGAGCTGATATAGCCTAGGAAACACCTGTTTCAGTACACCAAGTTGGCACCAACGGTCATGCCAGAACGACGTGGCCTCTCCATTACCAAGGGCTATCTGGAGATTCTCTTCCAACATATCCTTTAGTGTGAAATTACTGTCTGTCGCTTGCACTATTGCTAACCAGACTCCCGCATATCTTGATTGTTTAGGATCAGTGCAAAAATAATAGACACAGTAAAATAAGGTGAATTAATTGATATGGATGGAAAAAGGTATCCTAGGATAGCGGGGGAATTGCCAAGATTACTTAAACAAATTTATAACCATGTCTCAATTATTTATTGTTTATTAGAGTTAATAAGGGTAAGTTACGAACTCTTAATAATAGCCTCAGTATTTTCCTACTCAATCCGGAGTGTAAATACCAAGGTTTATTCCTTCGTGGTACTAATGTCTATCTCAAAATCATATGTTGATAGTTACCATAAAAATGCAGTAGTTTGTCGCGTAAAGCATTTAACAATATTTATTGAAAGGAATAAAAACAAGTATAATAAATGAGACAAGTAATAAATATTATTTAAGTAATATCAGGGTCAAACCCCATCCTAGGATACAAATAAAAATTACTCAGACATTAACAGAAATAAAAATAAAATAAAGATAGAAATAGCCATTAGTTTGGAGACTGTGGAGGAGACGGGACTGCGACTCACTCCTGCTCCAGCTGCTTTCTCTCTCTTTTTATCCTGGTTCTGCTGAGTGGTGAAGAATAAAAATAAAATGGAGAAGTGGGGGATAAGAGGATGGAATGGGTCGTAGGTGTGGTTTGTATTGTGGTGTTCGATTGTGTGAATTGATGAAGAAGCAGTAGGTTATTTATAGCAGAAAGGAGGAGGAAGAAGACAGGGCAGGAGCATGCGTGAGGGATTTAAGGAGTGCGGCGCCTAATATTGCTGATGGGGTAGATGGATGTTTGTAGGCGCCGCAAATGAAGAAGGAAATGGAGAAAACGGCGCCAAAGAAATCAGTCGCATCAATTTCTGGATCTGGGTTGCGTTTACACACGTCCGGCCTTGCGTCCGGGTTTACGTCCGGCCTTTAATCCACGGACGTCTCTAATGATTATTCCAGCATCCTCTCCTTGGTCATGTCCGCCCAAATATCCACGGACGTCTCTATGTTTCAGTGCATTGTTGTCCTTGGTTACGTCCTTGTTTGTGTCCACACATATATGGGCGGACAGGTTGTTTTTTTGTGTCCTTGTTGTGTCCAGCCATTATGGTCGGATGCAAACAAGGACGCAAAGGTGGACGTGTATATTTCCTTTGCAAAATTCGATAGGCTCCAGATTCTTCGTTTGAGCTCCGTTTTTTGATCCGTTTGCGCCTACGCGTTCGTCTCTTCGTCTAGTTTGCTCCTAGCTTGGTTATCCTAATGTTTAACTAATAAATCTGTAAGATAACCAAAAAACATAAACTAGAAGAAAACTAACCAAAGTGGAGAAATGAGCAAGAAAAGTGCTAATATAATACATGAAATACACCTCTAAATCATGCTTATTTGGACACTTATCACACCCCCACACTTACCTTTTTGCTTGTCCTCAAGCAAAACCATGTACCCAAGCAAGTAGGGAATGCTCAATACTAACAAATATTATTATGAAGGGTAGGATAAGGAGGTAAATAGTTCATGATCTCAAACTTTTTGAGAGTGTGATCCATCACCTACTGGTGGCACAGGTGTGCTCAGGTAAAAACAAAATATAGACTTTTGGGGTAAGATCCAAGGTGCTTCAATACTTCTTAGTTTAGGTGACTTTGGGAACTTTTACCACGACCAACTTCTCTCAAGAATGGGCATTGAGGGGTAAACAAAAGGAAAAATAGATTTATGCATTTGTTTCACTTTGCATAAGAGATGAGAAGATAATATGTAGGCATCAAGCCTTTGTTTTCAAGAACACTCAACTCTCTTTGTTGTTACCAATGGTGTCTCGCAAGTCCCTATTATTATTATTATTATTATTATTATTATTATTTTAACAGAGAAGCACCCCTTATCAATCCCTGAGAAAGAAGACAGAAGGAACCCCTAAGCGATAAAAATCCAACCATTTCAGATCATTTGGTCACACCGCATAAAAATGCTCCTCAAAAGCATTCAAAATTCAAATTTTTGTACCATTTATCCCACAATTCATAACAGTATTTGTTCTTAAAGAGAACAACCCACATCAGTAGGGTCCATAATTTAAATTTTGGACAAACGCAAGATAAGCAGAGAGATTAACATTTAAGCACAAAATTTCACCGAAAAGGGCACTCTCCCCCACACTTACATTGGACAATGTCCTCATTGTTCACTAGAAAAACAAGGGAAGGTTTCAGAAGACCGTTTCGGTAAGTAGGAAAATAGAGAAAACCCAAAGGTCACAAAAAACATTTTAGCATAGGAGTTATCCACTGCAGCATTCAGTAAAATAAAAGCGAAATTAAAGAAACTAGTACTCCCCTGAAATTGTGTTTGCTTGCGTAAAAGGAATTCCCCACACTTGAGCTTCAGCCTCAAAGTAGTGTAGCTTGGTTGCGGTGTAGACATGAAATTGCACCTGCATAAGACACTAGAAGCCACCATACTACAAATGGGGTAAGAGTTAGCAAAAACAAAATTTAAAGAGAACCTGAAAATTAAAAGAGCATAAAAAATAAAAGAAAATTTCATCCGGTTGCCTCCCGGGGCTTCCCTTCTTTAACGTCTTTGGCAAGACCGTACCACCGTGAAGTCAGCCGGGATCGAATATGAACGTTGAAGTCGGCTGCAACGGGTGGGCGGGACGGGCATCATGAATAATTGAAAAACGACCCGGATCAAAAGGAAAAGCTATCCCAACACTTAGAATGTAGAAGTGCAGGCTCCACTGATCTTTAGTCAGGTGGAGGTGTTGAGATTGTTGATCCTTGGTGCGAGGATCGAATTTTGGTGGAGCCTCCTTTTCGAAATTAAGGATGAAGACATCCTTATCTTCAATGAGTGGTGCAGGGAGAGCTCTGGGGCGGACTTTGTCTTCTATCTCTAGTCCGGGATCAAAGGGAAGTTGGCCTCCACACTTAGCGGGTGAACTTTATGCTTCCACCTTACATCATTGTTGCTTAGGTGGGGAAGGCCTTGATCCTCCAGACGAAGATCAAAGTTGGATGGCTCCTCCTCCTCAAATTTGAGGATGTAGATATCCTCATCTTCTTGGTGAGGCTCATTGGAAGAGCCTTGATGGAAATTAACATCAGATGGGAGTGGCTCCTTGAAATTGATTATAGCACTCTCTTCTGATGGCTCGGAGGGAGGCGGCATCTCCTCCTTCTCAAGGTTGAGGATGTATCCACCCTCATCTTCTAGGTAGAGCACGGAGAAGGAGGGGAAATAGTAGTCAATTTCAGAGGGAGGAGACTCCATGAAGTCCAAGGAGAAACTCTCTTCTGAGGAGTTGTCTTCATAATCAAGCTGGTGGTTGTTTGGTGATGGACTTTTTGATTCAAACTGGGGAGGAGTTGGAGAGTAACTTAAATCCTCAGCAGGTTGTTCCTCCTTGTGAACCACTTCATTCAGTTGTTGAACCGGTTGTTCCATGTGTTCTACCTGATCTAGCGTTCTTTGCTGGATCATTTCAGGGGTTCCAAACTTTGAGGTAAAACTTGCCATCATTTCCCTTAAAATGGCGGTGTCTCCCTCTATTGCAACCATAGGACAATGGGAACTTTCATGATCTCCTCCACACTCTCGGCACACAAAGATGGGGATAGGCTTGAGAGATGACTTGAAATCCTCCAAGAGAGCTCTCAATTCAGCATTTGGGTCTGAACATTGGGGGCTTTCATGGTACTCTCCGCACCTTTGACATACACTCCATTGATTGTAGTTCTCTACGCCATAGGGGTAACCGTACCAACTTCCTGCTTGATCGTAGTGATCATCCATCAGAATTAAGTACCTTAAAAAAAAGAAACAAAAATTTATACACAAAAGGGGCAAATAACGAAAATAAAAAAAACTAAACAGATAATAAACCGGATAGTTGGACCGAAGTCCCCGGCAACGGCGCCAAAAACTTGTTGAGAAAAATAGTAGTTAAACTATCTTGCTACTTATGAGCAGTGAACCCAATCATTGTAGTACAACAAGGTCGCATCCATAGAGACTTCGCAACTATCTAATTAATTATCAACTTAGTAAATGTACAAGAAGCACTAGTACAAAACAGACCTACCGCAGCGCCCCTATTGCAGCGGTTGTAAGAGGAACCGCTGCAATAGGACGTTTTAAAATTTTCGCGTAACCTACCGCAGCGGTTCCTAGATAACAACCGCTGCGGTAGGTGACGCGAAAATTTTACAACGTCCTATTGCAGTGGTTCCTCTTACAACCGCTGCAATAGGGGCGCTGCGGTAGGTAGGTCGATTTTTTAAAAAAAAATCCCGCTTTTTTTTTAAAAAAAATTCACTATCCCGCTTTATTTTAAGCCTATTGCAGCAGTTGATAGCTAGGAACCGCTGCAATAGGTAGGTCAATTTTTTTTAAAAAAAAATTCTCGCTTATTTTTTTCAAAAATTTCACTTTCCCAGTTTTTTTTAGCCTATTGCAGCGGTTGTTACTAGGAACCGCTGCAATAGGTAGGTCGATTATTTAAAAAAAAAATCCCGCTTATACTTTTAAAAAATTTCACTATCCCGCTTTATTTTAAGCCTATTGCAGCGGTTGTTAGCTAGGAACCGCTGCAATAGGTAGGTCGATTTTTTCAAAAAAAAATCCCGCTTATTTTTTTCAAAAATTTCACTTTTCCAGTTTTTTAGCCTATTGCAGCGGTTGTTACTAGGAACCGCTGCAATAGACTTTTTGTTTTAATATAAAAGTTTCTCCTCTGTTAACTGACGTTAATTATGCTCTGCGCTCTCCTTCTTCTGGCCGCGGCGAACAAGGAACAACTTGCGCTCTCTTCTTCTCTTCACTCACGGTCGATGGCGAACAAGGTACGCATGCTCTGCGCTCTCTTCTTCTTTCACTCATTTATTCATCTTCTCTTCCCTCATGGTAATATGCTCGAACTTATCTTTACTTCGGTAATTTTGTAACCCTAACTGAGAACAAGATGCTCTGCGCCTCCATTAATATTCCACGTGGTAATTTTGCAACCCTAACTGGCGAACAAGAACATATATGCTATGTGCCTCTTTCTCTTCTCATATCTACACCTCTTTTACTTTAATTTTGTAAATCTGGTTGGTGGACGAGGAACAAGGGTTGCGCCCCTGTATTCTCATCTCACGGTAATTTTGCAACAGGTTTGGAGAACAAGGAACATGTTGTGCGCCTCACGGTAATTTTGCAACTTGATCTGGTGAAAAAAGGAACATATTTTGCGCCGATTCTGAACTGGTGAATGGCTGCGCGAGGAAGAAGATGAAGCAGAATTTTTTTTTTTAAAAAAAAAACCTATGGCAGCGGTTCCTAGCTAACAACTGCTGCAATAGGCTTGTTTTTTTTCAGAAGCCCACCTATGGCAGCGGTTGTTAGCTAGGAACCGCTGCCATAGGCTTGTTTTTTTTCCCAGAAGCCCATCTATGGCAGCGGTTGTTAGCTAGGAACCACTACCATAGGTAACCTACTGCAGCGGTTCAAAAACCGCTGAGATAGGTCGAGACCCTATCGCAGCGCACCTCATCGCAGCAGTTCTAGAACCGCTGTGATAGACCCAAAACAACCGCTGCAATAGGTCTATTTTGTACTAGTGAAGATAAATAAAAGTGCATAAAATGTAAATTGGGGGTTTAGTCGGAGGCAAGCTTGATTGTTTAGGATCAGTGCAAAAATAATAGACACAGTAAAATAAGGTGAATTAATTGATATGGATGGAAAAAGGTATCCAAGGATAGCGGGGGAATTGCCTAAATTACTTAAACAAATTTATAACCATGTCTCAATTATTTATTGTCTGTTAGAGTTAATAAGGGTAAGTTACGAACTCTTAATAATAGCCTCAGTATTTTCCTACTCAATCCGGAGTGTAAATTCCAAGGTTTATTCCTTCGTGGTACTAATGTCTATCTCAAAATCATATGTTGATAGTTACCATAAAAATGCAGTAGTTTGTCGCGTAAAGCATTTAACAATATTTATTGAAAGGAATAAAAACAAGTATAATAAATGAGGCAAGTAATAAATATTTATTTAAGTAATATCAGAGTCAAACCCCATCCTAGGATACAAATAAAAATTACTCAGACATTAACAAAAATAAAAATAAAATAAAGATAGAAATAGTCATTATTTTGGAGACTATTGGAGGAGACGGGACTGCGACTCGCTCCTGCTCCAGCTGCTTCTCTTCTCTTCTTTTTATCCTGGTTCTGCTGAGTGGTGAAGAATAAAAATAAAATGGAGAAGTGGGGGATAAGAGGATGGAATGGGTCGTAGGTGTGGTTTGTATTGTGGTGTTCGATTGTGTGAATTGATGAAGAAGCAGTGGGTTATTTATAGCAGAAAGGAGGAGGAAGAAGACAGGGCAGGAGCATGCGTGAGGGATTTAAGGAGTGCGGCGCCTAATATTGCTGATGGGGTAGATGGATATGTTTGTAGGCGCCGCAAATGAAGAAGGAAATGGAGAAAACGGCGCCGAAAGAAATCAGTCGCATCAATTTCTGGATCTGGGTTGCGTTTACACACGTCCGGCCTTGCGTCCGGGTTTACGTCCGGCCTTTAATCCACGGACGTCTCTAATGATTATTCAAGCATCCTCTCCTTGGTCATGTCCGCCCAAATATCCACGGACGTCTCTATGTTTCTAGTGCATTGTTGTCCTTGGTTACGTCCTTGTTTGTGTCCACACATATATGGGCGGACAGGTTGTCCTTTTTTGTGTCCTTGTTTGTGTCCAGCCATATATGGTCGGACGCAAACAAGGACGCAAAGGTGGACGTGTATATTTCCTTTGCAAAATTCGATAGGCTCCAGATTTCGTTTGAGCTCCGTTTTTTGATCCGTTTGCGCCTACACGTTCGTCTCTTCGTCTAGTTTTCTCCTAGCTTGGTTTTCCTAATGTTTAACTAATAAATCTGTAAGATAACCAATAAAACATAAACTAGAAGAAAACTAACCAAAGTGGAGAAATGAGCAAGAAAAGTGCTAATATAATTCATGAAATACACCTCTAAATCATGCTTATTTGGACACTTATCACACCCCCACACTTACCTTTTTCTTGTCCTCAAGCAAAACCTTCTACCCAAGCAAGTAGGGAATGCTCAATACTAACAAATATTATTGTGAAGGGTAGGATAAGGAGGTGAATAGTTCATGATCTCAAACTTTTTGAGGAGTGTGATCCATCACCTACTGGTGGCACAGGTGTGCTCAAGGTAAAAACAAAATATAGACTTTTAGGGTATGATCCAAGGTGCTTCAATGCTTCTTAGTTTAGGTGACTTTGAGAACTTTTACCACGACCAACTTCTCTCAAGAATGGGCATTGAGGGGTAAACAAAAGGAAAAATAGATTTATGCATTTGTTTCACTTTTGCATAAGAGATGAGAAGATAATATGTAGGCATCAAGCCTTTGTTTTCAAGAACACTCAACTCTCTTTGTTGGTTACCAATGGTGTCTCGCAAGTCCCTTGTTTATTATTATTATTATTATTATTTTAACAGAGAAGCACCCCTTATCAATCCCTGAGAAAGAAGACAGAAGGAACCCCTAAGCGATAAAAATCCAACCATTTCAGATCATTTGGTCACACCGCATAAAAATGCTCCTCAAAAGCATTCAAAATTCAAATTTTTGTACCATTTATCCCACAATTCATAACAGTATTTGTTCTTAAAGAGAACAACCCACATCAGTAGGGTCCATAATTTAAATTTTGGACAAGCGCAAGATAAGCAGAGAGATTAACATTTAAGCACAAAATTTCACCGAAAAGGGCACTCTCCCCCACACTTACATTGGACAATGTCCTCATTGTTCACTAGAAAAACAAGGGAAGGTTTCAGAAGACCGTTTCGGTAAGTAGGAAAATAGAGAAAACCCAAAGGTCACAAATAAACATTTTAGCATAGGAGTTATCCACTGCAGCATTCAGTAAAATAAAAGCGAAATTAAAGAAACTAGTACTCCCCTGAAATTGTGTTTGCTTGCGTAAAAGGAATTCCCCCACACTTGAGCTTCAGCCTCAAAGTAGTGTAGCTTGGTTGCGGTGTAGACATGAAATTGCACCTGCATAAGACACTAGAAGCCACCATACTACAAATGGGGTAAGAGTTAGCAAAAACAAAATTTAAAGAGAACCTGAAAATTAAAAGAGCATAAAAGCAAATAAAAGAAAATTTCATCCGAGTTGCCTCCCGGGAAGCTTCCCTTCTTTAACGTCTTTGGCAAGACCGTACCACCGTGAAGTCAGCCGGGATCGAATATGAACGTTGAAGTCGGCTGCAACGGGTGGGCGGGACGGGCATCATGAATAATTGAAAAACGACCCAGATCAAAAGGAAAAGCTATCCCAACACTTAGAATGTAGAAGTGCAGGCTCCACTGATCTTTAGTCAGGTGGAGGTGTTGAGATTGTTGATCCTTGGTGCGAGGATCGAATTTTGGTGGAGCCTCCTTTTCGAAATTAAGGATGAAGACATCCTTATCTTCAATGAGTGGTGCAGGGAGAGCTCTGGGGCGGACTTTGTCTTCTATCTCTAGTCCGGGATCAAGGGAAGTTGGCCTCCACACTTAGCGGGTGAACTTTATGCTTCCACCTTACATCATTGTTGCTTAGGGGGAAGGCCTTGATCCTCCAGACGAAGATCAAAGTTGGATGGCTCCTCCTCCTCAAATTTGAGGATGTAGATATCCTCATCTTCTTGGTGAGGCTCATTGGAAGAGCCTTGATGGAAATTAACTTCAGAGGGGAGTGGCTCCTTGAAATTGATTATAGCACTCTCTTCTGATGGCTCGGAGGGAGGCGGCATCTCCTCCTTCTCAAGGTTGAGGATGTATCCACCCTCATCTTCTAGGTAGAGCACGGAGAAGGAGGGGAAATAGTAGTCGATTTCAGAGGGAGGAGACTCCATGAAGTCCAAGGAGAAACTCTCTTCTGAGGAGTTGTCTTCATAATCAAGCTGGTGGTTGTTTGGTGATGGACTTTTTGATTCAAACTGGGGAGGAGTTGGAGAGTAACTTAAATCCTCAGCAGGTTGTTCCTCCTTGTGAACCACTTCATTCAGTTGTTGAACCGGTTGTTCCATGTGTTCTACCTGATCTAGCGTTCTTTGCTGGATCATTTCAGGGGTTCCAAACTTTGAGGTAAAATTTGCCATCATTTCCCTTAAAATGGCGGTGTCTCTCTCTATTGCAACCATAGGACAATGGGAACTTTCATGGTCTCCTCCACACTCTCGGCACACAAAGATGGGGATAGGCTTGAGAGATGACTTGAAATCCTCCAAGAGAGCTCTCAATTCAGCATTTGGGTCTGAACATTGGGGGCTTTCATGGTACTCTCCGCACCTTTGACATACACTCCATTGATTGTAGTTCTCTACGCCATAGGGGTAACCGTACCAACTTCCTGCTTGATCGTAGTGATCATCCATCAGACTTAAGTACCTTAAAAAAAGAAACAAAAATTTATACACAAAGGGGCAAATAACGAAAATAAAAAAAACTAAACAGATAATAACCGGATAGTTGGACCGAAGTCCCCGGCAACGGCGCCAAAAACTTGTTGAGAAAAATAGTAGTTAAACTATCTTGCTACTTATGAGCAGTGAACCCAATCATTGTAGTACAACAAGGTCGCATCCATAGAGACTTCGCAACTATCTAATTAATTATCAACTTAGTAAATGTACAAGAAGCACTAGTACAAAACAGACCTACCGCAGCGCCCCTATTGCAGCGGTTGTAAGAGGAACCGCTGCAATAGGACGTTTTAAAATTTTCGCGTAACCTACCGCAGCGGTTCCTAGATAACAACCGCTGCGGTAGGTGACGCGAAAATTTTACAACGTCCTATTGCAGTGGTTCCTCTTACAACCGCTGCAATAGGGGCGCTGCGGTAGGTAGGTCGATTTTTTAAAAAAAATCCCGCTTTTTTTTTAAAAAAAAATTCACTATCCCGCTTTATTTTAAGCCTATTGCAGCAGTTGATAGCTAGGAACCGCTGCAATAGGTAGGTCAATTTTTTTAAAAAAAAATTCTCGCTTATTTTTTTCAAAAATTTCACTTTCCAGTTTTTTTAGCCTATTGCAGCGGTTGTTACTAGGAACCGCTGCAATAGGTAGGTCGATTATTTAAAAAAAATCCCGCTTATACTTTTAAAAAATTTCACTATCCCGCTTTATTTTAAGCCTATTGCAGCGGTTGTTAGCTAGGAACCGCTGCAATAGGTAGGTCGATTTTTTAAAAAAAAATCCCGCTTATTTTTTTCAAAAATTTCACTTTTCCAGTTTTTTAGCCTATTGCAGCGGTTGTTACTAGGTACCGCTGCAATAGACTTTTTGTTTTAATATAAAAGTTTCTCCTCTGTTAACTGACGTTAATTATGCTCTGCGCTCTCCTTCTTCTGGCCGCGGCGAACAAGGAACAACTGCGCTCTTCTTCTCTTCACTCACGGTCGATGGCGAACAAGGTACGCATGCTCTGCGCTCTTCTTCTTTCACTCATTTATTCATCTTCTCTTCCCTCATGGTAATATGCTCGAACTTATCTTTACTTCGGTAATTTTGTAACCCTAACTGAGAACAAGATGCTCTGCGCCTCCATTAATATTCTCACGTGGTAATTTTGCAACCCTAACTGGCGAACAAGAACATATATGCTATGTGCCTCTTTCTCTTCTCATATCTACACCTCTTTTACTTTAATTTTGTAAATCTGGTTGGTGGACGAGGAACAAGGGTTGCGCCCCTGTATTCTCATCTCACGGTAATTTTGCAACAGGTTTGGAGAACAAGGAACATGTTGTGCGCCTCACGGTAATTTTGCAACTTGATCTGGTGAAAAAGGAACATATTTTGCGCCGATTCTGAACTGGTGAATGGCTGCGCGAGGAAGAAGATGAAGCAGAATTTTTTTTTTAAAAAAAAAACCTATGGCAGCGGTTCCTAGCTAACAACTGCTGCAATAGGCTTGTTTTTTTCAGAAGCCCACTATGGCAGCGGTTGTTAGCTAGGAACCGCTGCCATAGGCTTGTTTTTTTTCCCAGAAGCCCATCTATGGCAGCGGTTGTTAGCTAGGAACCACTACCATAGGTAACCTACTGCAGCGGTTCAAAACCGCTGAGATAGGTCGAGACCCTATCGCAGCGCACCTCATCGCAGCAGTTCTAGAACCGCTGTGATAGACCCAAAACAACCGCTGCAATAGGTCTATTTTGTACTAGTGAAGATAAATAAAAGTGCATAAAATGTAAATTGGGGGTTTAGTCGGAGGCAAGCTTGATTGTTTAGGATCAGTGCAAAAATAATAGACACAGTAAAATAAGGTGAATTAATTGATATGGATGGAAAAAGGTATCCTAGGATAGCGGGGGAATTGCCTAAATTACTTAAACAATTTTATACCATGTCTCAATTTTTTATTGTCTGTTAGAGTTAATAAGGGTAAGTTACGAACTCTTAATAATAGCCTCAGTATTTCCTACTCAATCCGGAGTGTAAATTCCAAGGTTTATTCATTCGTGGTACTAATGTCTATCTCAAAATCATATGTTGATAGTTACCATAAAAATGCAGTAGTTGTCGCGTAAAGCATTTAACAATATTTATTGAAAGGAATAAAACAAGTATAATTGAGGCAAGTAATAATTTATTTATAATATCAGAGTCAAACCCCATCCTAGGATACAAATAAAAATTACTCAGACTTAACAAAATAAAAATAAAGATAGAAATAGTCATTATTTTGGAGACTATTGGAGGAGACGGGACTGCGACTCGCTCCTGCTCCAGCTGCTTCTCTTCTCTTCTTTTATCCTGGTTCTGCTGAGTGGTGAAGAATAAAAATAAAATGGAGAAGTGGGGGATAAGAGGATGGAATGGGTCGTAGGTGTGGTTTGTATTGTGGTGTTCGATTGTGAATTGATGAAGAAGCAGTGGGTTATTTATAGCAGAAAGGAGGAGGAAGAAGACAGGGCAGGAGCATGCGTGAGGGATTTAAGGAGTGCGGCGCCTAATATTGCTGATGGGGTAGATGGATATGTTTGTAGGCGCCGCAATGAAGAAGGAAATGGAGAAAACGGCGCCGAAAGAAATCAGTCGCATCAATTTCTGGATCTGGGTTGCGTTTACACACGTCCGGCCTTGCGTCCGGGTTTACGTCCGGCCTTTAATCCACGGACGTCTCTAATGATTATTCAAGCATCCTCTCCTTGGTCATGTCCGCCCAAATATCCACGGGCGTCTCTATGTTTCTAGTGCATTGTTGTCCTTGGTTACGTCCTTGTTTGTGTCCACACATATATGGGCGGACAGGTTGTCCTTTTTTGTGTCCTTGTTTGTGTCCAGCCATATATGGTCGGACGCAAACAAGGACGCAAAGGTGGACGTGTATATTTCCTTTGCAAAATTCGATAGGCTCCAGATTCTCCGTTTGAGCTCCGTTTTTTTATCCGTTTGCGCCTACACGTTCGTCTCTTCGTCTAGTTTTCTCCTAGCTTGGTTTTCCTAATGTTTAACTAATAAATCTGTAAGATAACCAATAAAACATAAACTAGAAGAAAACTAACCAAAGTGGAGAAATGAGCAAGAAAAGTGCTAATATAATTCATGAAATACACCTCTAAATCATGCTTATTTGGACACTTATCACACCCCCACACTTACCTTTTTTCTTGTCCTCAAGCAAAACCTTCTACCCAAGCAAGTAGGGAATGCTCAATACTAACAAATATTATTGTGAAGGGTAGGATAAGGAGGTGAATAGTTCATGATCTCAAACTTTTTGAGGAGTGTGATCCATCACCTACTGGTGGCACAGGTGTGCTCAAGGTAAAAACAAAATATAGACTTTTAGGGTATGATCCAAGGTGCTTCAATGCTTCTTAGTTTAGGTGACTTTGAGAACTTTTACCACGACCAACTTCTCTCAAGAATGGGCATTGAGGGGTAAACAAAAGGAAAAATAGATTTATGCATTTGTTTCACTTTTGCATAAAGATGAGAAGATAATATGTAGGCATCAAGCCTTTGTTTTCAAGAACACTCAACTCTCTTTGTTGGTTACCAATGGTGTCTCGCAAGTCCCTTGTTTATTATTATTATTATTATTTTTAACAGAGAAGCACCCCTTATCAATCCCTGAGAAAAGACAGAAGGAACCCATAAGCGATAAAAATCCAACCATTTCAGATCATTTGGTCACACCGCATAAAAATGCTCCTCAAAAGCATTCAAAATTCAAATTTTTGTACCATTTATCCCACAATTCATAACAGTATTTGTTCTTAAAGAGAACAACCCACATCAGTAGGGTCCATAATTTAAATTTTGGACAAGCGCAAGATAAGCAGAGAGATTAACATTTAAGCACAAAATCACCGAAAAGGGCACTCTCCCCCACACTTACATTGGACAATGTCCTCATTGTTCACTAGAAAAACAAGGGAAGGTTTCAGAAGACCGTTTCGGTAAGTAGGAAAATAGAGAAAACCCAAAGGTCACAAATAAACATTTTAGCATAGGAGTTATCCACTGCAGCATTCAGTAAAATAAAAGTGAAATTAAAGAAACTAGTACTCCCCTGAAATTGTGTTTGCTTGCTTAAAAGGAATTCCCCCACTTGAGCTTCAGCCTCAAAGTAGTGTAGCTTGGTTGCGGTGTAGACATGAAATTGCACCTGCATAAGACACTAGAAGCCACCATACTACAAATGGGGTAAGAGTTAGCAAAAACAAAATTTAAAGAGAACCTGAAAATTAAAAGAGCATAAAAGCAAATAAAAGAAAATTTCATCCGAGTTGCCTCCCGGGAAGCTTCCCTTCTTTAAGTCTTTGGCAAGACCGTAGCACCGTGAAGTCAGCCGGGATCGAATATGAACGTTGAAGTCGGCTGCAACGGGTGGGCGGGACGGGCATCATGAATAATTGAAAAACGACCCAGATCAAAAGGAAAAGCTATCCCAACACTTAGAATGTAGAAGTGCAGGCTCCACTGATCTTCGGTCAGGTGGAGGTGTTGAGATTGTTGATCCTTGGTGCGAGGATCGAATTTTGGTGGAGCCTCCTTTTCGAAATTAAGGATGAAGACATCCTTATCTTCAATGAGTGGTGCAGGGAGAGCTCTGGGGCGGACTTTGTCTTCTATCTCTAGTCCGGGATCAATGGGAAGTTGGCCTCCACACTTAGCGGGTGAACTTTATGCTTCCACCTTACATCATTGTTGCTTAGGTGTGGAAGGCCTTGATCCTCCAGACGAAGATCAAAGTTGGATGGCTCCTCCTCCTCAAATTTGAGGATGTAGATATCCTCATCTTCTTGGTGAGGCTCATTGGAAGAGCCTTGATGGAAATTAACATCAGATGGGAGTGGCTCCTTGAAATTGATTATAGCACTCTCTTCTGATGGCTCGGAGGGAGGCGGCATCTCCTCCTTCTCAAGGTTGAGGATGTATCCACCCTCATCTTCTGGGTAGAGCACGGAGAAGGAGGGGAAATAGTAGTCGATTTCAGAGGGAGGAGACTCCATGAAG
Source organism: Limonium bicolor (assembly GCA_023374045.1). NCBI lineage: Eukaryota > Viridiplantae > Streptophyta > Magnoliopsida > Caryophyllales > Plumbaginaceae > Limonium > Limonium bicolor. The sequence goes on along the minus strand of CM041783.1, from coordinate 56,893,220 downwards.
TCCAAGGAGAAACTCTCTTCTGAGGAGTTGTCTTCATAATCATGCTGGTGGTTGTTTGGTGATGGACTTTTTGATTCAAACTGGGGAGGAGTTGGACAGTAACTTAAATCCTCAGCAGGTTGTTCCTCCTCGTGAACCACTTCATTCAGTTGTTGAACCGGTTGTTCCATGTGTTCTACCTGATATAGCGTTCTTTGCTGGATCATTTCAGGGGTTCCAAACTTTGAGGTAAAATTTGCCATCATTTCCCTTAAAATGGCGGTGTCTCTCTCTATTGCAACCATAGGACAATGGGAACTTTCATGGTCACCTCCACACTCTCGGCACACAAAGATGGGGATAGGCTTGAGAGATGACTTGAAATCCTCCAAGAGAGCTCTCAATTCAGCATTTGGGTCTGAACATTGGGGGCTTTCATGGTACTCTCCGCACCTTTGACATACACTCCATTGATTGTAGTTCTCTGCGCCATAGGGGTGACCGTACCAACTTCCTGCTTGATCGTAGTGATCATCCATCAGAATTAAGTACCTTTAAAAAAAGAAACAAAAATTTATACACAAAGGGGGCAAATAACGGAAATAAAAAAAACTAAACAGATAATTAACCGGATAGTTGGACCGAAGTCCCCGACAACGGCGCCAAAAACTTGTTGAGAAAAATAGTAGTTAAACTATCTTGCTACATATGAGCAGTGAACCCAATCATTGTAGTACAACAAGGTCGTATCCACAAAGACTTCACAACTGTCTAATTAATTATCAAGTTAGTAAATGTACAAGAAGATAAATAAAAGTGCATAAAATGTAACACTTTAGCAACGTCCATGTAAAGTTTCATCAATTTTGGACAACATTTAAACATGTTTAAAGTAGAATTACTAAAACCACAGGGGTATATTGTGAATTACGAAAGAAAACAGGGGTATCTCGTGAATTTATCTAATCGACTTCTTTTCTATTCCCCTAATCGATCTCATTTTGATTCCCGACTTAAATCAAACCCCTCCTCAATGGATATTACCCTTTAGAGATAAGTCCCAAGTCCTTGACGTACACACATAAACACTAGATATTTGATTATATATTCTTTTTTTTTCAAAAACAACGACATAGATTAGATTAAGTGAATATTACAAACCTAATAACGGCGCTAAAGAACAGCAAGACGAGGATAAATTAGCATCTGATTACGAAGCATAAACATCCAAAAGTTTTCATTTGATCATATTCAGGTGGTTTTCTGTATATAGCTTCATAGGGAGAGTTAAATGCAGTAGTTTAGTAGGAATCCTATTAACAATGTAAGCTGCATGTTAGACAGCATGTCCCCAAAATTGTGTTTCTAAGCCTGATTGGTATAGAAGGGCTCCTGTAATTTCCATTATGTGATCTTGCTTTCTCTCCACAGCCCCATTTTGTTGGGGTGTGGGAGTAACTGGATTGATGCATATAATACCTCTATCAGCAAAAAAATTTCTTCCCACATTAGAATTTCCAAGCTCTTTGGCATTATCTGATCTAACTACTTGACTTGTTTGTTAATTTGTTTTTCAACTAACTTTATATTGGGCTAATATATATTGGAAAACTTGAAGATCGACATGGAAGAAAGAAGATTGAAGACGAAGGAAGAGTTTACACTTTCGCTTCTATTTTGTTATTATCGTATCACTTGTACAAAACCTAATGACCAGATTGCTAATTATATACAATTACAAACATATATCTTCTTGTAAAAGATAAACAATGTAATTAGAAGAATCTTAACAAACCAAAATATTATATGTAAATATCTAAACTAAAACATGTAAATTGGGATGTGGGCCTAAATGTTAAGTTGGGCTAATATTGTGCTAGGCTGAGGTATTATTAGCCCAATACCCCCCCCCTCCTCAAGCCGTAGGCAAGCGAAGTTGCCAAGGCTTGACATGTCATTTGCATGCATGCCGATGCGTAGAAGCTGCTGCTTGTATTAGACTCCCGGTAGGACTTTAGTCATCATGTAGCAAGTTGCTCAGAAGTATGTGTGTATGTGATATCCACTAAACCTTGTTGAATTTTCTCCCGTACGAAGTGACAATCAATTTCGATGTGTTTGGTACGCTCATGGAAAACTGGATTGCGGGCTATATATATAGCAGACTGATTGTCACACTTGACTGGTATAGGTGTAATATGTTGAACATCAAGTTCATACAACAAATGTGTAAGCCATGTCAATTCCGCAGTAACACGTCGCAAGGAGCGGTATTCCGCTTCTGCACTAGAAAGAGACACCGAGTCTTGCTTTTTAGTCTTCCAAGAGATAGGGCTGTCCCCTAGAAAAATAAAATAACCTGACACAGATTTCCTTGTGTTTGGACATGCAGCTCAATCAGAATCGCAGTATGCAATAAGATCAAGGTTAGGGTTCGGACCTTTGGTAAGAACTATTCCCTAGTTCAGGGTCCCTTTGATATAACGGAGTGCATGCATGGCTGCCTCCATATGAACGTCACTTGATTTTTTCATAAATTGGCTAAGGACCTGAATTGTAAAACTGATATCAAGTCAGGTGTTGGTCAAATAATTAAGTTTACCTACCAGTCGTCTGTAAATTGTGCGATCTTCGAGAGGAGTCCCATCATCAACTCGCAACTCTTTGCCCACGACCATCGGCCCTTTCAAGATTTTTTTCATCATGACAAGCGTATTCTTTCAAGAATTCCAAGATCTAGAGCTCGCTTAATCCCATCAATTTCTTTCTGACAAGCACCAACGATTAACATGTCATCCACATAAACTGCAATAAAGATCTTGCTCTGAGTAGTCTCCTTATGGAAAAGAGAATAATCATTTTTTGATTGAATGAAGTCAAGAGTGTGAAGAAAATTCGCCAGTTTAGAAAACCATTGTCTAGAGGCTTGCTTAAGCCTATACAATGATTTTCTCAACCGACATACTTTGTTGGCTCCTGTGACTTCCAAACCTTGTGGTAGACGCATATATACTTCTTCATCAAGATCACCATGCAAAAAGGCATTATTGACGTCGAGTTGATTAATAATCCACCCTTTGATAAGCGCCATAACTATAAGTGATCGTATTGTTGTTAGCTTGACCACTGGAGAAAAGGTTTCGTGATAATCTAAACCATGACATTGGGTGAATCCTTTTGCTACCAACCGGGCTTTGTACCGCTCCAACGTCCCATCGGACTTGAGTTTAACTTTGTAAACCCATTTGCACCTGTAGACACCAAAAATTCTCACCCATTTTTATATTGAAACAAAAAATGCGAAAAGAAGCACGCTTCTAGAAACAAGGCGGTCGTCCCCGTTTTCAATCGAAGGGGAATCTCTTTCTCCCGGCAGTTAAACTTCACATTCCTAGGGAAAAGGAGCACGAGCCTTTTATTGCAAGCCGTTTTAACCAACTTCATTTTGTATACTTATTTTGTAGCTTTTGTTTTAAAATATTTCACGGATCGATTCATACTTTTATCATTATTTATTACTTCCTTTTGACTATCTCCGTTTTATCATCACTATTTTTATTGTTATTTCGTGTGTCCTTTTTACTACTATCATTTTCCATTTATTTTAAATGTTTATCTTCATTACGAGCATTAATTTCATTATTTCATGTACATGTGCTATTCTTTTATTTATATCTCATTATGTTTTTGAATCTCATTTTCAATTGTATTCCATTCTTTCATGTCATTAGATTAACCATCTCATTTTATTGTATATACTTCCTTCTGGATTCGTCGCATTTTAGCAGAGTTATCCAGTCGAATTTAGAGCTCTTGTATTATTTCTCCCAAGAATATACTGAAATTCGACATAGCGTAACTGGTTAAGGTACTAGTCATACAACCCATGAGTCTTGCATTCGAATCCTGGCATGGACGTTATTACTTTGTATTATCCTCTCAGCTTTGATCGGGGAGAATCCGAGTTTGAAACTCGGTAGTAGTATTCTCGCCTAGGACCCAAAATCAAAATCCAGCCCAAATAAAACCCTAATGTGCCATCTGTTTACCCACCCCAAACCCCACAGTAGAAGGCACGGTTTAAAAAAGGGAAAATTCACGGTTAAAAAAAAAGACAGCAGACATCAATCCCCAGACTCATTCCCCTTGTTTGATTTCCGATATTCTTCATTGTCGCGATATTCAAAACTCAGTCGAACTTCCACCCTCACCACCTTCACCAAAAATCACCACTAACACTTTTCGTTCACGCCGCCCTTGTCGGAAACCATCTTCGCCATCACCCTCAACACCCAGCCTCTCATCATTTCTCGAAAATCTTCCCCGAGAACCACCACCCACACCAGGAACCTTTCTTCTCTCGAAAAACCCCACCGGAAGATTTGCGTTGCTATATCCATCGAATCGGTTTTCAACAGAGTAAGTGGTACTCGGATTCCCACCGAAGATTATCATCTCTTCCTCAATCTCGTTTTGTTATCCGCATTTTTCTTTTCCTTTCGTTTTCTTTTGAGCAAACGAGTCCTCGCCGGAGAAATCATACAATGATGGCCAGAGACAAGCCAAACTCAGTCGGAAACCCGTTTCCGAAGAAAGAGTTAGCTTCTTCACCCCATTTATCTTTCTCTTCTATTTTCATTTTGTGTTCGTTTCGGCATTCATTTCGTTTACTCTAGAACTCGGGCTCCGAGACTCAATCTCGTGTGTTTCTGTTCTGGAAAATATGACATACAGGGTGTTGTTCTACGCCCCTCACATTCTTCGGTTTTGTATATTCGAAATGCTTGTAAACTGGTATGGATTAAGCAGTCCACGAACAGAGAGTTGGAATGAAATGCGAGTCAGAATCTCGTTCTCATTTCATATGGTGTCTATGCTGATTTTCTTCCCGTTCCTTTCGCTTGCGCACCCTAACACTTGCGAATTTGTCATTCTGTCAAAAAAAGGGTTTAAGCCCACCAAGGCTCTTCTCTGTCCACCTCTTGGTATATGCTTCATTTTTTGTTGATCTCTGGTTTCGTTGCACGTATCTATCAGCACTGAAAGAATGCCTAGAATCATCACAAATTCCACAGTTATGTTTTCGTTTGTGTTTCCATATCTTTGAGCAAGAGTGACTAAAAAACCTGTCACAGTACTCTCTTGTGCCATCATGTTTGCTTATTTGGAATTACGGTTTCTGTTTTCGAAACCCCAACCCCTTTCGAAGTTGTTCCTCTGTTCTATTTATTTTCGAAGTAATATTCACTGGTATGTATAAACCAGTAATCGACCTGAGGCTCTGATTATTGGGGAGCAATTTGTTTATGTCTTCTCATTAACCCCTATACTTAAGTTGCCCACATAAGCATCCACACTACAAGATGCGGAAACCGATCTACGCTATCTCCACCCGGATTTCTTGGTTAATACAGTTCATGTTCAGTCAAGGCTTATCGTATCGTTTCCATTCTTCCTATCCTTGCAATATTGACTACTTTGGTGATCTGATGAGCTTGTAGTTGTTTGTTATGGTGCTCTTGTCTCTCTTTACAGATTATGCCCACGGTCTTCATACTGGTATTTGATCCGTACCCTTATAATCTCAATTTGCTTGGCAAATGTATGGAAGTGTTCTGTTGAAATCTGCTAGATATTGTGAAAAGCATGCTCTGGTTTTTACTGCTGAATATCGTGAAAAGTCATCTGGTGATGTATATTGGTTATTATTCAGTCGCAGCTACTCTACCTTGTTTTTTTTAATTTCCATCTGTCTGTATACGTGAGTGAAAAGAAGTAACAGGTGAGAATTTGAGCGACTGAACCTGGTTTTTCCTTGTTGTGGTGCTTCAGACCAACTAATTGAATGCTAGATCCTGAACTTCAACTGATAATAAGAAGTAGGAGTCTAAGAGGTTGTCATGATTTGGTTTGCTGTTCATTTGGGTTCATAATGGCAACCGATCTCTAGCGTTACTCTGCAATCTGAGTCAAGAAAATGAATGCAATCTGATTACTCTGCAATCTGGGTCAAGAAAAATGAATGCAATCTGAGGTAGTTTTGTAAAACTGTTTTCCTTATTTGAGTAGGTAAGTATAGGCCTCAGTTTCATCTCGGTTTGGACCTTCATTGTTCTTTAAGCATTAGGGGGAAATAAAATTAAAGTACCCAAATACCCCAAATCAAATCTGATTAGTGTTCCACTTAGTCGTAGGGTTGCGATTCCTGAGTTTGACCAAGATGCCCAACATGCCCTCAATGACTTTGAACATGTCTGTTTTTCTTAGCTGGTTGTTCCTATCGTGCTGGACTGATTTTGTCGATCTGAGAGATCATTGTCTCTTTCATGCCTTTGGGACTGATTATCTTTGTATTATACGTGCATATGTTGTATATTCAGCTTCCTAACTTTTTTTTTTTTTATTCTTTCCCTTGTATATTTCTTCACTACTACTAAGCCCTAGTTATTGTCCTTAGGCACAAGCCATTAGGATAGTGGAGTCCCCCTGGCCTGATAGACCATTGGCTTATCTCATGTGGTGACATCCTAAACCTTAAACACACATTTATGTATAATAAACAATGATCCCTTTAGGATAGAGAGTGTTCCCCTGGCCTTATACCATTGGCCTTCTCATGGTGGTAACATTCTAAACCCTAAATGCACCTAATATATGTATATATGTAATTAAATCTCAATTTCGTTTTAGATCTTTCAGCCCTTTAATTCAAAAATCTGCCACTAACTCACATCTTCCTGCCCTCCATCCTCAAATTCAGAAATTGTCTCTCATATCCCCTTGTAAATATAAATCCCACATTTTTTTTAGTAACAAACTCATCTCCAATCTGATTCTCTAAATTTTCTCATCCAAACTTGGCCCTTCTCCAAAATCAGCCCATCTCAAATTGGCCCAAAGCCCAAGTCTAAAGCCCGAAGCCCAACAAGGCCCAAACCCGAAGCCCAACAAGGCCCAAACCTGAAGCCCAACAAGGACCAAACCTGAAGCCCAACAAGGCCCAAACCAGAAGCCCAACAAGGCCCAAACCCGATGCCCAACAAGGCCCAACTCTAAACCTGACCCAATACCTCCAACCCAGGCCCATCTCATAACTCGCGCCGTCTCACAACCAGGCCCACGTCCTAACCCAACCCAATACCTTCAAACCCAGGCCCATCTCATAACTCGACCCGTCTCACAACCAGGCCCACCTCCTAACCCGTCCCATCTCGTAATCCGGCCCGATCTCTCATAACCCGACTCAATCTCACCAAACTTGGCCCAATTCCACTAATCCGGCCCGAGACCTCAAAGACTCAAAGTCCACAAGAAGCCCAAACCATAAAAGACCCATGTCTCAAACAGGCCCAATTCACAAAGCCCAAGTCCTCGAAAATCAAGCAAGCCTAAGTCCACAAAAATCAGCCTAAGTCCACAAAAATCAAGTTAAGTCCACAAGAATCAAGCCTAAGTCAACAGAATCAAGTTAAGAGTCCACAAAATCAAGCCTAAGTCCACAAATCAAGTTATCCATAATCAAGCCTTGACCCGAAGGTTGACTTTTGACCTGAATGTTGACCTTTGACCCAAACTTTGACCTGATTGAACTTTGACACCCAACTTCACTCACCCGGTCTAGATTCGACCCGAATGTTGACTTTGACTGAATGTTGACTTTGACTGAATGTTGACCTTGACCGAATGTTGACCTTGACTGAATGTTGACCTTGACCAAATTTTGACCTTGTCCCCGAACTTTGACTCAAACTTTGACCAAGTCTCAACTTGACCAACCTGACTTTGACTGACCTTACCTCAATCAACTTGAACTTTGGCCTGACCCAAATCCAGTTCAATTCCAATCCAATTCCACTCAACTGAAACCTAATTTCCACCCATCCAATTCAAACTCAATTTGTGAATTTTATTCAAACTCCAAAATCCAACAATCTTTTTTAGACTTCAAGCAATCATTTCATTCAATCTCTTTCAAATTTTCAAAAGAAACCATTTTGTAGAATTTTAAAGGAAAAACTCTTCTCACATCACAGGAAACTCTTCTTAACTGCAGAAAGTTCTTCTTACATATACAGAAAGTTTTCCCTTAAAACATTTTTCAAAATCAGTGTTTCTTTATAGAGAATTCCGAACAACTTTAAAAGTTTTTTCCAACTTAGTTTTTAGCTTAAATAAACCGTTTTCGGGGAGCAAGTAATGTCTAACCCTTCAAACCATTTCCTCCATGGTTAGAACATAACTTGTCTCCCTTTCCAAAAAAAAAATCCTAGGCGGGGCACTGCGGCCATAACCTCCCTTGTCGCACTCTGGATCTCCTTAGGCGGGGCATTAGGGTGACAAACCTCCCCTAATTGCAGCCTAGATTTTTACAAGGCGGGGTGCTAGGGAAGTAACAACCTTCCTAGTTGTAGCTGAGATTTTAGAATCGTCCAACTCCCTTCCGCTCGATTTCAATGTTTTTGATTTTTAACGTTTTAAAACCCAGGAGTTAGAGACGTTATTAGGGTTCGACCGAGAACATCTCATTCATGGTGTTTCTCTCTAAATCCTATTTTTCGACATAATTTCATTGCCCCATCTTTCGAGCCTTGGCATTTACCATCAATTAAGTGTCATGTTCGAGGGGGTACATAGGGTAATCCCTCGGGATTATCCGCCATTTTCACAACAACAAAATGATTTTCAGTTTTTAAAAAAAACTTTAAAAGAGACAATTATGAATAAATCAATCCAACCCTCCCATTAGAGCTTCAGGACACATGAACACTCCTTAATCCTTCCCTGAACCAACTCCAAGCCACGTAGGACCTCCAATTCCCGAATACTCTCGAACAAATCCTAGTCATCTGTGAAACTTGAAACATCTCCAAAACCCGAACCCCTGCAAACCAAATATCCTCTTCCACACTCAATCATCCTTAAACCCTGAACCCCTCTTCAACACCTTGACTTCCCAAAGCGCCTCAAAAAGCTAAACACTTCAAAACTTGAACCTCACAAACCCAGGAAACTCTTCAACTCCAACAAATGATCCAGACATCTCATAACCCCACAAGAATGACCAAAATACCCTTAGCCCCACAAAAGCCGAGACAAATTCAAACCCTCCAAAATAATCAAAACCACTCAACACTTTGACCATTCCCATGAGCCAATACTTTAAGACCAGCCTATTTCTTCAAACTCTTCAAGGATCATCTGTTCCCTAATCCACACTTAAATCCTATCCTTTGGCTTTATTTGAATCTCTCTAAAAAGGTTTTGAAAGAAGGCAATCCTGACAATTGGAGACCGAGGTTTCCTTGGGCACCAATCCAAAGTCGTGGTCGTTGCCACTTCTAAGGGGTGTAACCCAGTGCGAACCCATAGTAGAATCTGTGATCTGACCAGATAAGTCTCTATCCATAGGCAACACATTCAGAGTCAACCAATGGTTCTTAGAACCCTCCCTCTCTTCCTTCCTAGTTATCATAGGTCAAACTAGGTGGCGACTCTAGTGAATTCCGCATTATAGAGACATAAGTCCGCGTGGGGCCCATTGAGAGCGGGTGTAGTGCTCACCAGCATTCCCCTTATGCTTTCTGGGAAAGACGGACGATAGAGTAGGTATTTGAGGGATGCCAAGGTGACAGGTTTTCACCCTCCACAGAATGGCATTTTAGGATCTAGGCTTTTCAGTCAGACCATATTTAGGTAGACCCCCTTCATACCAAAAAATCACCCTCCACAGAATGGCGACTCCGCTGGGGAAACTTGAGTAAGTTTTTCTCAAACTCAAGGAAGACTGAACTCCATTCAAAATTGTCTGGATTTCCCCACTTCTTTCAGAGCCTTTAAGAGTTTCTTTTCAAAGCCTCTAGGATTATTTTACTCTACACTTAGAGTGTGTATCTGATTAGGACAGATAGGACTTGATAGATCCTCAACAAACATTGCAACAATTGGGTTAATGATTAGCTCACGATTAGAAAGAGACACTTAGGATTGAATGAAGCTAACTTCCCTTTAGGTTAATAAACAGCCAAATTTGGAATCACTATCCTCAAGATAAAACTCTTAGCAAATAGGTTGTTGCTAACTTCATTTGGTTTATTTACTGCTTTCATATTTATATTGCGATTGTGGGGTGCATGGGGTGGGTAGCTTAGGACATGCATTCCTTTGTGTCACCCGATTTACCCACGATGTCACGGGATCCCGACTGGTCCACAGTTGATTCCCCATGAGCTAGGGTCACTCTCTTAGTAAACAAACCCACGAGGTGGTACGGTCTCCGACCAACACCTTCAGCTCATGATCCAAAAATATCCTCCATTATCTGAGTCAAAGCCAGCATATAGTGAACTCTGAGCCTTCAGTGTCCAGCTACCTGGTCCGGTGTCTAAGACGGGTTTATGGGAGTCACCCCCTTGTATGCCGCCTGTCTGACCGTCCTTCTGCCTTACCCTGAAGATTACATGGGCTCAGTTCTCCATTGTTCATCTGCACCACGGGTGTCTCTAAAGCCCAATGTCACGCTATACGTCCATAGAGGATCCCGTATTTACCGGATACCCATACATGGCACAATGTAGTCAGTGAATAATTTGGACTTTAGACACACCTGACCGTGCAGGTGACGAGAGACCCGTTCCCATGCAATACTTCCCCGAGTTTTCCGAAAAGTGGGGTGTTTTCGGATCATCACTGGCTGTGGCGTATGTTTCCTTATCATCTCGGGTGTCCTGACCTTTCGAACTTAAGCACTCCAAACTTTCTTGATAACGTGCCCTGCAAAGGCATAATAGAGAAAAAACCCGAGAGATGAACAGTGGAGGACGATGGTTCCCCCGGTGAAACAGAATCATAATTGACCTGGAAAGTGATTATCCCAACATTAACACTTACAGCTCCACATCAAATATAGCCACGATTTACTTTATGCTATACATGTGTGCAAACCACCCTTTCAAACCAATCTGTTTTAAAATGTTCGGAATTCTCTTTCACATATCTTTTAAAGAGGTTTTACGAACTCGTTCAATTTAGAATCCCATCTAAATTCTACTCATAAACACTTTGGGTTTTAAGACCCGTCACTTCATCATTGAAAACCTTTATTTCATTTAAATGTTATTTCCAAAACAATTTTCAAAAATAGATTTGAAAAACCCACTTTCTATAAACAACAATTTTCAACAACATCATTTCAAAATAGTTTTCAAAAACATTTTTCAAAAATTGATTTTCACAAACGTATTTCAAAATAAATGATTTAGTCCCCATGTTGTGACCCACTATTCTTGAAGTTCAACCCACCTTCAAGAGCAGCGGTCATTACTGTGGAGTGTACTAGTCATCTCGTGTTTTCAAAAAAGTGGTGGATTTTCACAAAGATTTTGTGCTCGATCAATCACCTTTCCTTTCTTAAAAATGCCCCTTATTTTCCTCTCGTCAGAGCAAGTGGAACAACATGAAGATCGACTACGCGATTCAAGCCGAAAGCCAGAAGCGCACCAACCTGTGAGGCTAACCGTATGACAAGAAGACCAACGCCGGCCGTTCAAGCCAAAAATCAGAGGAGCACCAACCCGAGTCAAGCGGCATGAAGATCAGCAACGACTATTCGAGTTCAAACTGTTGAAAATCAGAAGAACACCGACCGTTCTGTTGATCACGGTACTGCTGCAAGAGCCTGAAAATGATCGAGCTGCCAGTCAAACGCCCGAAAACGAGCGAGTAGCCGGTCAAGCGCCCGAAGATGAACGCAGCCGGTCAAGCGCCCGAAGATGAATGAGCAGACGGTCAAGCGCCCGAAGACAAGGAAGCAGCCGGTCAAGCGCCCGAAGACGAGCGAACAGCCGGTCAAGGGCCTGAAGACGAGCGAGCAGCCGACCAAGAGCCCAAAGACGAGCGAGCAATCAACCAGAAGCATGAAGATGGGCCAGAAGAGTTCAGAAGAAGTTTAGCTCAAAATTCCCCCTTTTAATGACTTTTTAGAATTGATGATGTATAGGTTTTCCCTATGATTCTTTTCTCGCTTGTCCATTTCTCGATAGATTACATGTATAGGTTTATACATTCCCTTCCAGTTTATTTAGATTAATGTGTATAGGGTTCCCCACTCCCTATTTTATTCACGAATGACCGAGCGTCAAAATTCGTATTGAGAAAATCCACCACTTTGAAAACACGCATTTTCAAAATTGTTTTCTAAAACTTGGTTTCTTTTGGCATGCACATAGAGTAAAAAGAACGAATAAGGGACGACCCCTCACATCTATATATCATTCGTCAACTTTGCTTTATGGGGCGAGAATTCACGGTATCTACAGGAGGCACCCTCTAAATAAACAACACCAACAAATGCAACCGAGCACAAAGCAAAACACATGCATCACATTCATGACAAAAAAAAAGAGTCACTTGCACTTCTAGCCATTTCAATTCCATCAACCATTCACGAGTCGTGCCCACCTCAAAAATTGCATAACCATGTGTTTCATTATCACCACACCACACACACTTTCATCCTAATATCTCATCCGCCATAGCCCGATCTCAGAAGGATAGAAAAGAAAACCGAGTTCAAACCTCTCCCAATCAGAATCACCATGTACGCCAGTGACTAAAAGGGAAAGAGCATGTCATACCATGGGGCCACCATGTGAGAGTTATCACTCCCTAAAAATTCAAAATCCAAGAGCCAATCACCAACCTGACCTCACTTGAGAATCACTACCCTAACAGCGACCCCAGCTAGACCATCTTCGGAGTTTATAATGGCGGGATGAGCTTCATAGACCATCAAATGAAGCCGACTCAAGCGAGAGTAGGTGTAGCCTTACCACGCATGCATTGCATCCAAAAAGAAAAAACACAAAAAAAAATATTCGGTCAAAACACCAAAGTCAACCATCTTCATTCATCATTTTTAGCATTTCATGCATCCTATACGTAGTAATTCCATATTACCACAACATATAGCATGGTAGATAGTTTCATTTGCATACTTCTATATCGAAACGACATCTTTGGGAAAATCTTGAGAGATTGATTGAATAGGGTGCGTGAACCACTAAACTCTCGACCCGTCAACGAACACAAGGGTCAAACCAAAATCAGCACCACAAACTAAGTGAGTAGTGTGCATAGAGCACTATTTCCCTTGAATTCCGAATGAGGATATTGGACAATCCTATGAGCGTTGAGGGAAGGTAGAGAGAGCCAATCGAGGTAAAACCATGAGCGACATGTGTATTCCTTCATCACATGGAGAGGCATGATTTAGAGTGAGATCAGTGTCGATAGCAAGTCTCGAACTATGATTCATGCAAAGATCCGAGAAGTAGTAGGAAAACAATCATCGACTAATGAGAATGACGAGGCACATAGGAACAAAATCTCCTCAAAACCAAAGAGCTTTAACTGGCCTCTACATAATCCCTTAGTGAGCCACGCTGAGCCTTTCATGAAAAACTCTTTCTTCAGAAACTCCACAACATGCCAACCCACGTACATACACTTACTTGCCCTTGCAATAGAGGATCTCAAAGGAGCCGGAGCCATGGTCCCTCCTCACCATCTTCCACAAAAACAATGAAATGTTCGAAGAAATCAGTGAGTCAATGCAACTCCAAGGCCAAACACCAAAAGGAAAGCCGAAAATGTTCAAGAAGATCGATAAGTCAATGCAACTTTGAAGCTGAAATCCAAAATGCAAAACAAAAATGCTTGAGAAAGTTGATGAGCCAAATGCAATTTCAAAAACACAAAAATGAGAAGAAAGTTCAAATCGTACGCCAGAAGAGGCAAGAAGGAGAAATCCAAATCGAAAGGACCAATGATGTCCCGAAGAAACCAATAAAAGGTTATCAAAACCTGTCCAACCATTCCACCCCATGGCGAAGGTGAAACATATCCCCTATTGCACAAAAGCTCCACAACTCCCAAATCAAGCCTCTAGTCCCATGCGACATACATCATACCCCTCAGCCCTGTTATAACCCAGTAAAAGACCTCTGACTCGTTAGTTGATGAGCGTTAACTGAAAGTATCAGATCTGAAACATGAATCATAAGCTTCGTACTTGTTATCAACATGTCCTACCTCATAATACAGGGACTATGAGCGAATTTTGTGCGACCTTACTTTACAAGGTCTTCTGAGTGCGAGTGACTCTTTGATCTAAGCACCAAAACATAAACAACCTACCCTATTGCAGGTGAGGAATTTGTAAGGGTCGGAAATTCCAATACCTCGAAAAGAAATTCTCAGGAAAATACTGCTCAAAGCATCAAGAGTAACATCACGATATTTGCACACATGGCCATACTCATGAGAGATTAACCCACATCCCTCCATGAGAGGAAAGTGATTCACACATCCAGTTCAACAATCACTCAAGACCGAACCGAAGATGTCTTATATTCGTAAACCTTATAGTAATAGAGATAGAATCATACCTTCTATTCAAAAAACTACATATGCATTTTGCATCTCTTCTAGCAGTTAGCATTTACATGCATCATAACCACTTCATTTTTAACATCCGACTGGTATGAACCATGCCTAGTCTCGTGGAAGGTCGACTTCAGTTTCTGCTATCGAATCTCAACTCAAAATCAAAACCGAGGCCATCTGGAGCCATACGACGATCTTCCCAGAGCCATCTAGCGTCATCGGGCCTCATCAACACCATATCCAGAACCAAACTAGAGCCATGCGAGAGTCATCCTCAGACATTGAGACCGTCTGAGAGACTATCCCCAGGGCTACACAGGAGCCATTTCCTCACCAAGGTCTTGCCTACAAAATTTCGAACTACGTCAGGTCTGATCTCAATTCAGAATTGAGTACATAGGCAACCCGCCCAGGGTGCGACCATCTCAAAAGAAAGTTCCCCTTTTGTTCCCCACTATCATTAAATGAAGCCATCTCATAGCCTCCCCGGAGCCATCCCGAGCTATCCCGGAGCCATCTCGAAGAATCTGAAGCCGTAACTAACCATACCAAAACTATTCATCCACAACCAAAAACTGTCAACCACATCAAGGTACACAAATTACATCGACCCACCACTTGACTCAAAATCCAAGCTAAATCGAAACCCACCAACCATCCTAAAAATACCAAGCTAAATCGAAACCCACCAACCATCCCGAAAATCTTCATCCAAATCGGAACCCACCAACCATCCCAGAGTAGTTGCTCACAATGGGGTCATGAATCATGTCGGAGCCACCCGATCGCACCGGAGCCACCCAACCGCACCGGAGCCATTCGATCATACCAGAGCCATTTGATCATATCGAAACCACACCGAGTTCCCAAAGTCGCTCATTCACAAAAAACCATCCATTCAAAAACCAATCACAAATTCATAAAAACCAAAAACTCGAGAGCCATACCGGAGTCATCTCAAACTCTGGAGCCAAGAGTCGTACCAAATCCCGAAACCATAGTGCACATCGGGCCAAGACCACCAAAAAAAAACCAAAACAAAAGTCCCACACTGACAAAGTCAAAGGCGACATCGACCGAAAGCATTCGACCATCACATCCCTCACGGAAGCAACCAAAAAGCATCAAATCCTGAATCTATCCATAACCAAAGTCATCCTCAAATCGATCACTCAAAACAACGAGTTTTGCATAACTAAATCGAAGTATTATAGGCCCGTCATAAGACCTATAGCTAGATGTCAAGAGGTTTAGTTGAGGCCCGTCATTAGTCCTCATGCATAACTCTTATTCCGACTGTATTCTAGGCCCGTCATAAGTCCTCGTACTTTCAATTACATTCTAGGCCCGTCATTAGTCCTAGAGCTAGACACCGAGTTCTAGTTGAGGCCCGTCATTAGTCCTCATACATTTCGAAGATGCATTCTAGGCCCGTCATCAATCCTAGAGCTAGACACCGAGTTCTAGTTGAGGCTCGTCATTAGTCCTCATGCATAACCCTTATTCCGACTGTATTCTAGGCCCGTCATTAGTCTTAGAGCTAGACACCGAGTTCTAGTTGAGGCCCATCATTAGTCCTCATACATTTCAAAGATGCAATCTAGGCCCGTCATCAGTCATAGAGCTAGACACCAGGTTCTAGTTGAGGCCCGTCATTAGTCCTCATGTATAACTCTTATTCCGATTGTATTCTAGGCCCGTCATTAGTCCTAAAGCTAGACACCGAGTTCTAGTCGAGGCCCATCATTAGTCCTCATACATTTCGAAGATGCATTCTAGGCCCGTCATCAGTCCTAGAGCTAGACACCGAGTTCTAGTTGAGGCCCGCCGTTAGTCCTCATGCATAACCAATATACCGATTGTATTCTAGGCCCGTCATTAGTCCTAGAGCTAGACACCGAGTTCTAGTTGTGGCCCGTCATTAGTCCTCATACATTTCGAAGATGCATTCTAGGCCCGTCATCAGTCCTAGAGCTAGACACCGAGATCTAGTTGAGGCCCGTCATTAGTCCTCATGCATAAGTTGATTTATCGTATTCTAGGCCCGTCATTAGTCCTAGAGCTAGATATCGAGATCTAGTTGAGGCCCGTCGTTAGCCCTCATACCATCAATCACCGCAATATGGGGCCCGTCGTAAGTCCCCGTGCGCCCGCACCCATAAGAGCAAATCATAAGCCGTAGTGAGAATTTTTGGCGTCCCGTCAACCTTGATCCAATTCCGCAAGCCTCCTATTGCAGAATTGAATCAAGGGGAGCCATCTATAGACACCAAAAATTCTCACCCATTTTTATATTGAAACAAAAAATGCGAAAAGAAGCACGCTTCTAGAAACAAGGCGGTCGTCCCCGTTTTCAATCGCAGGGGAATCTCTTTCTCCCGGAACTTCACATTCCTAGGGAAAAGGAGCACGAGCCTTTTATTGCAAGCCATTTTAATTAACTTCATTTTGTAGCTTTTGTTTTAAAATATTTCACGGATCGATTCATACTTTTATCATTATTTATTACTTCCTTTTGACTATCTCCGTTTTATCGTCACTATTTTTATTATTATTTCGTGTGTCCTTTTTACTACTATCATTTTCCATTTATTTTAAATGTTTTATCTTCATTACGAGCATTAATTTTCATTATTTCATGTACATGTGCTATTCTTTTATTTATATCTCATTATGTTTTTGAATCTCATTTTCAATTGTATTCCATTCTTTCATGTCATTAGATTAACCATCTCATTTTATTGTATATACTTCCTTCTGGATTCGTCGCATTTTAGCAGAGTTATCCAGTCGAATTTAGAGCTCTTGTATTATTTCTCCCAAGAATATACTGAAATATGACATAGCGTAACTGGTTAAGATACTAGTCATACAACCCATGAGTCTTGCATTCGAATCTTGGCATGGGCGTTATTGCTTTTTATTTTCCTCTCAGCTTTGATTAGGGTTTAGGTAATATATTCTTGCATAAGTATACTGAATTCTGTCCTGGTGTAGTTGGGCGAAGTACATTGGTTGAACGGGGAGAATCCGAGTTCGAAACTCGGTAGTAGCATTCTTTTGTAAAACCCCACATAGAAGGCACGGTTTTAAAAAAAAGACAGCAGACATCAATCCCCAGACTCATTCCCTTTGTCTGATTTCCGATATTCTTCATCGTCGCGATATTCAAAACTCAGTCGAACTTCCACCGTCTCCAGCTTCACCAAAAATCACCACCAACACTTTTCGTTCACGCCGCCCTTGTCGGAAACCATCTTCGCCATCACCCTCAACACCCAGCCTCGCATCATTTCTCAAAAATCTTCCCTGAGAACCACCACCCACACCAGGAACCTTTCTTCTCTCGAAAAACCCCGCCGGAAGATTTGCGTTGCTATATCCATCGAATCGGTTTTCAACAGAGTAAGTGGTACTCGGATTCCCACCGAAGATTATCATATCTTCCTCAATCTCGTTTTGTTATCTGCATTTTTCTTTTCTTTCGTTTTCTTTTGAGCAAACGAGTCCTCACCGGAGAAATCATTCAATGATGGCCAGAGACAAGCCAAACTCAGTCGGAAACCCGTTTCTGAAGAAAGAGTTAGCTTCTTCACCCCATTTGTCTTTCTCTTCTATTTTCATTTTGTGTTCGTTTCGGCATTCATTTCGTTTACTCCAGAACTCGGGCTCTGAGACTCAATCTCGTGTGAGTCTGTTCTGGAAAATATGACATACAGGGTGCTGTTCTATGCCCCTCACATTCTTCGGTTTTGTATACTTGAAATGCTTCTAAACTGGTATGGATTAAGCAGTCCACGAATAGAGAGTTGGAATGAAATGCGAGTCAGAATCTCGTTCTCATTTCATATGGTGTCTATGTTGATTTTCTTCCCGTTCCTTTCGCTTGCGCACCCTAACACTTACGAATTTGTCATTCTGTAAAAAAAAAGGGTTTAAGCCCACCAAGGCTCTTCTCTGTCCACCTCTTGGTATATGCTTCATTCTTGTTGATCTCTGGTTTCATTGCACGTATCTATCAGCACTGAAAGAATTCCTAGAATCATCACAAATTCCACAGTTATGTTTTCGTTTGTGTTTCCATATCTTTGAGCAAGAGTGACTAAAAAACCTATCACAGTATCACAGTACTCTCTTGTGCCATCATGTTTGCTTATTTGGAATTACGGTTTCTGTTTTCGAAACCCCATCCCCTTTCGAAGTTGTTCCTCTGTTCTATTTATTTTCGAACTAATATTCACTAGTATGTATAAACCAGTAATCGACCTGAGGCTCTGATTATTGGGGAGCAATTTGTTTCTATCTTCTCATTAACCCCTATACTTAAGTTGCCCACAGAAGCATCTACACTACAAGATGCGGAAACCGATCTACGCTATCTCCACCCGGATTTCTTGGTTAATACAGTTCATGTTCAGTCAAGGCTTATCGTATCGTTTCCATTCTTCCTATCCTTGCAATATTGACTACTTTGGTGATCTGATGAGCTTGTAGTTGCTTGTTATGGTGCTCTTGTCTCTCTTTACAGATTATGCCCACGGTCTTGATACTGGTATTTGATCCGTACCCTTATAATCTCAATTTGCTTGGCAAATGTATGGAAGTGTTCTGTTGAAATCTGCTAGATATTGTGAAAAGCATGCTCTGGTTTTTACTACTGAATATCGTGAAAAGTCATCTGGTGATGTATATTGGTTATTATTCAGTCGCAGCTACTCTACCTTGTTTTTTTTAATATCCATTTGTCTGTATACGTGAGTGAAAAGAAGTAACAGGTGAGAATTTGAGCGACTAAACCTAGTTTTTCCTTGTTGTGGTGCTTCAGACCAACTAATTGAATGCTAGACCCTGAACTTTAACTGATAATAAGATGTAGGAGTCTAAGAGGTTGTCATGATTTGGTTTGCTGTTCATTTGGGTTCATAATGACAACCGATCTCTAGCGTTACTCTGCAATATGAGTCAAGAAAATGAATGCAATCTGATTACTCTACAATCTGAGTCAAGAAAAATGAACGCAATCTGAGGTAGTTTTGTAAAACTGTTTTCCTTATTTGAGTTGGTAAGTATAGGCCTCAGTTTCATCTCGGTTTGGACCTTCATTGTTCTTTAAGCATTAGGGGGAAATAAAATTAAAATACCCAAATACCCCAAATCAAATCTGATTAGTGTTCCACTTAGTCGTAGGGTTGCGATTCCTGAGTTTGACCAAGATGCCCAACATGCCCTCAATGACTTTGAACATGTCTGTTTTTCTTAGCTGGTTGTTCCTATCATGCTGGTCTGATTTTGTCGATCTGAGAGATCATTGTCTCTTTCATGCCTTTGGGACTGATTATCTTTGTATCATACGTGCATATGTTGTATATTCAGCTTCCTAACATTTTTTTTTATTTTTTCCCTTGTATATTTCTTCACTACTACTAAGCCCTAGTTATTGTCCTTAGGCCCAAGCCATTAGGATAGTGGAGTCCCCCTGGCCTGATAGACCATTGGCTTATCTCATGGTGGTGACATCCTAAACCTTAAAACACACATTTGTGTATAAGTAGACCTGGCAAAGGTGACCCGAACCAGAAAAACCGAACCGACCCAACCCGATCCGAACCCAAACTTAAACCGAATAGCGTGACCCGAAAATTCGAACCAAACCAAACCAAAACCGAATCAAACCGAAATTTGGTATAACCGAATCCACCCGAACCGAATTCACCCGAACCAAATCCACCCAAACCGAATCAACCCGAACCGAATCAACCCGAACCGAATCCACCCGAATATTTTGTTAAATCTAAATCTACTATAGTTGTTCCAACTGTAAAAATAATCTTGAAACCAAAAACACATAACAGAAATTTAGACATCCAATAAGTGTTTATTGCTTTCAAATGATATATATAATATTGAACATCTTCAATCTTCAAGCATCTCAAGCCTTGTTGTAATAAGACATTCATAAACTGTGTTGTTACTCTTCCCACACATGGATGTTTTGCTACAAAGTACAAACTATAGATGTTTTGCTTTAAAATGTTTTATAATACAATTTAATGTGTATCGTTACTATTTTATAATACTATACTAATTTTGATTTTAATAAAGTTAGGTTTTTTTTTATGTTTAGGACATGAGACTTGGGAATGGTTTAAATGTTGATGACGTTTAATTATAAAACCTAAACTTTTTAGTTGAGACATATACTATTCAAGATTAATGTGTATATGCCTAAAGAAAATTATGCAATAAAATGAGGAAAATAAATATTCCAAATGGTAGATTATTGTGAATTGTGAGATAAACTAGCATTTTGGAGGATGAATAAGGTTTGGAGGATGAATAATCCCCATCTTATTCCATCTACCTTGACAACTTAACCGAAAATGTTTTATAAGACAATGTAATGTGTATCATTACTATTTTATATTACTCTATATTTTATAAACTTAGGTTTCTTTATATTTAGGACTTAGAAATGGTTTGAATGTTGATGGATGGGCGTGGGTGTGTGACGCTTGTGCGAGGCGGTGATGGATTGGTGTAGATGCGCGACGCTTGTGCGAGGTGATGAGCTCAGGGTGTGACGGGCGCGGGATGATGGGAGGCACGATGTCGGGCGTGGGCGGGGTAGACTGGACGTCGATTGCCGCCGAATATTGACCACTAATTCACAAAAGCTTAATTTATACTTATCTATACAATTAATAGATGTATGGTTTAAATTCATTTACAAAATTTGTCATCCAGTTTGATTTTATAAACCTATACACAATAGCAGTCTTGATCAACAGTAACACTATATTAAAAGAATTTGGAGCGGCATATAAAAATCAATGCAAGTTACGAAGGTTGCTTAAAATTCGACTTTAAAATTTTTGTCAATTAAACCCGGATAAGTCACCTGAATTTGACCTATAACCCGAAAAAAGTGAATGACTCAAAAGTTAACCCGAACCGAAAGCACCCAAACCCGAACTCAACCAAACCGAAATCACCCGATTCTAATTTAAACCATTGAACCCGATCCGATCCGAACCAAACCGAATAGTAAATATCTACAAATTGACCCGACCCGAACCGAACCCGAACCGAGTGACCCGAATTGCCAGGTCTATGTATAAGTAAACAATGATCCCTTTAGGATAGAGAGTGTTCCCCTGGCCTGATAGACCATTGGCCAATCTCATGGTGGTAACATTCTAAACCCTAAAATGCACCTAATATATGTATATATAAGTAATTAAATCTCAATTCCGTTTTAGATCTTCAGCCCTTTAATTCAAAAATCTGCCACAAACTTCACATCTTCCTGCCCTCCATCCTCAAATTCAGAAATTGTCTCTCATAATCACCTTGTAAATACAAATCCCAACGTTTTTTTAGTAACAAACTCATCTCCAATCTGATTCTCCAAATTTTTCTCATCCAAACTTGGCCCGTCTCCAAATCAGCCCATCTCAAATCGGCCCAAAGCCCAAGTCTAAATCCCGAAGCCCAACAAGGCCCAAACCCGAAGCCCAACAAGGCCAAACCCGAAGCCCAACAAGGCCCAAACCCGAAGCCCAACAAGGCCCAAACCCGAAGCCCAACAAGGCCCAAACCCGAAGCCCAACAAGGCCCAAACCCGAAGCCCAGCAAGGCCCAAGTCTAAACCCGACCCAATACCTCCAAACCCAGGCCCATCTCATAACTCGGCCCGTCTCACAACCAGGCCCACCTCCTAACCCAACCCAATACCTCCAAACCCAGGCCCATCTCATAACTCGGCCCGTCTCACAACCAGGCCCACCTCCTAACCCGTCCCATCTCGTAACCCGGCCTGATCTCTCATAACCCGACTCAATCTCACCAAACTCGGACCAATTCCACCAAATCCGGCCCGAGACCTCAAAAGACTCAAAGTCCACAAGAAAGCCCAAAACCATAAAAGACCCATGTCTCAAACAAGGCCCAATTTCACAAAGCCTAAGTCCACGAAAATCAAGCAAGCCTAAGTCCACAAAAATCAAGCCTAAGTCCACAAAAATCAAGTTAAGTCCACAAGAATCAAGCCTAAGTCCACAAGAATCAAGTTAAGTCCACAAGAATCAAGCCTAAGTCCACAAAAATCAAGTTAAGTCCACAAGAATCAAGCCTAAGTCCACAAAAATCAAGTTAAGTCCATAAGAATCAAGCCTTGACCCGAAGGTTGACCTTTGACCTGAATGTTGACCTTTGACCCAAACTTTGACCTGATTGAACTTTGACCAACCTCACTTTGACCCGGTCTAGATTTGACCCGAATGTTGACTTTGACTGAATGTTGACTTTGACTTAATGTTGACCTTGACCGAATGTTGACCTTGACCGAATGTTGACCTTGACTGAATGTTGACCTTGACAAAATTTTGACCTTTCCCCGAACTTTGACTCAAACTTTGACCAAGTCTCAACCTTGACCAACCTAACTTTGACTGACCTTACCTCAATCAACTTGAACTTTGGCCCGACCCAAATCCAGTTCAATTCCAATCCATTTCAATCCAATTCCACTCAACTGAAACCCAATTTCCACCCATCCAATTCAAACTCAATTTGTGAATTCCATTCAAACTCCAAAATCCAACAATCTTTTTTAGACTTCAAGCAATCATTTCATTCAATCACTTTCAAATTTTCAAAAGAAACCATTTTGTAGAATTTTAAAGGAAAAACTCTTCTCACATCACAGGAAACTCTTCCCAAATGCAGAAAGTTCTTCTTACATATATAGAAAGTTTTCCCCTAAAACATTTCTCAAAATCAGTGTTTCTTTATAGAGAATTCTGAACAACTTGAAAAGTTTTTTCCAACTTAGTTTTTAGCTTAAATAAACCGTTTTCGGGGAGCAAGTAATGTCTAACCCTTCAAAACATTTCCTCCATGGTTAGAACATAACTTGTCTCCCTTTCCAAAATAAAAATCCGAGGCGTGGCACTGGGGCCATAACCTCCCTTGTTGCAGTCTGGATCTCCTTAGGCGGGGCATTAGGGTGACAAACCTCCCCTAATTGCAGCCTAGATTTTTACAAGGCGGGGTGCTAGGGAAGTAACAACCTTTATAGTTGCAGCCGGGATTTTAGAATCGTCTAACTCCCTTCCGCTCGATTTCAATGTTTTTGATTTTTAACGTTTTAAAACCCGGGAGTTAGAGACGTTACTAGGGTTCGACCGAGAACATCTCATTCATGGTGTTTCTCTCTAAATCCTATTTTTCGACATAAATTCATTGCCCCATCTTTCGAGCCTTGGCATTTACAATCAATTAAGTGTCATGTTCGAGGGGGTACATAGGGTAATCCCTCGGGATTATCCGCCCTTTTCACAACAACAAATTGAATTTTGTTTTTTTTAAAAAACTTTAAGATAGACAATTCTGAATAAATCAATCCAACCCTCCCATTAGAGCTTCAGGACACATGAACACTCCTTAATCCTTCCCTGAACCAACTCCAAGCCACGTAGGACCTCCAATTCCCGAATACTCCCGAACAAATCCTAGTCATTTGTGAAACTTGAAACATCTCCAAAACCCGAACCCCTGCAAACCAAATATCCTCTTCCACACTCAATCATCCTTAAACCCTGAACCCCTCTTCAACACCTTGACTTCCCAAAGCGCCTCAAAAAGCTAAACACTTCAAAACTTGAACCTCACAAACCCAGGAAACTCTTCAACTCCAACAAATGATCCAAACATCCCTTAACCCCACAAGAATGACCAAAATACCCTTAGCCCCACAAAAGCCGAGACAAATTCAAACCCCTAAAAATAATCAAAACCACTCAACACTTTGACCATTCCCACGAGCCAATACTTTAAGACCATCCTATTTCTTCAAACTCTTCAAGGATCATTTGTTCCCCAATCCGCACTTAAATCCTATCCTTTGGCTTAATTTGAATCTCTCTAAAAAGGTTTTGAAAGAAGGCAATCCCGACAATTAGAGACCGATTGTAGAATCTTTGATCTGACCAGATAAGTCCCTGTCCATAGGCAACACATTCAGAGTCAACCAATGGTTCTTGGAACCCTCCCTCTCTTCCTTCCTAGTTATCATAGGTCAAACTAGGTGGCGACTCTAGTCAATTCCGCATTATAGGGGCATAAGTCCGCGTGGGGCCCATTGAGAGCGGGTGTAATGCTCACCAGCATTCCCCTTATGCTTTCTGGGAAAGACGGACGATAGAGTAGGTATTTGAGGGATGCCAAGGTGACAAGTTTTCACCCTCCACAGAATGGCATTTTAGGATCTAGGCTTTTCAGTCAGACCATATTTAGATAGACCCCCTCATACCGAAAAATCACCCTCCACAGCACCCAATAACTTTTCTTCCCCGAGGTAAAGTCACAATGTCCCATGTATCATTTTCTTGTAATGCTCGCAACTCAATTTGCATGGCTAGCGCCAATGTTCATGCTGGGCAATAGTTTGATAATCATGCGGTTCATTCATATCTGTATTATGATAAGACTCATCATGGGATATTGAATAAAGTAGTGCCATAGATCTGAAGGGTGTAGTTTCTATTAAACTGACACAATGAGCGAGAGTGTTGTCAGGAAGATTCGTTGTCCCATATACTCTCTCATCTAGAATCTGTTGAATGCAAGAGTTGCACACATAATCATCCAAGTAGCTTGGCTTGTGGGTCTCTCTACTTGAACGACGCAAACCTGTTTGACTAGGGTCATCTGTGTTTTGGAAAGGAGAAGTATCGACATCAAGTTGTCTTGCTTGTGACAAGGGTTCTTCATCTACTAATATAGGATGGGGAATGTTCTGATCCTTCGTTATGTTCAATTGTTGATGATGCTGCACGTTGGTGTTTTGAAGTGGGAAAACATTTACGTGAAATTTAACATCTCTGCAAACCTCAACATTACACGTCTCTATACTCATGATTTTATGCCCTTTCTTCCTTGGATCATCTCCCAGATATATACTTGCTTCTCCTCACGGTTCAAAATTTCCTTCTTTCGGACCTACAATAGTCTTATAGCATAAGCATCCAAAAGGTTTGATCTCATGATATGATGGTTTGTTGCCGTACAAGCTCTCATATGGTGTCTTACCATTCAATGCCTTGGTGGGAAGACGATTAATCAAAAGGTTGCATATAGAATGCATTCTCCCCAGTACTCAAGCGGAACATTGGATTGAAAGAATATTGCTCTTGCCGTTTCCAAAAGATATTTGTGTTTCTGTTCCACTATGGCATTTTGCTGAGGTGTATAAGAACACGTTGTTTAATAAACAATCCCTTGTAGTGCATAATAAATTTTTCCTTCATTAGAACATCCTAGTTCTTTGGCATTATTCGTTCTCACCACTTTGACATTTGCTTCAAATTGCCTTTCCACCATTTTACTAAAATTAACGATGGGTTCCCAAGCATGTCCCTTTTGTTTGATAAGGGTAACCCAAGTCGTACGAGTATAATCGTCAACGAAACACACAAAATATTTGTACCCGTTGTAAGTGTTCGTACTAAACGGGCCCCAAACATCGATGTGCAACATCTAAAAAGCTTTCTTGGTTTTGCTTGAAGAATTTCCAAACGGCAAACGTTGAGCCCTAGACTTGTAACAGACATCACAAGCATAGTGTGAAGAAAAATCCGTCTCTTTTATTATACCAAGTGTTCAAGCTTTCGGAAAGGCACATGCCCTAGCCTAATATGCATTTCTAAAGCCTTTGGGCTTATAATACCAGTCTCCTTGTTACAATAGCCCGAATCAACATGGCAGCCCAGAGTTTTCTTGTGACCCACTGTACTCAAACTGGTAACATTAGACAGACGGGCGTGGCCCAAATTGTTTTTGTCCCAAGTGTCAAAACGATCTGCATCCAGAACATAGAGATTGTCTCGACCGTCTCCCACCTTGCTACTCTCCCCTGTGATATGGTCCTGGATGGCACAACCAAACGAATCGAAAATCAGTGTGCAATTGTACTGCTTAACCAGTTTTGCCACGGATATGAGACTAAACATGAAATTCGGTATGAACATCACTTCTCTTAATCTCGCAGTACTTCCTAGCTTCACATCTCTGGTGAGATTAACGATTTGTGGGCTGTCATCCGGTAAAATCACAGTTCTCTCTCTCTCTCTCTCTCTCTCTAATTTTCTCCAATTTTCAAACATGCAATCTGCTTTCGACATACGGTCGGTAGCTCCGGAGTCGATTATCCATTGCCCTTTGAATGAATTACCAGAAAAACTACTCATAAGGAAAAATTTGTTGCTAATACAGAAGGTATTGTTACCTGAAAAATTGCAATAGTCGATTCCTTCTGTATTTGTCTCTGTGGCTTTGTTGCGAAGTAAATTTGTAATCCGTTGCAACTGTCTGGATGTTAATCCTTCTCCCTGATTATCTTTACTGTTATCTGTTTCTAGATCTGCAACCGCGTTTGCGAACGCTTTCTTTCTTCGAGCTAAAACCTTATCTCGACCATGGATCTGATAACAATCTGCCACTGTGTGGCCTGTTTTCTTGCAATGGGTGCAAGTCTGTCTTTGGAAGCATTCTTTAAAACTGTGCCCTTGTTTTTTATAATACGTGCAAAGAATTTTCTTCTTGTTGTCGAATCTTCTGCTAGAGTTCCTGGAACTCTCGCCTCTGGCATCAGTTTGGCTATAAAATGACATTGCATCGTCGTTCTAGTGATTATCTCCCCTCTGTTCCTCCTCTTGAATGACTAAAGAAAATGCTTTCTCAAGTGACGAGATTTCCTTCATCGCTAGTATTTGTCCCCTGATGGACAAATATCTTCGATTCAACCCCATAAGAAAATGAATGAGCTTATCTTGTTCACTGAATTTCTTGAGAGATTCCCTGGCCCTACAAGAACAACCAGAGCATGTACATATGGGTGGAGGACGAGCTAAGTCCAATTCACCCCACGCCCTCTTTAACTTCGTATAATAATCTGCTACACTCTCTTCACCTTGTTTGATTTCTGAATGAGAGTGACTCATTTATGAGAGTTAAACTGGTAGAAGATTATAATGCCTCCCGTTTGCTCTCTCCGCTCTCCTATCACTAACTCACGCCCACCCGTCCACGATGGCTTCTCGACTTCCTAAAACCTCCCCAGTTACCAACCACCCCAGCAACCACCGTTACCTAGCCAATAACCACCACAAAAATCACCCAATAACCAAACTACGCCTCACACGAACCACCACCTTACTCGTCACCAACAACACTACCTTACCTTCCACCATCAACACCACAAAGAAAACCTTACCTCATCTCTAATATACAACCGAAGCCTGCCCTCATCATGAGAAGTGTAAAAAATCGAGAGCCATGGGAAGTAAAAAGGCACATACGGTACAGGGAAGATAGAAGGATAGGGAGATACTCAAGACGGAAGAGTGGTTATCCAAGCAAGGAAAGGAGATACAGCCATGGGGGCATGTCAAGACAACTAGGAGAAACATGGAGGAAAGATGAGAGAAAAAGAAACCTGACAAAAAACGGAAATGAGCAAATTTCCACAGTCTTCATTGATAACATTAGTCGTGGAGTAACGGAATACCAACTAGGTCGAGTTGTGTAGAAATTTGCTAGGTGGTCCAGAATGTTTATCAGTAAAAAACCAAGGAAAACAAGCCGTGCCGCTTGTGCTTTTGTTGACGTGCAGAACGTAACAGAAGCCAGAAGGGTTATAGAGGGAATTAGAGGGTGGAACATCAACGAAAGAAGGCTCTGGGCCATAATAGAGTTTCAGGGGGAAACAGTACGACGGGTATACCCCACAGCATTCAGTAGCCTGAGCAAGAAGTATACGCAGAGTAAAGATGGGTCACAATCCAGAAATGTAAAGGCCAAAGTCTAGAGACAAAAAAGCAATGCTACATCCAGGCTTTCCCTCAACGTAAAATCCGATAAGGAAATGAAAGA
This sequence comes from Limonium bicolor, assembly GCA_023374045.1. Lineage (NCBI taxonomy): Eukaryota > Viridiplantae > Streptophyta > Magnoliopsida > Caryophyllales > Plumbaginaceae > Limonium > Limonium bicolor. Next base: position 56,864,867 of record CM041783.1, on the reverse strand, counting down.
AAGCCTGAACAAATGCGTCATCATAACCCTCCCAGTCGAAAAAACAGCAAAGAATGCAATGGAGGCTTTCCAGGCTAAATGGCCAAATATGTCTGGGATATTGGCGTTCTCAAGGACTAAATTCCTTCTAGTGTTTAACTCGACCCAGGAAGCTGATGAAATCTTGAACAAAGACCAAACCGATGACAAGGAACTGGAAAAGTGGAATTGCGGAAGTGGAGGAGAGATGACCAAGTTGAGAAGAGGAGAACGTGGGTGGTCATAAGAGGGATCCCTTTACATGCATGGAACAAAACAAACATGAGAAGAATCGCTCAGATGGTGGGGGAAGTTGTTCGAATAGAGAAGAGGACAACCTAGTTGTGGAAAATGCAGAAATTCATCTTCAATTAGATACGTCCACACTACAAATGATTAATTTGAAGATTACAGTTAGGGTGGAAGGTCAAAATTTCCGAGTTAGCATTGTAGAGATATGCAATCCGAATTCACCAAGTCCAAATCTAGATGTGTCCGAAAGCATAATCCATCTGGCAAGAACAATACTAGATATACAAGAAGACGAAAATTCTATCCACTCTATTCAGAAAAGGAGCATTCAGGAGAATTATGTGGAGGAACCTGGGGGGACTGAAGTATATGCAGTAAATGAAACGCTGCAACAGTCCCGAGGAGAAGGATTACAGCCAAAAGAATCAGATAGGATGGAAGATAACCCATCATTACGTGGGGAACAAGAAGCGGCGGCTGGTTCCACTTCAGCAATCCCAAAAAATAATGAAGCAGCAGTCGAGAACCTAGGAGAAGAGGAGGGGAATATGAATAACACTGCACATGGGCCCCAAGACATAGCAGACTCGATTACACAAAACATAGGAGAAACAAAAGAGGGAGAGATAATCATTTTTGAGGAAAGCAAAAAACAACTCTCTGGGAGTAGTGAAGAGAGAGAGGACGCAAACAGCGACGGGCACTTATTCCCCATGCACACTGTAGACGTAACTGAGGAAAGGGAAAGGACTCAAGATTGTGGCTGGGAAATAAAGCAGAACCAGAATAAAGAAAGGAGTCTAGTAGAAGGAAATGTGGATAACTTGAACCAGTGTGAGCACCCTACCCCAAGCCCTAGTGGTCTAGAATTGACGGCAGAAAAAACACCCACAACAGGTAGTAAGACTGGCAACCTTTTCGTAAATCTCTTCCATAATACCCCTCTAAAGGAGCAAGTACGTAATGGGAGCGCTCCGAGAGATGACATAGGAAGAATCATAAACGTTGAGGCAGATGCGGATGAATGCCTAAACTTTCTAACAAGATTGGGGTGTCAGATACCAAATATTTCTCAGGCAAAGGAATACATTGTGAAGCAACTCCAGCCCCACCCGATCAAATAACGTGAAAGGAATGGTGACTATAGGGCTCCAGAATATAAGGGGGATGGGCTCTAAGTCAAAACAAAAGAAGATAAGAGCTGAAGTTAGAAAATCCAATTTGGGTATCCTTAGTTTGGTCGAGATGCATCAGAATGGAACAACAGCAAGGAAAGTAGCAAGTTTTTGGGGAAGAAAGAAGGTAAGTATGGGATGGGACGAAATCCCAAGCCAGGCCAATCAGGGGGCATTATCACCATGTGGGATGAAGAACTGGTGGAAGTTCAACAAATCGACAAGGGGAATCGGTGGATGAAGCTGGACATCAAGATTTGGGAAGATGGAACAGAAAGTTCGTTGATCATAATCTATGCATCCTGTGACAGCAAAGAAAGAAAAGCGGTGTATGATGAACTTCTTCAAATAAAAAACAGATGCCGATTAGAGCTGTTGACTAAAGGCGATTTTAATGAAGTTCTGTTACCATCAGAGAGGTTACCATCAAACATGAATAGATTTACTAGAGGCATGAAGGACTTTCAGGAGTGGGCAGATGAGATGCAGCTGCTCGAAATTCATCTTGTAGATGCAAACTTCACGTGGAGAAGGGGAGGCTGATTGAGTAAAATAGACCGAAGCTTTGCATCACATGAATGGCTGATGTTGTATCCAGACGCTAGGCTAAGGTCCAAAGAATGGTCAATCTCATATCATCGGTTGATTTTGATTGATACCGGAAAACTGAATTGGCGCCCGAAACCTTTCAGGTCCATGGACCTTTGGTTGGAACATCCAGAGTTTGAAAAGTTTGTACAAAAGAATGGTCCAGCATGAGATACGGGACGACGATGAAAAAATTGAAATGGTTGAAGGGATCACTAAAAAGATGGAACAGAGAAGTTTTTGGGCAGGTAGAACAGAAAGTCAGTGATCGCAGAAAGGAATTAAGGCAAATAGAAAATAAAATAGAAGAAGGTGACACCGACAACACTACAGAACGAGATAGGGTAAAGGCACTGGAGCATTTGCAAACGGTGGAGAGAGATCAAGAACTTTACTGGATGCAGTTATCCAGGGATAAGTTATTTCAAGCTACGGACAATAATACCCGCTACTTCCATCAGAGAGCAACGACGAATAGGCGGAAAAAACTTATCACGTGCTTGGTAACTGACGAAGGAATTCTTGATAGCCTGGCACCAATAACTAAACATATTGTTAACTTCTATGCAAAGCTGTTCAAGGCCACGCGCCTTGTGGGAATTAGACCGCCAACAGTAAATCACCCGGCCCTTACAGACGAGCAGGCTAGCCGATTAGAAACAATCCCGACTTTGGAAGAAATCAAGGCAGCGGTTCACCAGTGTAATGCTTCAAAAGCTCCGGGCTTCGATGGTTATAATATGAAGTTTATTAAGAAGATGTGGCGTGTTTTGGGAGGAGAGTTTGCTCAGGATGTCCGAGAATTTTTTGTCAAGTCAAGAATGGAACGGGGTGCCAATACCACATGGATTGCCTTGATACCGAAAAAAGTGGAGGCAAACCGAATAGAGGAGTATAGACCCATAAGCATGGCAGACTGTTTATATAAGGTAATTGCAAAAGTTTTGTGCAATAGGCTGAATCCTCTCCTACCAAAGCTAATCAGTGAAACACAAACGGGGTTCATAAAAGGTAGAAATATCCTGGAAGGACCACTGATCGCGAACGAAGTACTAACATGGCTGAAAAGGAAGAAGCGAAAAGGAGTGCTGTTGAAAATTGATCTGAAGAAGGCTTATGATTGTGTATCATGGGAATTCATAGAGGTAATGTTGCAACATATGGGTTTGGACTTACTTGGCGGAAGTGGATTTGGGAATGCATAAGTACGTCGAGGATTTCAATCCTGGTGAATGGGTCACCAACGAAACCGTTTTCCCCCAGCCGTGGCCTTCGACAAGGTGACCCGTTGTCTCCATCATTGTTTGTAATTTCGGTTGAGATATTGCATTGGCTAATAAAACGAGCGGTGGAGTTAGGGGAGTTTTCGGGGCTAAAAGTGGGAGCACACCAAGTGAGAGTTTCGCACCTTCAGTTTGCCGACGATGTGTTACTTTTTAGTGAGGTAAGGAAGGAAGAGTTAGTCCATCTTCATAGAATACTCATTGCATTTACGGAATTAAGTGGCCTCAGCTTGAATATGGACAAATCAGTGGCATATTGCATCAACACGAGTGAAGAAGAGACAAAATTGGTGGAAAGCATTTTTGAGCGTCGGATAGGATCATTGCCCATCACTTACCTTGGATGTCCGCTGGGGGCTAATATTAGAAAGGCAACAACTTGGGATCCTGTAATTTGCAAAGTTGAAAGCAAGCTTGCAACTTGGAAGGCCACGAGCTTATCGAAAGCGGGACGGGGAGTGCTTTTTCGATCAGTGCTTGAGGCAATTCCATTATACAATGCGAGCCTGTTTGTTATACCGGCTAAGGTGAGGAAAAGATTAATAACTATACAGAGGCAGTTCTTTTGGGGGAAAATAGGAAGAAATTCCTATCTACCGTATCGTGGGCTAGGCTGGCTCAATCGAAAAAGGATGGTGGACTTGGTTTTACAGATCTGCGCCACAAGAATCTAGCTCTGTTGACCAAATGGAGATACAGCTTCTCCAGAAATCATCGGTCCCTATGGAAGACAGTGATTCATTCAATCTATCAGACTCGACAAGGTCTTTATACAGGAGACATACAAGAAATATCGAACTCCCAGAAAGGACTATGGTACTCGATTGTGAAGTCCACTGCTACAAACACCACATTGAATAACCTTATTGATGCACGAATTAAAATTCCAGTCGGCAATGGGCAAGATATTCTCTTCTGGTTTGATAATTGGTATCCCGCAGGAATCTTAAAAGATAGGTTCCCAAGCCTGTTTCAAATAGCTTGCAACAGTTTTCTCCGATTTCGGAAGTTGGGGAATGGATGGAAGGAACCTGGTGTTGGAAACTACAATGGCAGCGTAGATTATTTGCTTATGAGGAGGCCATGGTCGCCTCTCTCAATGAAGCTCTGTCAGTAAAACCAATCTCCTGTAGCGATCGTGATGACAGTTACTGGAGCGGGGAGAAGCAGTGGACAATAACCAAAGATGTCATAAAAGCACTTGTTTCTATAGCAGGAGCGGACATTCCATCTACAGGCCTTGATTTGGGTCTGATTTGGAAGGGAATTTATGAACCTAGAGTAGTAGTGACATTGTGGTTCTCTATTGGTAGAAGGCTTACCACAAGAGGTCTGCTGTTTGAAAGGAATTTGGTGACGCTAGCCCAATGTATGTGCCCATGGTGCAGGAGGGCTATGGAGGAGGTTGAGCACGTGCTATTTTTGTGCCCGGTGATCGCGGTGATATGGGTAAGTGTCCTAAAATGGTGGAATATTACATTCACGTTCAAAGAATCAATGAAAGAAATTTATGAGGATTGGTTCTCAGTTTCCTTGAGTAAGAACGCGAAGAAAGTGTGGAAATCATCTTTGTGCTATGGGGTTTACTATATTTGGATGCATAGAAATAATCTAATATTTAGAGAGGAGGCTCTGGACGACAGGAAGCTGGTAATCCAAATCAAACTTGGCGTGTGGCGATGGACGAAGACATGGTGGCGAGATATTCCTATCTCTTGTAGCTTATTTTTAGAATCTACTTCGCTAAAGGATTTGTTGTAGCTTGCTGTTTGAGAAGGGTGAGGATATTTTGCTGATGTTCCTCCTCTCCCTTCTGTTTTTGTTTATTTATAGTTTGGTCATGTAGGTTGTAATTGAACGGGATAGGTACTCTTTTTCCTCCTTAAGTTTTTTCCCACTGGGTTTTACTTAAGGAGGTTTTAATGAGGCCCAAACTATATCCCGTTCACCTGGTTATCTAGGTTTCTTTTAATATATTGGCTTCTAGCCCAAATTATAAAAAAAAACCTTGTTTGATTTCTGAAATTTCTCGCTTCAAGCTATGAATGACCGCAAGATTGGTATGCTCGAATCGCTCTGACAAATGATCCCAGAGCTCTTTGGGGTCGTCACAAAAACAAATGCTTTCTGCAATATTGGGGCTAAGAGCCTTCTTCAGCCAAGATAGCACTAGGGAATTTGATCTTTCCCAAGCACCAAAACGGACGACGTCCGATTCATCAGGTTTCTCTACCTTTCCTGTAAGAAATACATACTTGTTCTTTACTTTCAACGCTGTTATCATGTCTAACTTCCATCCCTGAAATCCTTTGCCGTCGAATCTTGATACCTGGTTCAGACCTGGGTTTTTAGCCGAGTGAACATAAATGGGATCATTTATGTCGATGATGGAGTTAGACAATGCAGAGTTGGGCGACACCGTCTTCTTTGCTTTGTCTGCACCATCCGCCATGCTTGAAGAGGATAGCAAGCACTAAAGAAGAACCTAAGCTACTGATACCATATTGGAAAACATGAAGATCAACATGGAAAACAGAAGATTGAAGACGAAGAAAGATTTTACACTTTCGCTTCTATTTTGTTATTATCGTATCACTTGTGCAAAACCTAATGACCAGATTGCTAATTATATACAATTACAAACATATAGCTTCTTGCAAAAGATAAACAATGTAATTAGAAGAATCTTAACAAACCAAAATATTATCTGTAAATATCTAAACTAAAACATGTAATTTGGGATGTGGGCCTAAATGATAAGTTGGGCTAATATTGTGCTAGGTTGAGGTATTATTAGCCCAATACTTTATGAAATCAGACAAAATAGCCATAGCCTCTAATCGTCTACAAGGGTAAGAAAATATTTTTGGTATTCTAAAGTGCTAGTACGCATAGGGCCACATGTACAACAATGTATCATTTCAAAACATCTGTGGTTTTTATTTCAGAAGTAGGAAAACTTAGCCTCTTCCCTCTAGCCTTAACACAGACAGCACAAGGTAAAACATCGCTTCTGTTTAAATCTTTTACAAGATTCATCTTTGACAGTTTGCGAAGAGGAATGTGTCCTAATCTATGATGCCATATTACAACTTGTTTTTCTAGTCTATCATTGCTAATATTCTTCCCAGTATTGAGACATACAGACATGTTGCTTTTTCTAGTTTTTCAAGTAGTATTGGAGGGCTTCCAATTCCCAGAAAAACAGACCACATTGTTCCTTGCCTATCCTAATCTCCATGCCTTTTTCTCAATCCTACAACATGCATAAATTTTCATGAAAAATTACTGGTTTTTCTGACTGCTCAATTAATCTTTTGACAGATAAGAGATTAAACATGAAACTGGGGACAAACATAACACTGGTCAAACTAAGATTTTCAGTTAACAATATTTTTCCTATGCTATCTGCATGTTGTTTGTGGCCGTCAGGAAGTGTGATGTATCTGTTTGAAATTTTTGTTCTAGTCTTTTGTATAAGATTATCATTTCCTGTGACATGTTCTGTTGCCCCAGAGCCTAGGATCCAAGAGTTTCTAGTATCATGATTGATCAGCTCATGTTCTAAATTAGACTGGCAGTAAAATTTGAGAGTTAGGATTGGGTTACCAGAAAAATTTCCAAACATTTGGCGTTGGTTGCTTGAATTGCTCTCCTTCTTTTATTGTAGAAAACTAATGAGTTTGTTGATTTGGTCAATGCTTAACTTGTCTACCTCCACAGTTGATTTGTGATCTTTGCCTTTATATCTAGGGAAAACTTCTATAGCAGACCCTGCCAGGCTTGTGGTTGTTTGTTTTGTGTTGCCATTGGGAAATCCAACAAGCCACCAACATTCAGATCTAGTGTGCCCTAATTTTGCATAGTTAGTGCATTTTGAGACAATTTTCTTGTTTGTCGTAGAGCTGGTACCCGAGTTCTTCTTCTTGGTGTATTTAGGGTTCGTGTTTTGTTTGTTGGTACTGTAGGTAGTGGATCTGCTACCCAAAGCGATCGAATCGGGGCTTATTTCTTTCGCATATGCGTTTTCTCTCTGCCTTTTGTCTTGAATGATTAGTGAATAGGTTTGTTCAAGATTCAGTAAGGGCTTCATGAGAAGTAAAATTCCCTTGGATTCTCGGAAATCGTCGTTGAGGCCATTAAGAAACTTCATCAACCAGTCATTTTCTCTCTGTTTAGCGAATTCTTTTCCAGTGCTGCAAATGCATTTTGGTATCTTGCGAGCGGAGCTTAACTTGTCCCACAGTCGCTTCAGCTTGTAAAGTATGAGTTGACGCTATCGGTTCCTTGCCTCAAAGCGTTGACATGTCGTTGTATTCCAAAAATCTCAGGACCATTTGCAATGTTAAAGTGATTGGAAAGACTTTTCCAGATTTCCCACGTACTTTCGCACGCAAGGACAGATTCCGATATTTCTTTTTTTTGGAATAAAGGAATATCTATATATATGTAACAAGAGTAGATGTGTTAGATACATAGAGACCCTATGTATCTGAAAACAAAATGGGGGCAACCCCTAGGGGATGGAGGATATACAAAAACCACCCCTAGAGGTAAACAAATGCAGCATCAAGCTAGCAAAACGAGTGACCCCTAGTAGAGGACGAGACAACATGGAGCTAACAAAAACCTCGACCTACCAAATATACATCAACTACAATGTGCAAAAATATATCAAATTACATCGCTCCTTAGGAACAAAGGATCCTGTCAAGCCATTCAAAGTCAGCACTGGATCGATTCATCTTGGTCCAAATGGTAGCATTAATTGCAGCTTTATGTCTGAAGTAATGAGGGTGGGGTCTCTGGATTGGTTGGCCATAGCTCGCTTGCACCTTTCTATCCAAATGTAATAGACAACGTTGGCGACTGCCACTCTCTTCACTTGGTCAATCGGGCGATGACTCTTGCAATAGTGGTTGATCCATGTTACACAGCTACGAAGACTCCTCCGGTTGGTAGGGATGCCCAACCAGTCACAGATTGTCCACCACACCCTGCAAGAGTACCTGCAATGGAAAAAAAGGTGGTTGCTTGTCTCTTGAGCACGCTCACAGAGCCAGCATCTGTTAGCAAGACTAATTCCCCATGATTAGAGCTTGTCACATGTTTTAAGCCTACCTTTCAGCGTAATCACAAGATAAATTTGCCTTTGGGGATGGACCAAGTTTTCCAGTAGATCTTGTACCACCGGAAGCTCTGAGGAGGGTTGGAAATATCTCTATAGAACGAGCTAACCTTGGGGCGGACAGGGTAGGTGCTGAAAAGAGAGATGACATCATTGGTTTACCCATATTGCTTTATCCACCAATCCCTGGCATTAAGGATGGCTTTCCAGGTCCAGGGATCATTACTTTTAGCAGTAGTCATCCAAATGCTGCAAGGGTCGGGCAAGAAATGGTTATGGATCCATTGGATCCAAAGGCGTTCCGAGTCTTGGGTGATGGATGAGATGGTTTTAAGCATGAAGCATCTGTTCCATTTATGGATATCCTTAAGCCTTAGTTCACCATTTGACTTGGTGTTCGAGATAGCACTCCAGGCCACGAAAGGTGTGACATTGCTGTCAGCCTCACCTGACCATAGAAACTAACGAAGGCAATTGGTGACTCTTTTGATGACATTCTTAGGGATAGTGATGTAGGAGGCCCATAAGCCAACTACGCCAAACAGAGTACTCTAGATGAGGGAGAGTCTTCCAGCAAATGAGAGGGATTTACTACCCCAAGATGAGATGGATTTACGGATACTATCGATAAGGGGGTTGAAATCTGAGGCTCTAGGATTCCTTACGGTGATTGGAATGCCAAGATAACGAAATGGGAAGGAACCCAGATTGAAGAACGTCAGTTGGACAAGAGATTCGGCGAGGGATGGGCTAACCATCCCCCCCCCCCCCAAGAAAAATGTCAGATTTGGTGGGGTTAAGCATAAGGTCAGAGGCTTCAGAGAAAAAATTGATTTTGTTTAGCATGAGGGTGATGGAGCTTCGGTCATCTCTACAGAATAAGAGTGCATCATCTGCAAAGAAAAGATGGGTGATCCGGAGAGGTTTGCAAGAAGGGTGGAAGAGGAAGCCTGGGGTGGTGAGGAGTTGATCCAGCGATCGGGACAACATGTCCATAATTAGCGCAAAGAGGTAAGGAGAGAGGGGGTCACCTTGGCGCAACCCTCGCTCCCCTTTGAAGGGGGCCGAGGGGGAGCCATTTATGTTGATCGAGAAGGAGGTGGTGGTGACACATTGAATAATCCAGTTACTAAATTGCGGGGGGAAATTTAGGAATGAGAGAGTGTCCTGAAGGAATTTCCAATCAACCATATCAAAAGCCTTCATGATATCCATTTTCATTGTGCATCGAGGAGATATATGGGCTCTTTGGTAAATTTTCATTAGTCACGAGCAAAGTTGGATGTTATCAGAGATAAGGCGACCTTTAATAAAAGCTCCTTGGCTTGGGTTCACAATGGAGGGAAGGACACTCTTAAGCCTTTCCGCTAGAATTTTGCTTATGATTTTGTACAGAGTATTGCAGCAAGAGATAGACCTATAGTCACCAGGGGACGTTGCATTGTCTGATTTAGGAATGAGGGTGATGAATGGGGCATTAATCTCTTTGAGGAGCTTGCCGCTATGGAAGAAGTTTTTGATGGCGCCGCAAATGTCCTCTCCAATGATGCCCCAATAAGCTTTGAAAAATTTGGCGGTGTATCCATCTGGGCCTAGGGCTTTATCATCGCCCATGGAAAGGAGGACTGACTTATGTCCTTGTTTTCCACGGGTTGGATTAACTAGGACCAAGAGGAGGGGTCAAGAGTCCTATGGTTATCCAAGTTGAGATTAGCAAGGGAGCACTGAAGGGGGGCCCTGGAGCCTAAGGATTGACGGAAATGGGCGAACAGGCAATTCTCTATGTCGGAAGGGGCTTTGAGGACCTCCCCATGCTCATTCATAATGGAAGCAATAACATTATTATTCCTTCGCGCCTTAATGGCTCTATGAAAGAATGAGGAATTAGAGTCAGCCAGTTTGAGCCAGCGGGTTTTCGAGAGTTGGCGAAGGAATAACAGTCCTGGGTATCTCTCTCAAGAAGCCGGTGCCTAAGGGCTTTTTCCTGAGTGATAAGGGCTGGATTCCATGGGTCATGGTCCAAGCTCCTCTAAACAGCACTAAGCTCATTTCTAATGCTCTGGCCTTTGTCTCCCAGGGTACCAAACTCTGTCCTATGAAGGTGGATGAGACCAGATCTGAGATGCCTAAGCCTTTGAACAATAATGTAAAGACGACTCCCCCTTAGAGGGAGGTCCCACGTGTCACGAACAAGGGTGAGAAAGGAGGGGCTTTGGTCCAGAGGTTGAGAAACTTAAAGTTCCTTTTACGAGAGGTAGGGGCAGGAAGGGAGATAACCATGGGACTATGATCCAAGATCAGGGGAGGAAGAAAGGAAGCATAACTGGAGGGGAACGCCAAAATCCATTCTTCGTTGACTAGGACCCGATCAATCTTTCCCAAAACACGCCTGTGGTCATATTGATTATTCCACCAGGTGAAGAATCACCCATAGAAGTGGAGATCCTGTAATTCAGCCCCGGTGACACAGTTAGCGAAGGCTTGATAGTCTCTCAGATGGGGATTGCGACTACTAAGCCTGTCCTATGCGTAGGGAATATTATTAAAGTCTCCCTCCACCACCCAGGGCCCGGTAGTACCCTGTCTAAGATTTATAATATCATCACACAGTTGGGATCTTAGATCTGGATAGTTACTTCCATAGACCACCGAAAGGGTGAATTCCAAAGTGCCCATGATAGACGCCTTGCACGAGAGGATTTGGTCAGAGTAATGGATAAAGGAAAGAGAGATGATGGAAGGGTTGAAAAGAACCCATACGGCCGTTTTGGTGGGCTCCATAGTTATGAATGAAGTTCCAGGAGGGGAAGAAACGAGCTAGAATTGGGGGATGGTTATTAAATGAAACATGGGTTTCAAGGAGGGCAAACACACAGAGATTATTGTTAGCCACAAATTTTTGGATCTCAAGGAGTTTGGGGCGGTCATTACAACCCTTACATTCCAGATAGCTAAACATTCCGCTATTTCTTTCTCAAGGGAATTAAGAATCCAACCCATTACCGTGCTGTTGGTTCTTTCCCATAGAGGATACCTTTCTGAAGAAATTTCTGGTTCTTCGACAGTTCCCGTGACAAGCCCGAACTTGTTCTTACCTTTTAGGGCTATGGTACCTACATGCATCCAAGCATCAAATCCGGTCCCATTGAATTTAGGTATGAGCGGATTATCGGAAGGGTGAAGGTACAAAGGGTCGGCAAAGTCAAGAAGGGAGGCGGAGTTATCGTTTTGTGTGGTCGATTCAACGTCATTTGGAATCTTTGATTTGTCCTCTTCTTCATCATTCTCCCATCGATTCTCTGGACTCGCCATTTTTGATGGGTGCGGAAGGTATGGAAGGAATCGGAGCTTGCTTTGCTTTGATGCCATGTAAAGTTTACAGTGGTATCGACATGAACCAAGAACGGGAAGAACAGACAGAAGAAGGATTCTTATTATTGCTGTAAAAGAGTTTAGAGAAGATGATGTGTTCTCCGTACAGAGATGCGTATATATGTGTGTCTCGAATAGCAGTGGCCTAATGTATATATACTGCTATATAAACCAGACTGTACAACGAGTATATAAAGTGTAACCCGTAGTAACTGTAGCAGTAGTAACTATATATACTGTTATATACTCTTCTATATACTCTTACATTCCTCCAAACCAATAGTTATTATAACTAACTCAAAAGTCCTAAAATGGGCAATTGTCAAGGGAAAGTCTTACCCCAAGGGGCGACTGCCTATACGGACGATCAAAACAATTTCCATCTAAGTGGATGGATGCCATGGTTGGCTCTAACACGGAACCTAAACCAAAGAAATTGGAAAACCATGATGCAAAAGGAACAATCCTCATCAAGCTTCAGATGGAGCAAACTAAAACCTGAAACTGCAACCAGCAACGAGGAACAAGGGTTGAGCTGGATCCCGGATCTAGCAACCTAAAATCGACATGCAACCTTGGATTTGCACCAAATATAAGTTGAACAAGTCAGGGAAGACTAGATCTAACAAAACAAAACCGAAACCTTGCCAGCGAGGGACAAACGCCTGGAGGTGCCGGAAAGGAGAAGGCGGCGTCGGTGATGGCGGCGGATATATATTCTTATTGGTGTTGAAGAATCGACATGAATAGAATGATCACGGGCCCAGCAGTCCCGCCATCTCATCACAATTAAATGCTTAATTTACGGGCAAACTGCTAACTAATACTACTACATATACTAATAATAATAAAATACTACCTACCATACTACTACTTGAAAAAAAAAATCTATAATTCTCTTAATTACAATGCGGATTTCTAGGGTCAACTGAACTATGTGACAGATATATAATGGGATAAAATGACAGAGCAAGAGAATTCTTCACAGCTTGTACATAATCATAAGAATAATTATGTTAACTTGCACTTGCTAGTCGGCACAAATTCCGTAGCCGCAAAATAAGCTTGACGGGTCATCAATCATGATGAACATTCCCAACTGTCCATGAAATAGTACAGCTTATATATGTAATTAACTCAAAGGAACAAAAACTATATAAATAAGAGACCATAATAGAACATAAAATTAAGAAGCTAAACTTAGCAGAGATATCTCAGCAGCACTTGACTTATTACTTTCTCCCATCAACAAAATGGCATTCCCAAAATCAGCATTTCAGCTGGTGTTGTTCACCCTTGTGCTCCTCTCCCTTCTATCCATCAACCAAGGTATGCTTATCATTTATGCATGAGCGAGCAATTTTTTTTTCTTTTTTGACGCATTACCTAGCTGTTTCATTAGTTAGATTTATTGATTCATGTCGTCATATTTTGTAATTCACAGGTCGTAAAATCGAGCAACTAAGCAGGAAATGTCAGGTCCCAGCTGCCGAAGATGTTAGCAGTCCCGCAAAAGATAGTTTTGATAATGAAGAAATAAGATGTTATACACCACACAAATCATGCTGGAGGTGCAAGGACGTTCCTGAGGGATGCTTCTCGCATGAAGAAGACTGCAACAAAGTTTGCAAAGATTGGGCGAAGTGGACAGCAAGTCACCGTCCGGGTTCAGTTTCAGCCACTATGAATCTACCTTGGATGAGAAATTATTAAGGATGAAATATTAATGCGGATGACTCCTACGTCAAGGTTCATCTTCATTAGTCAAACTTTTTGTTTAGAGGGATATATTTCCCAGCCAAATTCTTTTCCTATCTTTTCTTTCTGAAGTAAAGTTATTGTAGTCTTTTTCTCACTAAGGGATTTTTCGCCTGATGACGATGTTTAGTCCTTTTACTTAGTGTTCTCTTGTACAATGTCATGTCGTTTTCATTAAGCTCGTGTATATGGTCTAGTTTGTTAGCATTGTACTCACTCTCCATTGAATTTTCCCATAAAATTTTGATCCCTTTTTTATTTTTGAATGCCTGGCTCTATGTCATATATATTTTTTTCCCGTTAATAATAAATAATTTATTTTGCTATTCACACTATTTTCAAAATATAATATGCCTTTACTTTCCTACTCTACTAATATTTTCTCTACAACTCTCTTTTTTCAATTTACCCCAATTTCAAATGGTCTACTTTTTTTTTCTCTTCAACTTTTATGCCTAAAGCTAAAACAACATCTACTTATAACTTCTACAGTTCAATACAAGTTATGAATTGGTGAATTTTTTTAATTTCTTTTCAAGACGAAATCTTAGTCACTGAAAAGCTCACTAAACAGAACTTGTAAGTTCTAATCTAGAATCAATCAAAACACGTAAAGGTGGATTAAGCGTAAAGAATTTTTAAGATTGAAGGGAAACCCAATCTATCCAATTTGATTCTCGATCCACAGATTTTCAGATTAAATGGATCTTTCTTTTACTAACCAACCAGTTTGTAATAAGACTCACCAAGAAACTTCAAAGCCAAAAGCCAAAAGAAAGCATAACATTCTTGAGAGAGTCGGTGAGTCAATGCAATTCCAAAAATAAGAAGAAAGAAAAAGAAAACCACACACCAAAAAAGATAAAGAAAGAGAAAATCATCACTACTACAAAAAAGGCCTATTTCGGCGGTTGTTCTTACAACCGTCGAAATAGGGCCCTGAAAACTTCTATGTGTAAAAAAAAACAACCTATTTCGGCGGTTCTCTTAGCTAGGAACCGCCGAAATAGGGTCATCGAAAATTCTATGCATAAAAAAGACACCTATTTCGGCGGTTCCTAACTAAGAACCGCCGAAATAGGTGTCTTTATTATGCATAGAATTTTCGATGACCCTATTTCGGCGGTTCCTAGCTAAGAACCCAAAATAGGTTGTTTTCCCGGTTCTATTTTTCCCATTCCCGGTTTTTTTAGACGAAATTTTTTGAAAAAATTCGCCTCCGCCTTATATTCTTCCGACCCTTCGCGTTTGCGTCTCTCTCTCCTCATTCTCTTCACTCAGCGAAAATTTACAACCCTAACTGGCGCCTCTCCTTTGCGCCTCTGCCTTCATTCTCTTCTTGGTCTGTGCTTGTGGAGTGATAAATCACTTGAACTGCTGCATCTTGCTCCAGATTGAAGATGGGGCTAAATCTGTTCATTCCAGAATCTGTAATATACTCGAACTTATTTTTCCTTCTCTCTCGCAAACAAGAAACATACATGCTCATGCCTCTTCATTCTCTTCTTGTGTTTCGCCTGTGCAGTGATGAATCACTGGAACCGCTGCAAATGGAGAACAAGGAACATGCTCTGCGCGAACAAGAAACATACATGCTCATGCCTCGTCGTTCTCTTCTTGTGCTTCGACTGTGCAATGATAAATCACTGGAACCGCTGCAAATGAAGAACAAGGAACATGCTCTGCGCGCCTGTGCACAACGAATCATTGGAACTGCTGCGCCTTGATGCGAGGTTGAAGACGATGCAAAGAGCGGATTTTAAAAAAAAAAACAAAACACCTATTTCGGCGGTTGTTAGCTAGGAACCGCCGAAATAGGTGTGTTTTTTTTCTAAAACAAGCCTATTTCGGCGGTTGTTAGCTAGGAACCGCCGAAATAGGTGTTTTTTTTTCTAAAAACAAGCCTATTTCGGCGGTTGTTAGCTAGGAACCGCCGAAATAAGTGTGTTTTTTTTTCTAAAACATGCCTATTTCGGCGGTTTCTAGCTAACAACCGCTGAAATAGGTACCTATTTCGGCGGTTCTTCAACCGCCGAATTAGGATCGCACACCTATTTCGGCGGCCTCCATTTCGGCGGTTCAGAACCGCCGAAATAGGCCCAAAACAACCGCCGAAATAGACCTGTTTTGTACTAGTGCATACAACGAAAAGAAGAAGAAAACAAATAAACAGGACCAAGGATGACCCGCAAGAATCAACAAAAGATTCCCCAAAAGCGACTGTCTGATCATTCCACCCATGACAAAGGAAAATATATCCTCTATTGCAAAAAGCTTCACAATGTCCAAACAAATCCTCTAGTTCCATTTGACATAAATCAAACAATCCTTTAGTGCAATAATGGTGATCTACGCTCCATGCGACATTAGAGAATTAAGAGCGTTATTCGAAGAAATTCTCCAAGCCAAAGAAATTGGAGACAAGAAAATTTGCTTATTGGTGACTTCAATGAAGTATTAAGTCCTACTGAAAGAATTCCAACACATGCTCCTCGTCACACGCGAGGTATGAGTGTAACACCCCTATTAAACAAATATGCAGTGGAAAATAAAATACGATGGCGTTTACAGATCATCGGATTCCAAACACCTGGCACAAAACCTCACCAATTACAATTAATAAATTACAAAAGCTACGGTCTGAACCTCGAGAAAACTTAACTTAAACATAACAGTAATAAAATACATTAACTCTCCACAAAACCTAATCCCATCCCAAACACACATTCTCTTCGTGACCACCTGTATATCAACTTGTATCTGCAAGATGAAACCAAGCAGCCCACCCTAAGAGGGGTGAGTCAGTTCCCTGGAATGGAACTCGTACGATCCTCCAAAACAAACTTATAATATAACTCTTTAATAAATAATAACCAGAATACAATCACTTAAAACCACACAGAGGAACAAGGCACTTTAAAAATCACCAAGTCAAGATAACAAGTTGCGAAAGAGTTAAATAACAGAAAGTTAAAGTTAGTCAATCAGAAGAAATCACACCATAAGTTAGTAAACATCCATTGTTGCGTTAGATTCAGTTCCAGTTAGGAGTAGGAAGACCCAAGTAGTCACAAGGACTAGGAATGAAAGAAGAGATCCAAGAACCCATAACTCAGGAGTGGAATAAAACCCATTGGGAGAGATGGCCCCCACCGCCAGTCAGTTGTCACAAGGACGAGGTAAACAGACCTCCGTTGTCAGTTGTCCATATGGACGAGGTATAGCAGACCTCCGCTGCCACCGACCCGTTCTCAGTCATCGATGAAAAGTGTGTGCACCACTTAATAGAAAGAATCCATACTCAGTACCAAGATTGACATTTTCCCATATTCCCACTAGATTATTAACTGCACAAGGGCAATACCAAAACACTCATTCCTACAGAGTGCAGAGGCGTAAACCCTCAGCAATTAATATCTAATAGAAAGAATCCATTCCCAATAAGGCTGATCAAACTCGACTCATGGATGAAACAATACCCATAGTCCAAAGGAAGAATTTACCAATACTAGATATTTTTCTATATTCCCAGTTACCCCACTAGATCATTAACTGCACCAGAGCAATACCAAAACACTCAGTCCTACAGAGTGCAGAAGCGTAAACCCTAGGCAGTTAATATCTAGTGAAACAACTAGATAGGAGGAACCAATAACCAAGGAAGTTCCACATACAGGCTCAGTTAGTCACATCAAGCTCAGTTAGTCACCCAAACAGATTCCTTTCAAAATTCATTCAAGGTCAATTAGCGTTTTCCAAAACGTCTCCTTAAGTCGGTTAGCATCAGTATAGGAGTGTAACACCCCTCTCAATAATGTCGTAATAATCACTCACGAGAACAGGAAATAAATGCGTCTCACAGCGGAAGAAATGACAGTAATAAAACTCACATGGGTGTTACTTGCCATCCATCGTCCATACGAGTGATGTAGCAATACAACAACTTAACAAAATGAAAACATAAGGATACAAACCGCGGTGACAACGAGATACCGCCTATACATCCATCTAAGTCCCAAAAGCAACGTCTATAGTGAGTGTTTAGTTATACTCCAAAATAATTACAATCGCCATAGTAAGCAACCCTAATACATAACAAGGTACGTACGGTAATTCCAGAACCCAAAACGTCCTAGCTACCCGGCCCCGCACTCCGGCTTCGTCGGTGATCAACAACCTGCATAAAGCCATAAAGGCTCAGCGATAAATGCTGAGTATGCCGAGTCTGGACCCTAATGGTCAATTAAGTCGTATTAACCGTCTTTTTATTAGGTTCGTTACATGCATCACCGGTTTACAGAGTATAGCGGAAGACTGTAAAACGTAATTAAACATGTAACAATCATCACAGGTATACACAGAACAACAGCACATCGTACAGTATAATAGCATCGATAAATCACATGTTGTTTTTAGTTTCACATCATCACGTATCACAACGCTCGGCCCCCCGGGCCCTCACATATCATTTTATTTGGTTAGCACTGTCGGGAGTCAGTTAGGACAACCCCAAATATATTCACTTGGACAGTAGTTCCACGTACACACAAGGTGCTCACTGCCCTGATCATCCGAAGACTCCGGGACTAATTCTCTTTGCCTTTGTAAAGGCGTCAATTTAGGTGGCCAAGGGCCTGGTGCCAATGGTAGCACACTCCGTCAGATGATCTATCTAGGTTCGTTCAGGATTAACTAGGGAAAACCCGACACAGGTTAGCCCAAGAGATCTCTACGCGCGACCAGCATCCAATGACTGTCTGGATTAAGGTACATATCACTTTCATTCACACTCCACTTTTAACCTCGTTAGTCAGTAATTCCGTTACAGTTTTATGTACGGACAACATCACTTATTTGTTGGCTGCCTTGTGGGTCTTACGCATGCCTAGAATGATTCTAGGTAGTATTTATGTTTGAGTCGAAGCTCTAGGGACCGCCAATGTCGTGTCCCATTCCTAAGTGTTTTACTTAGGTTATAACTACATACTTTTGATACTTAGTGTATTAGGTCAGGCAACGGTAATCACAGTCACATAACTCGTACATGTAGTTTTATATAAGCCGATCTATAGTCGACATAGTATTAGTCCCGTAGGACGCACGTGCATAAATAAGTAATGCAGTAAACACACATATATTCATCACATATAGTCACACATGTTTTCAAACAAATCCGAGCCCGAGGAATTCCTCAGGACATCTCGGATCAAACTCCTTTACATACCGTACACCGTGTCTAGGTTCGCGCAGTGCAGACCACTAAAGCTTTCGAGCGCGTACGTCGGAAGGGCGATCTAGAAATACAAGGAAGACTAAGCGTCAATCCACATGATAGTATAATTCGGTATTTCTGAATAACGTTTGAAATCCCAGTACTACGCCCCCGGATTTTCCAATTGTTACTAGTTAAAGTACCGTTATTTTAAAAACCCCTTACTCATCGTGTGAGTTAATATTCGGTTTACATTAGAGTATGAAACCTTACATTATACACTTGTGGTACTTCACTCGGGATTTATCTATCATACCAAAGTCATATACTAACCTTAATATTTTATGTCATTGTAAACTATAGTTTATATCTTTATTCTTGACATGTGTTTATATATATGTATGCGTTTAACATGACAGTTTTAATAAACTATATTCTTGGCCACATAATATTATCTTGTGTTACATTTGGTTCATGATGTTATATAGTATGATGTTTGTATGTCATTAGACTTATAACATATGGTTTTGGTAGTTTTATGTATGTACCGAGAATGGTATACACATTTGGTACAGTTGAGCCCTTTATTACATAATTCTCCTTAATCCACATAACTTGTAACATGTTGTAAGTATCTAAGTTTATGACATCAGGACCTTGTAGTAAAATGTAACCCAAGGTTTGACAACGTCTTGCACTAGTTACCGGTAATATATATACATATTAGATTCCATTTCTTTCACATCCCATTCTCTCTCAAAATCACCATTCCACCACATTTATCATAGATTATAAAACTTAGGACTGTATCACAACTTAACCCCCTCTGTAACTTACTTATACAAAAGGGACATGTTATCGAAAATTCTGAGACAATATTAGTGTATCTCTTCTTTATTGTTCCTGTTTGGGTTATTCAGTTTATTCCTAAAACTCCCAATAATGTACCAGCCTAGTTCACTCTCCTAGAAGTATTTTGGGTTCATTATTAACTCAATTCAACCCTTTATAACCCTCTGTAACATGATTATACAGAAGGTCATGCATTTCAGAAATAATCTGGAAAACTGATGCACTAAGTTTGCTAATTTATTCCTCTTCTGTTTTACTTCTCATCCCTTGATTTGATTTCTTCTTCACTCTCTACCCCATCACCTAGCTACTTAATTCATGGTGTTTATACACTTTAAATCTTACTGGGACCCGTTTATCCCTAGATAGGGAAATGCTAAGATAGAAAGGAAACTGATCTCTCTCTTATCTGTTTTTTTTCCTATCTGTTTGATAGTTTGGCTTACAGTTTTCTTTTCCCTCTTCTTTCCAAAACACTTACATATTAGCTAAGTGAGTTAGCAGGATTTTAAGCCCTTGAACCACTCAATGCAAACCCCTTTAGACACTCTGCAACTTAGTTATACAGAAATAAGATTTCTGAAACTGCAACTAGAAATCAGAAACTGATGTATGCTCTTATTATCTTCTCTGTCTGTTTTCTAAACTGAGCTACACTCCTCCTAACTCCTTACCTACTTAGTTAATGGTTTATCAGATTTTAGACTTAAGAACAAACCCAAGAAAACTCTACTAATGCCACTGAAAACTTGTGCATACAGGTACCAGACTGAAGACAGAAAATCTGAAACAGATACACTTACTCTTCTATTTCCTTTTCCCTCTGTTAGTTCACGTGTTTGATTTTTAATCCTCTCCAAATTGTTGATCCAGTTAATTAAGTGTGCTATCAAGTTTCTAAACCCAAACAAAACCCAAAACAGTTTTGTTACAGACACAGAAATAGCCAGACACTGAACTGGTAAGAAACTGAAAACTGAAACAAAACTGGTGTTTGCTTACCCTTCTGTTTTGCCTTTCTGTTTTCACTCATTTGACCTCCTTTCTTCTCACGAATTGTTTATCCAATTAGCTAATTGTCTACTCCGGTTTTAACTTCATAACAGATCTACAATCACCTAGGACACTTCTCTGAAATTCTCCACACAGAAACCAGAACTATGACCTGAGACATGAAACCGATGTATATTCTTTTTTGTTCTCTAATCTGACTTCACACTTCCCCAAACTATTTAGCTTCTTAGATAAGGGCCTTAGTATGATTTTATCCCTAAAATAAGACCACAACAATACAGTTAATTCCATTGGAAAACCCATTACACAGAACTGTGCTGTTATAGAAAAAAAGGAAACAGAACATGAACTGGTTGATTCTCTATTTAGCGTGTCACCAGGTTTCTGTAATTTTTTTTCTAGCTCATCTCCTCTTAGTGTAATGTGTTAGAGGGTTCTTATGTTACTCAACTTGCCAATACAACACCTACAATGTCTCTGGAAATCAATTACACAGAAGTATCGGTTGCAGGATTTAAGCTCTTTCCTGCACCAGTCTTTTTGTTTAAGTTGATTTATACAGAACTGTCTGCATCAGTTCTCTTGCTGTTACAACAGTTCTCTCCATATTTCTTTTCTTCTTCCTTTGACTTCAGTCCTGATGTACTAATTGGTTCCCATTATTATCTAGATGTTCAGTTGTTTCTAGGTTTATAGATAACTAAGACACACTGCCAGTGTTACTGAAATCAAAGTTTTCAGAAACAGAAACTAGCATTTTGTATTTTCCTTCCTCTTGTTTCATAGTTTGTGCATCAGGTTGGGTTTTTTTTTAGTTTTCTCAAGGTGTTCTTATCCTTACTTAAGTGTGTTAGAAATGGTTAGGTTCATTGACACACAACACAACTCCTTATAAGCCCTCTGTAATCCCTTATACAAAACTCAGAATTTCAGAAATTGAAAAAACTGGGCTGCTTTGTTACATTCTGGTTTAGCATGCCCACATATTCCCTTAGTTTGTCTAGCCATCTAGTTAAGTGTATTTTGAAGTTTTAAAAACTCGAATCAGACCGTAACAACATGAGTTAGCTACTGAAATCACAACAGAAACAGAAGTTATAACAGTGGCATTTGTTTCTGTTCTTTCAACTGCTAGGTGTGTTGTTTTTTTTCCTTTGCATTAAGTAACTGGTTAGAGATGGCTCACCACTTAGTATCTCAGATGTCTTTCCCCAGGTTGATCCTTGGCACAATGTGAGCTCCCCGATATTTTCTTTCAGCTGGACAGAAACCCACATGCCATATTCAGCTGTTACTTGTTCTAGTTTCTTTAACCAGTATGGAGAAGTACAAATCTTTTTCTTTAGTAGTTCTTCTTACCTTGATCAGAGGCTAGTTGGCTCGGGATTTTTGCTCGATCCCAGAATGATCTCACCAAGGGAATGTAATACACTAAAATGGAGAAGACAGAGGGAGATGATACAGGTTACAACTTCTGAACATGAGAATGGAGAATGAAGGAAGTTACAGTAGTAGACACTTTTCCCTTCTTACCTTGCTGATTTATCAAAGTTGTTCTGGTGCGCAGGCCTAAACACACCAATCGGGAGATGCCAAGAGTAGATAGGTATTTGAGCTACTGATTCAGAAATGGAAGATTTATGTGCCGCAGTTAAACTCAGGATCAGGGAAGGAAGGATAAAAAAGGCAGAAGAACAGTCACAAAGCTTGGCTTACCTTCACGTAGGAGTAACAGCGGTGTTCCTGGCTTGCTGTTGGCGTGGGCATGCAAGCAAGGAGAAGAATGACTGGAACGTAGTATTAATTTGCAGGTGAGGCAGGATGGTCTGCTTCAGGCGATTAAACAATCACCACTGGTTGCAAGTTCCAAAGGTATTTGTGAAAAACTAGGGTGTTCACACTCTGAGACGTGAGTTTTTGAGACAAAATAGAATGTGCCCATCTCTTGTATCTTGATTGTTTTCACTAAACTCAAGGTAGCACAGACTATGAGCATGAGGGCACGATTTATTTAACTTGTTAATCCATACAGAGAAAGTCCAAGTCTGATTTCCTTGCAGGCTGTCGCACAAAACAAGAAGGGAGGGTGCTGTCCTCTATTTTTTTTTTCTCCGATTCAATTTGCCTGTGCATGGGGTCTTGGAGTAAGGAGGAGTTTCCTGTTTGTTCAATCAGTTACTGCATTGAGGGAGAAGAAGGAATCGGTAAGGTATGTTTGGTTCCTGTTTCTTTTTGTAATTACAGTAATAGCCTGCTACTAGTTTTAATTCGTGGGTGTTAGTTACCGAATTCGAGCACAGCTCAACCAGTTAAGGCTTCGGGAAAGGTACGAAAGGTCTCGGGTTCGAATCCCGGCTAGAGCATGTTTGCTCTTTTTTTTTTTGTTTCAGCCTTATTTATGCTTATTTCTTGTATATATGCAACTGTATTAACATGTCGCGTTATTAGTTGTATATACATATATACACGACTATTTTGTTATGTCACGTTATTAATTATACCTATATACGGGTACGACTATTTTATTTGTCGTGTTTGAGTTATATATACAACGTTATAATCTTGTAACGTTGTGTATATGTACATATATATTCGTATGTACATAAGTGTGTGACCGTATTAATATTAAACTGTTCGTTTGTTCGCAAGTTATTACATGTTCATAATAACATAATACGTTCTCCTTGATTTAAGTCTTACGTCATAAGGTTTTACATGCTTGATCGTTTATACCTTAATGTAGTTAATTATATATTTAAATAACGTTTAATTATTTAGGGGTATTTCAGTCTACCCCCCTTAAAGAGACTTCGTCCCGAAGTCGTCTTTCTCGAGTGATTTATAGCAACTACCCATATAGCCATGGTGCACATCTATTTGATGTGACGGTATCTAAGCGATACAGTATGAACTGAATTCATAAAGGAGTACACACACAACACACACACATATATATATATATATATAATCATCAAACCATTCATACATCCGAGTATCTCACAGGATACTTACATACATGTTCACAACATACACATGTGCGCAATGCTCAAACAAACTACCAACAAGACAAAACACGTATGCCCCGCATACAACCACACATACAAACACGCAAAACTCGAGGCTCTACCCCCCTTAAAAGGGGTTACGCCCCCGTACCCCACAAGTACTCATAGACGCTACTCGAAAAGCGTTGGATACTTGGCTCTCATCGAATCCTCTAATTCCCAAGTGGCCTCTTCGACCTCGTGGTTTGACCAAAGAATCTTGACCATGCGGACGGTCTTGTTCCTGGTCTCCCGTGTCTTCGTATCTAGAATACGGAGTGGAGTCTCTTCGTAACTAAGAGATGGGTCTAATTCCAAATTCTCTGGCTGTAACACATGCGAGGGGTGAGGGATGTATTTCTTCAGCTGAGATACGTGGAATACATCATGCACTCTCCCGAGCTCAGCAGGTAAGTCTAACTTGTAAGCTAACGGGCCCACTCGCTCCGTAATACATACACCAACATACTTCGGGCTCAACTTGCCCTTCTGTCCAAAACGAAAGATGCCCTTCATAGGTGACACTCTGAGGAAGACTCGGTCATCGACTGCGAACTCGAGATCTCTCCGTTGGATGTCTGTATAAGACTTCTGTCTATCTTGGGCAGCTTTCATATTTCTACGGATCTATAGGACATCCTCTTTCACCTGCTCTAAGTACTCGGGTCCAAGGAATGTGTTCTCGCTAGCCTCGTCCCAGCAGAGAGGTGTCCTACATGGTGTACCATATAAAGCCTGGAATGGTGGCATTTGAATCGACGTATGGTAGCTGTTGTTGTAGGCAAACTCAATCAGATGCAACCGATCAATCCAACTCTCCTGAAAATCCAGGGCGCATGCTCGGAGCATGTCCTCCAATGTCTGGATGGTCCTCTTGCTCTAACCATCCGTTTGCGGGTGAAAGGCGGTACTTAGCTTCAGCTTGGTACCCAAAGCCTCCTGAACTTGTCCCCAAAACCGTGATAGGAATCAAGGGTCTCTATCTGACACAATTGTCTTTGGCACGCCATGGTGTCTGATGATTTCTCTCTGGAAAAGGTCCGCTAGCTTGGGAACTTTCCAAGTGTCTTTGATCGGGATGAACTTAGCCACTTTCGTCAATCTGTCAACGATCACCCAAATAGTGTTCGCACCTCCCTTAGTCGGTGGGAGGCCGACAACAAAATCCATGGATAGGTCCTCGAACTTCCAGTACGGAATAGGCATAGGCTGCACCAAACCTCCTGGTCTTCTGTGCTCGAACTTGACTTTCTGACAAGTCAAGCAGCGGGTAACAAACTCGGTTACATCCTTTTTCATACCACTCCACCAAAAGTGAGTCTTCAGATCTTTGTACATCTTCGATGATCCCGGGTGGATAGATAAGGAAGAACAATAAGCTTCACTAAGTATCTTCTCTTTCAACTCGGGGCTGGACTCTGGGATGCACAATCTGCCATTCAATCTGATCAGTCCATCATCACTGAGTCTGAAATCATATTTCTGCCTCTCGAATATGTCGTCAACTAACTGCTGCCTGATGGTCTGTATGTACTGGTCGCTCTCCTGAGCACAACGTACTTCTTCGACTAGGCTACTGTTTGCTGACATGGCATGTAAGGAGTGAGCTCTGCGGCTCAGGGCATCGGCTACTATGTTTGCCTTCCCCTCCTTGTACTTGAGGTCGATGTCGTAGTCTTTCAAGAACTCGACCCATCGCCTCTGCCTCATGTTCAGATCTTTCTCGGTGAATAGATACTGAAGGCTTTTGTGGTTAGAGTATATCCTCACTGTCACACCATACAAGTAATGTCTCCATATCTTCAAAGCAAAAACCACTGCTCCCAACTCCAAATCATGTGTCGGGTAGTTCTCCTCATGGTTCTTCAGCTGTCGGGAGGCGTAGGCTACAACCTTCCCATGCTGCATGAGTACACACCCCAGCCCCGTACCTGAGGCATCACAGTACACTTCGAACTCGTCGGTCCCTTCAGGAATGGTGAGTACAGGAGCCGACGTCAGAAGGTCCTTCAGTGTTTGAAAGGAACACTCGCAATCTACAGTCCACACAAAATGAGCGTCCTTTTTCATCAAATTAGTCATAGGCTTGGCTACTTTGGAGAAGTCTTTCACAAAACGTCTGTAGTATCCAGCCAACCCCAAGAAACTGCGGATATCGGTCACTGTCTTCGGTCTCGGCCAGCTCTTGGCTGCCTCTATCTTTGCAGGGTCGACAGATATGCCGCTGGCTGAAATGATGTGTCCTAAGAATGCCACGCTATCTAGCCAAAACTCACACTTCGAGAGCTTGGCGTATAGCTGGTTCTCTCTCATAATCTGTAGAACTCGCCTAAGGTGTGCTTCGTGGTCTTCCTTAGTCTTAGAGTAGATTAAGATGTCGTTGATGAATACCACTACTGATGAGTCGAGCTGGTCTCTGAACAGACGGTTCATGAGATCCATGAATACTGCAGGTGCGTTTGATAATCCAAATGGCATCACGGTAAATTCGTAGTGACCGTAGCGTGTTCTGAATGCCGTCTTTTCTATGTCTTTCTCTACGATACGTATCTGATGGTAGCCTGATCTCAAGTCGATCTTGGAGAACACTGCTGAACCTCTGAGCTGATCAAACAAGTCGTCAATGCGTGGAAAAGGGTATTTGTTTTTGACTGAAACAACATTTAACTCCCTGTAGTCGATGCAGAGTCTCATACTCCTATCTTTCTTCTTGACAAACAACACTGGCGCTCCCCATGGAGATACGCTCGGTCTGATAAAGCCCTTGTCCAGTAGGTCTTCTAACTGAACCTTCAACTCTCTCATTTCTGCAGGCGCCATTCGGTAGGGTGCCTTAGCAATAGGCCTCGTGCCCGGCATAAGATCAATGGCGAACTCCACCTCTCGTACTGGTGGTATGCCTGGTAACTCCTCAGGAAACAGATCAGAGAATTCGGATACTACTAGTATGTCCAAATCCATCTGCTCCTCTTGCCTCGTATCGTGGACATAACATATATATGCGGTGTGGCCCTTCCTCGCTTCTTTCATTAGGGTCAAAGTAGATACAATTTTGATGGTGGGTTCCTTCGGCACACTACGGTAGGAAATAGCCTTGCCCCCCGGGCTTTTGAGTAACAGTCGGTGCTCGGCACAATGTATCCGACCCTTGTGTTTCTGCAGCCAATCCATACTGATGATGACATCGAAACCCAACCCTTTGAATTCGGTCAAGTTGACAGGGAAAATCTCGTCCCGTATAACAATTTGTAAGTCGTAGTAGCGTCCCGTGCATCGCACTCTCTCCCTGGATGGTAACGTGACGGTGAAATCGGAGAGGTGCTCTGGGGTCAATCCCAACTTCTTTGCAAAAGAAGAGGAAACGAAAGAGTGAGACGCCCCTGAGTCAAATAGGACTGATGCATCGGTGCCATTCACAGGGAAGGTACCTATAGCATTTCGGTTGAAATTAGCACGTGGCTATAGAGGTTAAATTCATTAGTTCGGCTGGTTCCTATTCTTACCAGTGATGACGTTGCCAATCTCTTCTGCTTGTGCCGCATTCAGAATGTTGAGGTTTGCTCCTTTCTCAGATTCGTGGCCTGGATTAACGAGTCGTATGAGGATAAGACTGATAACAATTGTACGAAAGAACTTCGAAACTCCACTTTTATTTATTCCACAAAATATTACATTATACTTGCATACAAAGCTAGTAGCTTACAACATTACATCAATACTTTCTTAAAGTCAAGTTTAAACGTCCTAGTTTGATGTGGGTAGTGTTTACAAAAGCTGGTGGTACGGTGTTTAACTTAATCCGCTTGATTCCGTGATACACTAATCTCGAATCTCCACCGAATACCAAAACATCTCCAGATCTGAGGACTAGCTTCTTAGCTAAATCCATCCTCTTCTGGTCGCCATACAAGAATTCTGCTTCATCTCCAATGGAGAACGACACTACAGGTTTACCCTTTGCAATGGACTCGGGTGTCTCATCCCGGTCCTGGTGTAATCCCAGTCGCCCATTTTGTTCGTAGAAGTTTACAACGCAAACGTCGGCATCAATGC
Source organism: Limonium bicolor (assembly GCA_023374045.1). Classification (NCBI taxonomy): domain Eukaryota; kingdom Viridiplantae; phylum Streptophyta; class Magnoliopsida; order Caryophyllales; family Plumbaginaceae; genus Limonium; species Limonium bicolor. The sequence continues at coordinate 56,837,118 of CM041783.1, read as the reverse complement.
CGGGTACTGGTTCGTCTTCAAGCTGCTGCGCGGTCTCCACCGCCTTCCGTGCTAAGGTCTTGAATCTCTCTGGTATCCTAGGTACTCTCGCCCCGTCTAGTTTCCTCACTTCCTGGTATGTCCTAGTCTGTGGGTCCCAATCCCTACCTAGGCACATCATGCGTAACCTCATCTTCGAACCGCTCGTAAAACCCGGAATGTAAAACCCACCTAGTTCTCTACCCAAGGCTCTACACTCTTCTATGATGTCGGTTTGCTCGTCTAAGGTTAGGAACTCTCTAAGCAGAATCATGCCTGGTCGGATGACTTGACTATTCTCTCTTGGATGTTCCCGTTTTTCGGCTACGGGTCTTGGCGATCTCGGTCTCGTAGATAGGGGGTAGCAAATGTCGAAACTACCTAAGATGTGGAAGTTTTGCTAAGGTAAGTCACTACTTAAGGTCGTAACACACATACATGGGTCATGCTTTAAAGCGTTTAACACACATCATGGTTCACACAATAACAGTCGGGTATTAGAATTACCTGTAGTGCTCTGGGCGCCCGCCTCAGCGCCTGAGGTTCCTGCTGAATTAAGGGTGGCGCGTCCCTGGTCGACGCCTTTTCCCTTCTGAAAACGCATGTCGGTGGACGTCTGGCCCCCTTGGCCACCTCGTGGCGCTCCTGATCCTCCAGCAGTGGGCTTCTAAGCAGTCTTCGTCCCCTGGTAATTCCGGCCGTCTGGGTTGGAGTAGCACTCATAGTCGCGGTGCCCCATCTTCCTGTTGTATCGGCATTCCACCTTGTTGCCGCTGTAGTCCATACCTGGGTGATCCTTCCCGCAGCGCTTACAGTAGAAATGGTGCTGGGGCTTACCGGTGCCTGTTTGCAACCGTAATTTAGGTTAACACGCATCATGTACAGTTTTATTATTAGCGAATAGTTTGACAACTAAATTCATGAGGAGGGTATTCTCACCCTGGGAGGTGCCGATCTGAGTGGCTGGGCATCAATGGGTGGGCCGGTCAGTCTTGGTACGGTATCTTTCCCCTTGAAACCCTGCTGACTCTGCTGCCCCTGCTTTCCCTTCTTTTTAAAGAAGCCTCTGTCAAACAGATTTGGGGTCAGCACACACGATAATCAATTAATGAATAATTCAACAATTGAAAATATTTCCTTACTTTCCCTTCTTTGAGCCCTCGCCTCGGTTCACTCCCCCGTCCTCAGACTCCTTCTCGGACTTCTTCCTTTTCTTCTGGCCTAGAGTCTCATCCCGAGTCTGGAGCATCAGCTCCGTCCTCGAGGCAGCATCATAACATTCCTGGAACACAAACTGGTAAGTCTTCACACATTCACTGTAATTGGATATGTAGAACATTAATAAGAATTAACGGTGTTTAGATTTTACCTGAATGGTAGTATAGAGAGTGGCGCCCATGGCTGCCTGGATATGAAATAGAAGACCCCCCCCGGAATTTCTCGACCTTAACGGTCTCAGAGTAGTCGACTCCGGGGATGAAGTCAAGAAGACCGATAAATCGAGCATAGTACTCATCTACGGACAGACTCCCCTGGGTCAGCGTCTCAAACTCTCGACGCTTCTTCTTCTTGAGGTGAGCGGGATAGTACTTCCCTCATAGGATCTCCACGAACATAGCCCATGAGAAGTCGGGTGTCACTAAGTGCTGGTCCTTTACAAGTCTCCACCAGGTACTGGCTGCGTTCTTCAAGTTGAATGCAACAATTGTAACTTTCTAATCCCCTGGCACTCGCAAGGCCTTGAAGGCCTTCTCATGCTCCACGATGCAGTGCTCCAAGGCAATGGGGTCCGGCTCCCCTGAGTAGGTCGGTGGTCGTGTCCCAGACACCGCCTGCAGCCAATTCGTCTCACGGGGCTACGGTGGGTGGGGTATAGCGCCTCCAATCTGGGTAAGTATAGCAGCAACTGCTTCATTAATGCCTGGGATACCGGTGTCGCCACCGGCCCCTCTGCCGGCTCCGCGGCCTCTAGGTCTACCAGCCATCTGCTGTACAGACTGTCGTATTATAATTCGGTAGATATACCGTGAACACACACAGGGGATATTGAATTACCTTAGAGATTTAATAAGTACACGCGTAGTGCGTAATCTTAACTTAAGTTCACCTAGTAAGTCGTCTCGTACCTCACAGACGTATCCCGGGTTTCCCAAATCCCAGGCTCACTGTTTAACTCCTAGTATCTCGTCATCAGAGCGGTACTCCGCTCTGATACCACTTTTGTAACACCCCTCTCAATAATGTCGTAATAATCACTCACGAGAACAGGAAATAAATGTGTCTCACAGCGGAAGAAATGACAGTAATAAAACTCACATGGGTGTTACTTACCATCCCTCGTCCATACGAGTGATGTAGCAATACAACAACTTAACAAAATGAAAACATAAGGATACAAACCGCGGTGACAACGAGATACCGCCTATACATCCATCTAAGTCCCAAAAGCAACGTCTAAAGTGAGCGTTTAGTTATACTCCAAAATAATTACAACCGTCATAAGTAAGCAACCCTAATACATAACAAGGTACGTACGGTAATTCCAGAACCCAAAACGTCCTAGCTACCCGGCCCCGCACTCCGGCTTCGTCGGTGATCAACAACCTGTATAAAGCCATAAAGGCTCAGTGATAAACGCTAAGTATGCCGAGTCTGGACCCTAATGGTCAATTAAGTCGTATTAACCGTCTTTTTATTAGGTTCGTTACATGCATCACCGGTTTACAGAGTATAGCGGAAGACTGTAAAACGTAATTAAACATGTAACAATCATCACAGGTATACACAGAACAACAGCACATCGTATAGTATAATAGCATCGATAAATCACATGTTGTTTTTAGTTTCACATCATCACGTATCACAACGCTCGGCCCCCCGGGCCCTCACATATCGTTTGATTTGGTTAGCACTATCGGGAGTCAGTTAGGACAACCCGAAATATATTCACTTGGACAGTAGTCCCACGTACACACAAGGTGCTCACTGCCCTGATCATCCGAAGACTCCGGGACTAATTCTCTTTGCCTTTGTAAAGGCGTCCATTTAGGTGGCCAAGGGCCTGGTGCCAATGGTAGCACACTCCGCCTGATGATCTATCTAGGTTCGTTCATGATTAACTAGGGAAAACCCGACACAGGTTAACCCAAGAGATCTCTACGCGTGACCAGCAGCCAATGACTGTCTGGATTAAGGTACACATCACTTTCATTCACACTCCACTGTTAACCTCGTTAGTCAGTAATTCCGTTACAGTTTTATATACGGACAATATCACTTATTTGTTGGCTGCCCTGTGGGTCTTACGCATGCCTAGAATGATTCTAAGTAGTATTTATGTTTGAGTCGAAGCTCTAGGGACCGCCAATGTCATGTCCCGTTCCTAAGTGTTTTACTTAGGTTATAACTACATACTTGTGATACTTAGTGTATTAGGTCAGGCAACGGTAATCACAGCCACACAACTCGTATATGTAGTTTTATATAAGCCGATCTATAGTCGACATAGTATTAGTCCCGTAGGATGCACGTGCATAAATAAGTAATGCAGTAAACCCACATATATTCATCACATATAGTCACACATGTTTTCAAACAAATCCGAGCCCGAGGAATTCCTCAGGACATCTCAGATCAAACTCCTTTACATACCGTACACCGTGTCTAGGTTCGCGCAATGCAGACCACTAAAGCTTTCGAGCGCGTACGTCGGAAGGGCGATCTAGAAATACAAGGAACGCTAAGCGTCAATCCACATGACAGTATAATTCGGTATTTCCGAATAACGTTTGAAATCCCAGTACTACGCCCTCGGATTTTCCAATTGTTACTAGTTAAAGTACCGTTATTTTAAAAACCCCTTACTCGTCGTGTGAGTTAATATTCGGTTTACATTAGAGTATGAAACCTTACGTTATACACTTGTGGTACTTCACTCGGGATTTATTTATCATACCAAAGTCATATACTAACCTTAATATTTTATGTCATTGTAAACTATAGTTTATATCTTTATTCTTGACATGTGTTTATATATATGTATGGGTTTAACATGACAGTTTTAATAAACTATATTCTTGGCCACATAATATTATCTTGTGTTACATTTGGTTCATGATGTTATATAGTATGATGTTTGTATGTCATTAGACTTATAACATATGGTTTTGGTAGTTTTATGTATGTACCGAGAATGGTATACACATTTGGTACAGTTGAGCCCTTTATTACATAATTCTCCTTAATCCACATAACTTGTAACATGTTGTAAGTATCTAAGTTTATGACATCAGAACCTTGTAGTAAAATGTAACCCAAGGTTTGACAACATCTTGCACTAGTTACCGGTAATATATATACATATCAGATTCCATTTCTTTCACATCCCATTCTCTCTCAAAATCACCATTCCACCACATTTATCATAGATTATAAAACTTAGGACTGTATCAGAACTTAACCCCCTCTGTAACTTACTTATACAAAAGGGACATGTTATCGAAAATTCTGAGACAATATTAGTGTATCTCTTCTTTATTGTTCCTGTTTGGGTTATTCAGTTTATTCCTAAAACTCCCAATAATGTACCAGCCTAGTACACTCTCCTAGAAATATTTTGGCTTCATTATTAACTCAATTCCACCCTTTATAACCCTCTGTAACATGATTATACAGAAGGTCATGCATTTCAGAAACAATCTGGAAAACTGATGCACTAAGTTTGCTAATTTATTCATCTTCTGTTTTACTTCTCATCCCTGATTTGATTTCTTCTTCACTCTCTACCCCATCACCTAGCTACTTAATTCATGGTGTTTATACACTTTAAATCTTACTGGGACCCATTTATCCCTAGACAGGGAAATGCTAAGACAGAAAGGAAACTGATCTCTCTCGTATCTGTTTTTTTTCTTTCTATTTAACAGTTTGGCTTACAGTTTTCTTTTCCCTCTTTTTTCCAAAACGCTTACATATTAGCTAAGTGAGTTAGCAGGATTTTAAGCCCTTGAACCACTCAATGCAAACCCCTTTAGACACTCTGCAACTTAGTTATACAGAAATAAGATTTCTGAAACTGCAACTAGAAATTAGAAACTGATGTATGCTCTTATTATCTTCTCTATCTGTTTTCTAAACTGAGCTACACTCCTCCTAACTCCTTACCTACTTAGTTAATGGTTTATCGAGATTTTAGACTTAAGAACAAACCCAAGAAAACTCTACTAATGCCACTGAAAACTTGCGCATACAGGTACCAGACTGAAGACAGAAAATCTGAAACAGAAACTTGGGCTATCAAGTTTCTAAACCCAAACAAAACCCAAAACAGTTTTGTTACAGACACAGAAATAGCCAGACACTGAACTGGTTAGAAACTGAAAACTGAAACAAAACTGAAATCAAAAACTGGTGTTTGTTTACCCTTCTATTTTGCCTTTCTGTGTTCACTCATTTGACCTCCTTTCTTCTCACAATTGTTTATCCAATTAGCTAATTGTCTACTCTGGTTTTAACTTCATAACAGATCTACAATCACCTAGGACACTTCTCTGAAATTCTCCACACAGAAACCAGAACTATGACCTGAGACATGAAACCAATGTATATTCTTTTTGTTCTCTAATCTGACTTTACACTTCCCCAAACTATTTAGCTTCTTAGATAAGGGCCTTAGTATGATTTTATCTCTAAAATAAGACCACAAAAATATAGTTAATGCCATTGGAAAACCCATTACACAGAATTGTGCTGTTACAGAAAAAAAGGAAACAGAACATGAACTGGTTGATTCTCTATTTAGCGTGTCACCAGGTTTTTGTAAATTTTTTTCTAGCTCATATCCTCTTAGTGTAATGTGTTAGAGGGTTCTTATGTTACTCAACTTGCCAATACAACACCTACAATGTCTATGGAAATCAATTACACAGAAGTATCGGTTGCTGGATTTAAGCTCTTTCCTGCACCAGTCTTTTTGTTTAAGTTGATTTATACAGAACTGTCTGCATCAGTTCTCTTGCTGTTACAACAGTTCTCTCTAGATTTCTTTTCTTCTTCCTTTGACTTCAGTTGTTTCTAGGTTTATAGATAACTAAGAAACACTGTCAGTGTTACTGAAATCAAAGTTTTCAGAAACAGAAACTAGCATTTTGTATTTTCCTTCCTCTTGTTTCACGGTTTGTGCATCAGGTTGGGTTTTTTTTAGTTTTCTCAAGATGTTCTTATCCTTACTTAAGTGTGTTAGAAATGGTAAGGTTCATTGACACACAACACAACTCCTTATAAGCCCACTGTAATCCCTTATACAAAACTCAGAATTTCAGAAATTGAAAAAACTGGGCTGCTTTGTTACATTCTGGTTTAGCATGCCCACAAATTCCCTTAGTTTCTCTAGCCATCTAGTTAAGTGTATTTTGAAGTTTTAAAAACTTGAATCAGACCGTAACAACATGAGTTAGCTACTGAAATCACAACAGAAACAGAAGTTATAACAGTGGCATTCGTTTTTGTTCATTCAACTGCTAGGTGTGTTGTTTTTTTTCCTTTGCATTAAGTAACTGGTTAGAGATGGCTCACCACTTAGTATCTCAGCTGTCTTTCCCTAGGTTGATCCTTGGCACAATGTGAGCTCCCCGGTATTTTCTTTCAGCTGGACAGAAACCCACATGCCATATTCAGCTGTTACTTGTTCTAGTTTCTTTAACCAGTATGGAGAAGTACAGATCTTTTTCTTTAGTAGTTCTTCTTACCTTGATCAGAGGCTAGTTGGCTGGGGATTTTTGCTCGATCCCAGAATGATCTCACCAAGGGAATGTAATACACTAAAATGGAGAAGACAGAGGGAGATGTTACAGGTTACAACTTCTGAACATGAGAATGGAGAATGAAGGAAGTTGCAGTAGCAGAAACTTTTCCCTTCTTACCTTGCTGATTTATCTAAGTTGTTCGGGTGCGCAGGCCTAAACACACCAATCGGGAGATGCCAAGAGTAGACAGGTATTTGAGCTACTGATTCAGAAATGGAAGATTTATGTGCCACAGTTAAACTCAGGATCAGGGAAGGAAGGATCAAAAAGGCAGAAGAACAGTCACAAAGCTTGGCTTACCTTCACGTAGGAGTAACAGCGGTGTTCCTGGCTTGCTGTTGGCGTGGGCATGCAAGTGAGGAGAAGAATGACTGGAATGTAGTATTAATTAGCAGGTGAGGCAGGAGGGTCTGCTTCAGGTGATTAAACAATCACCACTGGTTACAAGTTCCAAAGGTATTTGTGCAAAACTAGGGTGTTCACACTCTGAGACGTGAGTTTTTGAGACAAAACAGAATGTGCCCATCTCTTGTATCTTGACTGTTTTCACTAAACTCAAGGTAGCACAGACTAGGAGCATGAGGGCATGGTTTATTTAACTTGTTAGTCCATACAGAGAAAGTCCAAGTCTGATTTCCTTGCAAGCTGTCGCACAAAACAAGAAGGGAGGGTGCTGTCCTCTATTTTTTTTATTCTCCGATTCAATTTGCCTGTGCGTGGGGTCTTGGAGTAAGGAGGAGTTTCCTGTTTGTTCAATCAGTTACTGCATCGAGGGATAAGAAGGAATCGGTAAGGTATGTTTGGTTCCTCTTTCTTTTTGTAATTACAGTAATAGCCTGCTACTAGTTTTAATTCGTGGGTGTTAGTTACTGAATTTGAGCACAGCTCAACCAGTTAAGGCTTAGGGAAAGGTACGAAAGGTCTCGGGTTCGAATCCCGGCTAGAGCATGTTTGCTCTTTTTTTTGTTTCAGCCTTATTTATGCTTATTTCTTGTATATATGCGACTGTATTAACATGTCGCGTTATTAGTTGTATATACATATATATATACGACTATTTTGTTATGTCACGTTATTAATTATACCTATATACGGGTACGACTATTTTATTTGTCGTGTTTTAGTTATATATACAACGTTATAATCTTGTAACGTTGTGTATATGTACATATATATTCGTATGTACATAAGTGCGTGACCGTATTAATATTAAACTGTTCGTTTGTTCGCAAGTTATTACATGTTCATAATAACATAATATGTTCTCCTTGATTTAAGTCTTACGTCATAAGGTTTTACATGCTTGATCGTTTATACCTTAATGTAGTTAATTATATATTTAAATAACGTTTAATTATTTAGGGGTATTTCAAGGAGTACGAGAAATCGTACCTGGTATGTGAAGAAGCAGTAACTAACTCGAATGAGTGATCCCCCAATAATAACCTATAATTAAGGTGTTCCAAGTGTTGATTAGTTAAGGGACTTATAAACTAAACATCTTCTATTCTTACTGATTTATAGTTCCAGGTTTACCATTATTCCCTCACAAAGGTTTGGGCTAGATTTTGTTAATTAAATCTTTTGTTAGGCCCATTTTGTTTAACCTGGAATGATTTAGGATTTATCCCTAGAGTGGCCCAAACTCTCTTTGAATTGTTTAAGTGGGCTTTTGGAGTTCATAGACTTGGGCTCAGTAGGTTAGCCCAAGACCGTGTTACGTTCACATTGTTTAATTAAACCCTTAAGTTATCGTTGACTATTTGTTACGCACCGATTAAAGTCCTAAAGTTTAATATATATATTCTTCTTATTATAGTCCCCACAAGGAATGTTATTTCCTTCATCTATTTTTAATTTATTTATATATATATCCATATATATTAAGATTTATCCGGAACATTTTAAGAAATTTTATTGTATTTAATTATATTTAATAACTTTTAGACATGTCCACAACTGATATTTGGTTTATAAAATAAAGTATTTTCTTTTAGTTATTTACTATATATAATATGCATGTACATGTATTAGAATTTATTTAAGTCATCCTTTATGTAGCGTATTGTATTTAAATTATCTCTATTAACTTCAGCATATATATGCATTCCATGTATGTTTTATAAAGTATTTCTTTTATACATTTTAGAATATTAGCTTCTATGGTATTTAGTTAATATAAGTGTTGATTTATTTAGCTCCTTGTTTTAACCTAAGTTACTATTTAATTCCTTTTATATATGTGTGTGTGTATATATATATATTCCTTAGTTTTAATTAAGAATGTTAACTTCCATATTATATAATAAATAAAATGTAGATTAGTTTAGTTCCTTGATTTAACATCAGTTTCTATTTTATTTCTCTCATATAAGTATATATATATATATATGTAAACAATTTTTACTTCACTTAAAAGTTAATTCCCAAAATATTTATAAACACACTGTTACTAGATGCCAATTTAGTCTTCTCATATTTTTCCCAACCTAAAAAGTTCATTAGTAAGCTACTTTAATTTCTGTTACATTAAAAACCTTATATTATAAGATAACTTATGAAAACCTTATAAATACAATTTTTAAACCCATTTCCTCATGTCCAAAATTCCCCAAATTAATTATATAGTAACTATAACATTTTAGACATATTATAAAATTTTTATTTCATAAAAATATCTTTTTAAATTATCCAAATAATTCCATAATACTCATAACTTGCAAAAATCATAACTTACGTTTAAAAACTCAAAACCGATATTAATTTACATCATAATAAAATACATTTTATAAGGAATCTATGTTTAAAATTTCAAGTCAAAATACATTCGGGAAGGTCGTTAAATAAATTCAACAAGTTAGGGTTTAATTCTGGAATTATTACAAAACTTAAAACATTTAAACTTCTACGTTTTAATCTCGGCCGTCCGTTTCTCTTTACTCCGATCGGACGGCCACTGAAACTCGAGTTCATCAGCGAACTCAGCCGACAACCCGAGTACTAAATCGGTGATTTCTCTCAACTCACAGAACCGATTTTGATGATTTTTGTCTCATTGGATTCGAAATTCCAAGACGCTTCTAATGGTACCAATTATACGAGCTATGATGCAGTATAACGTTAATACGATTCGGGGTATCAAAGTTAGGGTTCTTCGGGTTTTCGAATTCAAATCTGTCAAATTCTCCCGATTCAGCGCTTAATTGATTAAATTGAAAGCTGGGTATGACTGATAATGTAAAGGCAAACAACATAATCGGAAAAATTTGATCGGAAACTCACCAGAATTGCGTGAACGAGGAGAATCAAGTTCGGTTTTCTGGGAATTTTTGACCTTTACCAGTGTTCGGGTAGCCAACTTCGAAGCTCTATAAATTTCAGTACAGATCGAGTTAGGACGTGTTATTTGGCTCAATCGAAAGATGAGACATAGATCTACAGATTGATAGCAAGAACTCACCCTAATTCGCTATATACAGAAAGAAATCTAGTCTTAAAGTTACGAGTTTACCTTGCGTTCTTTTCTATGATTTTATGCGATGTCGGATCGCGAACTTTAGGCACCTCGCTCTTCCAAATGGTTGCGAATCAGCCTTGGTCGTTAACATAAAAATTTTAGAGGGATTTGAGATCTTCAAAACAAGCTAAAGAACACGAAATTTGGCTGAGAAACGAAGAAGTTATGGCGAGACGAAGTTTACCTGATTTCAGAACAATTTGGAATTCTGGGTTATGGCTTTGCAGGGAGGCAACTTTGGATTGATTTTCCGGTGGATGTAGGAAGAGTTAGCTCAAGTGTGAGCTATGGTTGAAAAGAGGAGATTAAGGAGGAGAGAATGAAGAAGTCGGCACTGGAAAATTCGAAAGGATGAGTGAGATACGGCCATCACAAGTTAGGGCAAAATACTGGTGAAAATGAGAATACTTAGCCGATTTTGCTGGGAATTCGGGCGAGGCTGATGTGGCGGACACGTGTCTGAGTCAGGACAACCCTAGCCACGTCAGCAATCTACAAATTTTTGACCCTAAACTTCATTCTATCATAACTTTGGTTAGGATGATCCGTTTTTGACGTTCTTTTTATCAATCTTCTTGGTTTTCTATAACCTTTTTATTGGTATAGGTTTCATGGGCTGGTTTGACCATACTCAAAAAGTCAACCCTAGCAAGGCTTAATAAGCTTTAGGGTTTCCATGATTTTATATTGACTTTTATGATTCAATTTAATGTTCCAACTCTTTCTAAAATCTTTATAATATACTTGGAGTGTTTAGAAATTTTTCCAAGATTTATTGACTTATAAATCTTATTATTGAATTCATAATACTATATAATAATATATAGTAATCTAATATTTATTAGTGTTCTTTAGGGTTAAATAGAAGAAATCCCCTAATTTAATTTCCATAATTCCATATAGTAATATAATAATTTATTATTCATAATTCCATACAATAATTTACTAATTAATAGTATTATTTATGGTTTAATAAAAGAAATCCCCTAAATTAATTTAAATTAATTTAGGGGTATTTCAATGAGGGACTTCCAAATTTTGGTGAATGAGATGCAGTTGGAAGAAATTTAGTTGCAAGATGCAAAATTCACATGGAGAGGAGGTGGATCTCTTAGTAAGATTGATCGAATGTTTGCAACACTCGAATGGCTGAACTAGTATTCAGATGTTAGGTTACGGTCTAGTGAATAGTTTATATCTAACCACAGACTGTTAGTGCTGATCACAGGGAGAATAAACTGGGGTCCGAAGCCGTTTAGATCCATGGATTCGTGGCTGGAGCATCCAGGGTTTGAGAAGTTTGTGGCTAAAGAATGGGAAGGCCTACATATAGGATCCACTTTGAACAAACTGAAGAGGCTAAAAGAGGCATTGAAAAGATGGAATAAAGAGGTATTTGGAGAGATAAACCAAAAGATTCTTAAGTACAAGGATGACGTGAGAAAGGTTGAGAAGAAAATTGAAGAGAGTGACACCAAGTTGAGCTTGAGAGAATCCGATTAGTGAGAAGGGTGGAAGATGCGGAAAGATACAAAGAGGTGCGCTGGAAACAACTTTCAAGAGACAGGTGGATAAGATATGAAGATAAAAACACCAAATATTTTCACAGAAGAGCCACAATCAACTATCAGAAAAAACTCATTACTTGCTTGCTTACTAAGAGTGGAGTCATAGATAGCCCATCTGATATCGTAGCTCACATTGTTGAATACTACCAAGGGCTCTATCAAGCGCTACCATCTTCAGGTATTGTTCTTTTCTTGTCTCCCCACCTTTCATTCAGTAGAGCAAGCAACTTTTCTTGAGGGTATCCCATCATTATCGGAGATGAAGCAAACGATATTGCAATGTGATGGCTCCAAGGCTCCAGGGTTTGATGGGTATAACATGAAATTTATCAAGAAGCTGTGGCATGTTATTGGAGCTAGGTTTGGAGAGGATATGAGGAGGTTTTTCAAAACATTAAAGTTGGAAAAGGGAACAAATATCACCTGGATAACCCTGATCCCAAAGAAACCGGATGCAGCACGTATAGAGGATTATAGGCCAATAAGTATGAAGGGATGCATGTACAAGATAATTGCTAAGTTACTTAGTAATCGTCTGAGTCTTGTATTGCCACAACTTATTAGAGAGACCCAGACTGGGTTTTTCAAGGGTAGAAACATCCTTGAGGGACCTCTAGTTGCAAATGAGGTAATAGCCTAGTCGAAAAAGAGCAAACAAAAAGGAATAGAGCTAGATATCGATTTGAAAAAGGCTTATGACTCTTTTTCATGGGATTTCATCGACCAAATGATGGAGTGTATGGGATTTGGTGTTATTTGGAGGAATTAGCTAAAAGAATGTATCACAATGTGAAGGATCTCCCTACTAGTCAATGGTTCTCCTACTAGACCGTTCTCCCCTGGTCGTGGTCTAAGACAAGGAGACCCGTTGTCACCCTCATTGTTTGTCATGGCAGCAGAAGCGTTGAATTGGTTGATCCATGAGGTAGTTGAACAACATCATTTATCTGGATTAGAGGTAGGAACAAGGAGAGCGAGAGTCACCCATCTCCATTTTGCTGATGATATTTTTCTCTTTTATGGAGTAAAGAGGAAAGAGCTAGTGCACCTGCATAGAATCCTCATTGGGTTTGTGGAAATGAGCAGATTACGTTTGAATATGGAAAAATCAAAGGCGTACTGTATTGATGTGAGTGAAGAAGAGGCTCAAATGGTAGGAGAAATCTTCGATTGCCAAATGGGCACCTTGCCGGCTACATATTTGGGCTGCCCCTTGGGAGCAAACATGAGAAAATCAGTCACTTGGGAACTGATTATTCAAAAGATTAAAGCTAAGCTTGCAACATGGAAAGCCTCTAGTTCGTCCAAGGCTGGGCGAGTGGTTCTTCTTAGGTCAGTCCTTGAGGCCATCCCTCTTTATTATGCTAGTTTATTTATGATTTTGGTGAAGGTACGGAAGAAACTAGTATCCATCCAACGACAATTCTTTTGGGGCAAAAACAAAAAGAGATTCTTAACAACGGTCTCTTGAAGAAAGATGGCTAGACCAAAGGCGGAGGGGGGACTTGGCTTCTCTGACCTGCGGATTAAAAATCTGGCATTCTTATCTAAATGGAGGTATAACTTTGCAGCTAATAAATCCCCCTCTAGAAGAGAGTAGTATCCTCGATATACAACATGAGAACTGGTCTCTATAAGGGGGAATTGGATGAATGGATGATGAAAGCAAGGGGTATCTGGCCTTCTATCAACAAAGCTACTGATGCAAATGCCGCTCTCAAAAGCATTCTCAAAGAGAAGGTACAAATTTCGGTAAGAAATGGAGAATCAATACTATTTTGGTATGATAGCTGGTCTTATGTAGGATGTTTGTAGAGTAAATTTCCGCTCCTCTTTTACCTAAGCCTGCAGCAGGAGTGTACAATAGCTCAGATGGGATACTGGGAAAATGAAAGTTGGCGGTGGGACTTCCAGTGGAGGCGTGCACTTTTGACTTACGAAGAAGAGTTTCTCGTTCTATTGATAGGCTCATTGGACGTCATTCCATGCTCTTCTCAGCAGCCGGATATATGCGCATGGAGGTTTTGTGGCAAATGCTCTATTGTCAAAGATATTTTGCTCTCTTTGAATAATGCAACTGCAGATGCTCCTGGTGCTTCAGCTGATATTGATCTAGGGGCTATATGGAAAGGCTTGTTTGATCCTAGGGTGGTGGTGACCCTGTGGTTTACTCTCTTGAGAAGGTTGATGACTAGAGAAATTCTTTTTGAGAGAAATGTTGTCCCAATTGGTGGGAGTATGTGCCCTTAGTGTAACAGAGCTATGGAGAGTGTGGAACATGTCTTGTTTCATTGCCCAAAGATAAAAAGGACTTGGGAGCTCATTCTGAATTGGTGGAATGTATCGTTTGTCTTCAAAGAAGGGTTAAGTGATTTATATAATGACTGGTTTTCGGTCCCTTTTACGAGCAGAGCAAAGCAAATTTAAAAATCTACTTTTTGCTATGGAGTGTACTACATGTGGCTGCACCGTAACGATGTGATTTTTCAAGGAGAGGCTTGCAATGTCGAGCGTATCGTGCTGCAGACTAAGCTTGGGGTATGGCGCTGGACGAAGATCTGTTGTCAAGATTTTCCCCTAACATGTAGTGCATTCGTAGGAGTTGTATCTCTACGAGAGTATTTGTGGTAGGTTGTGTGAGTCATACCTGGTATGACTATGGGTGAGTCATGAGATTATATTATGTATGCTCAGATTGTTACGAGTTAGCTGTTGTTTCCTTTTTTTTACCTAATTGGATCATAGGTTGTAATCAGATGTGGTGGATACTCTTTTCCCCCCTAGAATTTTTCCCACTGGGTTTTTTCTAGGGAGGTTTTAATGAAGCCCGAGCATAAACCATCCACCTGGTTCTCCAGGATTATTTAATAAATGGCTTGTGCCCAATTATAAAAAAAACAAAAAACATCCCGAGCCCCGTTATAACCCAATAAAAGACCTCTAACTCATTGGGTGATGAGCGTTAACTGAAAGTATGGGATCTAAAACATGAATCACAAGCTTGGTACTTGTTATCAACTTTGTTCCATCATACGTAAGAGACCATAAGCGAATGAGAGTGACTTTACTCATAAGTTCTGCTAAGTGAGTGACTCTCCGATCTAAGCACTAAATCACAAACAGATTATCCCATTGTAGGTGAGAATTTGTAAAGATTGGAAAATTCAGAACCTCGAAAAGAAATTCTTATGAAAATACTGTTTTGAGCGTCAAGAGTATCATCACACCATTAGCACACACGGCCATACTCATGAAAGACTGACCCATATCCCTTCATGAGAGAAGTGAATGACAAATTCCTGTTCAGCAATCACTCAAGATCGAATCAAAGATGTTTTATATTCGTAAACCTCATAGTAATAAAGATAGGATCATACCCTCTCTCCAAAAAACTACACATGCACACTGCATCACATCTACATATATCATCACTAGTGGCGGAGCTAGGGGGCTAGTGGGTACGCGGCCCCCTAACTCATCCGGTCACGTGTTTAACTTTTACTTTAAGCTATTATGTTATGTAGTTTATTTTCTTTAACATATTTTTGTTTGCCGCTATAACATTTTGCAAAATATAACCGTGATACATATGAGTAGTATTTATACTTAATTTTGTTATTATTAATATGTGATATTTATATTTGATTTATATTATAAAATAATCTTTTATGTATATTAGATGAAAACAACTTATAATATTTTATTATAACAATATAATTTTTCAAACACTAAAATGAAATTAAGTATTATGCAATCTTAGTAGTCATGTATTTAGAATTTAACTTAATGTTACTAATTGGTAACTTTATTATATGTTAATATATATACAATTAAATTTTAATCTTTATACCAAGTCCAATCTCTAAATTTACATGTATATCATGATTAAAATATTTTTTTAACATATGTTGATTTTTATAATTTTAACTTAAAATTATTATTTTAAATTTATTATAAAAAGTTTTAATTAAATTTTATTGAAAAAAGGAAATTGAGCCCCTTATTAAATTGTTATGCCTCTGCCCTAACCTTAACCATGACATCATCAACACCGTTCTGTAAGAACTCGGCCTAGCCTCGTTGAGAGGTGGTTTCAATCGCATGTAAATGAGCTCATCTCATATCACTAAAGTTGTAGGAACACAACACTTGATTAACCAGCAAAGGAAGCCCAAGCAAGAGCCCTACAACAACTGTAGAGCCATTTTTGTATAGTGCTAGGGCAGCTTTAGTATATCCCCTTCCCCTTAAACCTTTTGTATATCCTTAGGTGTCCGATATATGGATCCACCTATATATCTCCTTTTGTATAAACATATTCTCTTTTTAATACATCTTTACCTTTAAAACAAAATAACTATTAGAGTTCATGCGCCAAGATAGGACTCGGTTTCTTATCATTAACGTAAATCTAGCTTGTTTGCATACTCGTTTCAAAATAGAGCCACCATTAGTAACTTAATATATGAGACATATTAGCAGGGTGAATCATGAGATAGGGAATTATAAGGTGGGATCGAAGGCTTACAAACAAGTAAGAAAATACATGCTTTATAAACAAAAAAGTTACAAAAATTACACGTTTGTCCATAATGGACCGATAGGTTAAACGTCCATTCTAGACATGTAGCAAACGTCTGTTGCGGGCACATTAAGGAACATCCGTTGCAGTCACTTCAACAATGTCTGTTTTATGAACTTTTAAAATATGTTCATTTTCCGGGCCCTTAAAACGCGTTTGTTTTGCGGACGGAATAGAAGCGAACGTCTAGCTTCTATGTCCACAAAAAGGACGGTATAAAATGAACCATTGTTCTCTTGGTCCACAAAACGGACGGTATAAAATGAATCGTTACGTGAAAAATGCAAAAATTTGATTAAAAATTACCTCTGGATCATTCGGAAAACAGTTTCTTCATTCCATGGTTTGGTAAAATCAAATTCTTTGTCATTATTCGATTATTTCTATCGTTTCCTTTTCTAATTGAGGATAAACCGTATTTTATCTCTGATAATTTGTTTTCTTCCCTCTATGTTTGAATTTTTTTCTTCTTCATTACGATGTTTGAATTAAATAATTGCACTCTCACCTAGTCCATATATAATGTTTTCCTAAACTAATAAAAAAGTGTCTTTTAAAAAACTACATTTTACGTAAAAATTAATTATAATGATTTATCATTAGTTGATAAATTAAACTGATAAAAAGATACTTTTTAAAAAAATTTACACAAAAATTAATTTAGATGATTTATCATTAGCTAATAAACTAAATCGATAAATAAAGTATCTTGTTAAAAAATTATCTTTGAGATGATTTATCATTAGCTGATAAATTAAACTATAAAAAAGTATTTTTTTAAAAAAATTACTTTTTCTATAAAAATTAATTAAGATGTTTTATTATTTGCTGATAAAAAATATTTATTTGACTACTGTAAACTTTTAAAAAATAAATACATTTATGACAAAAACTTTAAAAAACTGACCGTATATTTTTTATAGGTTTTGTTCGGATATGTCACAAATGTGGCATAAATGTGTCATTTTTGACCCAAAATGTCAAACCGCCATCACCGAACAAAATTTTCAAAACAGCCACAAATATACCATTTTCAAAACAACCACAAAACAACCAACAATTTATGCTGCAAATAGAGTTAATACCGTAAACAGAGGCGGAGCCAGAAAACTGTAATTAAGGGGGCGAGAATATTTTAATAATATTAATTAATATTTAAAAATTAAATTTTAATAAATTAATTTAAATTTTCAATACTTATAATTATATTTTAAAAATGATTTTATATGCTAATATATGTTATTTTTTATTTCTCGGCATATCCAGTATTAAATTTAAATATATGTATTTGAATTTCATTAAGTAATATTTAATTAATTAGAATATATTGTTTTAACTACAAATATATGTTTAAAATAAAATTTTTATCAATAAATAAATAATATATAATAATAAAATAATAAGTGATAGTTGTACATATATATATTCGGTTACAGTCAATTATTTTATTATTAGAAAGAATTATTTTTTCAATTCAATGATATTATTTATTCCATTAAAAATTAAAATAATTTTAAGTATTAATACATTTGAAATGTTATATTAAATACTAATATGTAATCCATAAAATTTTATTTTTATGTGTAACATCTAATAGATTTGCTCTAAACACAATGGCTTATTTCTTTATTTTTTCTAATATACTCCCTCCGTCTTGAATTGACCATCCTGTTTACTATTTGGACATGTCGTTTGACTTCAATTTTTAACATATAAGATAAATTAATTTTGAAAATTTAAGTTTTGCATATGAATCCTTACATGATAAACTATATATTACAAAATTTAGTTTTATAAAATTATTTTATATTATATGCTTAATATTGAAGTGGAAAAACGTGCCATAAAGCAAACAGGACGGTCAATTCAGGACGGAGGGAGTATGTAAAAAATTATTGATAAATTAATATGTATACATATTATAAATTAATTGTCACTAAAATGTTAATAAAGAATAATAATAATTAAAGTATATAATTGAATATCTACATATATTTTAATTTTATTAACAAAAAATTGTTTTAAAATGTAATATAAAATTTTTAATTGTAACACCAAAAACGGTAAACGCACCGCACAAAACTAACTTATTCAAAATAACCAGACGAAACCACCGCCTGCCGAACACTATTTTTCAAAACAGCCACAAAACAACCAGCACAAAACAACCAACAAAACTACCACAAAACAAGCAGACCAAAACAACCACAAAACTACCACGTTTATACCCACCCGAACGCAGCCATAACGATTGAGTCAACCATATATATGTTGGAGCCCTTTATCATTGCGTACTAGTAATTTTAAAGTTTTGAAGTGACTTTGAAGAACTCGCAATGATCTGCCCAAGCAATCACGGCATCTTATCACAATTAAATACATAATTAACGGACAAACAGGAGTACTAATTAACTCTAGCTACGTCAACTACGTACTCTCAGTGCCGATGGAAATGATGATGAAACGGCACGAAACTTAATTCCTCGGAGATTTCACATTACTACAAGAATATAATTAGGATTTGGATACCGAGAATTAAGTTTCACGTCTTCGGAATCATGGACATTCCCCCATTCCGGCGTTGGTGCGTGCGATGCGATATTAAATGTAATTTCACATTAATATATAAAAAATATATTAATGTATATACACAAATTCACATTGAATACTGATATTACTGAAATTATATTGAATATACATACTAATTTTTAAACTGTTCGATAAATTTATAAAGCGTAGTCTTTATAAATTACTAATTTTTAGCTACACCTCACTATAGTTATTGATAGCTACATTAGGGTTAAGTTTTGTAATTTAGAAAAAAATCATTATATCAGTGTTCACCTAAATTCAAGCTCTTCAAAGCAAGATCAATCATGGATATGTTTTGACAACTTTTAAAAAAAATTATTTTTTGATACACTAAAATGATAATATGATTCGTTAATTTTGTATTATGATTCATTAAAATTGATATTATGATTCATTAAGTAATAAGTGGTGAATCGATGTTTTAACTTTCCTAGGGTGGGTTTTAGGGTGTTTTAGGGGTAGGGTAATCTATTTGGAATTTGTTTTGTACTTTATATTGTAGCAACTAACTCGACAGGTTTTTAGGGTTTGTGATAGCGGATTTAAGGTCGTTAGACCCTAAACCCACCCACTACAAATCCTAAAAATGCCTTCGACGTTTTAGCTTTCCTGAGGTGGGTTTTGAGGTGTTTTGGGGGTAGGGTAATCTATTTGGAATTTGTTTTGTACTTTATATTGTAGCAACTAGTTGAACATGTTTTTAGGGCACTGCAAACCCTTAAAATGCCTTCGACGTTTTTTAGCTTTACTATGGTGAGTTTTGGGGGTAGGGTAATTTATTTGGAAGCCGTTCTATACTTTACCTTATAGCAACTAACTCGACTGGTTTTTAGGATTTGTGGTCATTACAAACCCTAAAAACGTCTTCGACGTTTTTTTAGCTTTTCTAGGGTGGGTTTTAGGGTGTGTGAGGTTAAGGTAATCTACTTGGAAGTCGTTCTATACTTTAATGTGATGATGTACATATTTTAATATGAGAATGTACATTTTTTAATGTGAAGATGTACATGTTCAAATGTGAGAATGTATATGTTCAATTATTAGAATGTATGTTTTAATGAACATCTGTACATATTTGTATGACCATCTGTACAAGTTTTCTACCTTATATGTACAGGTTTTAATTTAAGGATGTACATATTTAATGATTCGTAAAGGTTAATGTGACCATCTGTATGTTTTTAATGCGAGGATGTATATGTTTTTACGTGAGGATGTACATGTTTTAATGAACATTTGTACAGGTTTGTATGACCATTTGTACAAGTTTTCTTTTACGTTCTGTGCACTATAACCCTTAACAACGTCAGAATAACCTTTAGCACTATATATAGTTGATTGCCGTATAAATTGACAGCATGTAGAAGAGACCAACGAACACAGAATAATTCAGCACCCAAACACGAAATGCGATCCCCCAAATCTCCATTTTGGCTAGTTTCATGCACCCTTGTGCTCCCCTTCCTTCTATCTTTCAACCATGGTAAAACTAGTTACCCATATATGTTGATCATCATCCGAAAAATAATCCTATATATATATGAATTGTCATGGTTTAATAATCTGTAATTTGTTTTCTTTTGCGCTTCATGTATAGTTGCTTTAGATGGATCCATTGATCCCAGTTGGGCTGCTACCTCCTCGTATATTAATTAACAGGTTGTCCAATCGAGCAAGTAGCCGAGAACAATCAGGTCGCAGGTCCCCAGCTAATTAGCGATCCGGCGGCAGAAAGGGTTGCTAATGTAGAACAAAACTGCAACAAAGCGCGTGAATCATGCTGGCTCTGTCCCAACCTTCCCGAGGGATGCTTCACAAAGGAAACCGACTGCAACACCCTTTGCAGAGAATCAACTCCAGTTACGGCCTCTCCGTGATAAACTGGAAGAGAAGTTATTAACGATGAATAAAATTATTATGGAGTACTGGTATATGTTCATCTCCATTAAGCTTTAATTTGGTTGGATAGATTTCCAATCTTGACAGCCGTCTTGGTTCAGCTGATTTGTTTTATGCGTTTGTGGACTATAGCTGTTAAAATGCAAACTTATTTAGGAACATATTATACTTTGTTATAGTTATTATACCGTTTATCAGAAATTGTTGTTTCAATTACTCAATCTAAAGTTAGATTTATATTCAGGTTATGGATCTATCAATGTTTAGTTCACAATTAGTTACAATTCGTGAAGGATAAATTTGTTATGAGTTTTTAATTAGTTTTGTCCATGAAAAACCAGATGTAGTTGAAGTAAACCAAAAGAGAGTTCAGAATTTTTTATGGTTTGAAATCTCCACATCCATTAAACCAATCTTAACACCGATAGATAAACATGGCGAAACCAGCACAACACAACCGGACGTACTGATAACGAGGTAAGTAGCAGCTCATTGCGCTGCAACTGCCCCTGAAATTGCTCAACCTTGCGACCGGTGAGAGCAACTTCTTCCCGTAGTGCAGTGTGGACTTATCTCCCCGCTCCAAACCTTAATTTCTCCAACGCGTCTAGATGTGCCTCCATTCGTGTGGTTGTCATGCTCAACGCTCACCGCACAAGTCATTAGAGTAAAAGGTAAGGATAGAGCAAGGTGAAGGATGACGAATAGTTCCTCTCTTATTTACGGCTATATTGCCAATCACCAAAACCACCACCAGGGAAATTCAGCCCGCCTTACCACCACTAGGGCGAGCATCACACTAAGACAAAACTTCGCTACCCTTTACACTGAAACTCACGCATATTATATAGACTGCTCTCACCTCAGGACTCCATACAAAACAAATCCACTAAAAGGAATGACAGACTCATAACAATCAAAAGGAATAACAGACTCATAATAATCAGCACATGTTAGAGAAATAAAGCACGACTAAGAAACTTGATCGCCTGCCTTCCTGCGGTGATAGACCCGCCAGCTAGGATTAGTATCATTTTTGCTAACATATTGATAGTCTGATCCTCATGGGATGCTGCTGCAGAGTAGTTTGCATGCCGACAAAAATTGCTTGTTAAGACTGACAAAACCATATCTCGCCTAATCCTAGATCTAGACTAAAAAGAAAAAAATACCGTACTTGCTAACCAACAACAGAGAAAGCAAGTATCAGTAAAGAGTAGTCTAATTATGAAAACAACCATCCACGAAATAAGCTCAAAGCAACTGAGACCAAATATGGGAAGAGCAGAGGCAACTTTTCTTAGCCGCCTTCAGCAGACTGATCGTTGTGCATGCGAGATGGATTAGGCATAGCTGGTTCTTAAGAGGGTCACTGCGTAAGATCAACAATTAAGACAACTTCTGTTTATCAGTCATCATAACAGCCTTTCCCTTCTTGTTATCCGGTCCGGTGTAGTACATATTCCTCATTTCATCCCTTGTGCCTTCTTGGACCCTCTGTTGGAGATCAAGTGTGAGTTCCACATTGAAAAATTATATAGCTAGTAAGTAGATCATATAGCCTATGAGTTACTCCACCTAATGCCAATTGGTTTTAGGATGGAACCTCATGGGTTATTGGGCCTTACTAGTCTATATGGGTATTTTATATAATTCCCTTTGTTGGGCCTATTCCTCCCCTCACAATATTTCTATCATGGTATCAGATCCCAGGTTCAACCTTGGGTAATGCACCACTGTCTAATGGATACCCGAGTCGAAACGGACTGTGTCACGATAAACCAAGAGATGGGACGGGCCAGTACCGTAAAAATTGGACTATGTCACGGAGAAAAGACCGGGCCAGTACCAAGTGGGGTCCAAACAAGGTGCAATGTGGTAGGTCTCGGAGGTGAAAGACTCACACTTGAGGGGGGATGTTGGAGATCAAGTGTGAGTTCCACATTGAAAAATTATATAGCTAGTAAGTAGATCATATAGCCTATGGCTTACTCCACCTAATGCCAATTGGTTTTAGGATAGAACCTCATGGGTTATTGAGCCTTACTAGTCTATATGGGTATTTTATATAATTCCCTTTGTTGGACCTATTCCTCCCCTACAATATTTCTAACACCCTCCGATCAAAAGATCTCTTGCACAGACCAGTCGGTGTCATGGACTTCTCAACTTCTTTGCTTCTCATTTGGCTTTGGCAGTGTTCAACTTCCTTCGACTCATTAGGTGACGGTGGAGTCTCTCAAACTGAAGGATTGGACTAGGTTTTGTTTTTTTGCATTCTCCTCTTCCGAAATAGTGATATGATTAGGAGGCTTTAGAAGTCCACACATTACTTTCCATGCATCTTCATTAGAGGCTAACAATGATTGTTGGCTCGACCTAATTGACTACGCCCTTAAGTAAGACCCATAGGGAAGAGACCCATCCATTGGAGCAATTGAATCCATGCAGTCCTTTTTTGCGTGGGTGAACATACCACATTGGAAGCAGAGGGATGGCTAACATTCATAAGTAATCTTAAGAGCTTTCACTCCATTGAACATGTTGATTAAGACACATCTCATAATCGGGTTTTGAACATCGAAGAGGGCCTTGATCCTCATTAATTTTCCATTGATTTGGTCCTCCTCTCCCCCATACTCCAGAAAACATCCAATCTGGTCTCTCAACTTCCTAGCAAATTCCTTATGGTGATCAAATAATGGGACATCATGAATCCTAGTCCACATGGTAAAACAATTGAACTCATGATCCTGAGGGGCTTTTCACCTATCAATTTGCTTGAAAATCAAGAGAGACCTATCAAAGCATCAGGGTCCTCTAAAAAGAATAACATACAACGACTTTGTTCTGTCAAATTCAAAAAAATAGAGACTTTTACCTTCCATAAGGGCTTTGAAGTCTCCGTCCACTTGTCACGCCCTAGCTAAAGATGACTCTAGTGCTCGATGGTCTGGAGGCTTTGGGGCATAAGATTTGCAAAGGAGACATCAATCAAAATAAAGCTCGTGTGTTTAATCGTCCAAGCCATCCAAGTTTGTCACCTTGCTCTCTACTTTCGTGAGCGCGAGAGTTTAGAATCAGGCGCCATGTTTTATACTCAATTTCAATATCAGTAGGCAGATGCCTATTGGAGGACATTAATCCAAAAGAAAGATAAAAACACACATAAAACATAAATACAAAGAGAGAAACGACGTTATGTAGTAAAAAACGTTGAAGCACATACTTTGTTTTTTTTTTTTACTTAACCATCACCGTACTTGTAGCTTCAATTAACCAGGCACATCTCTAGCCCACCACCAGCTCACCAGCACAATTATCTCCACCAACCGATCCTGTTCTTTCTGAAGCCTAAGCCTGTCTGGCCTACAATAGAAAATTAAATTGCCATTTTCCTCAACAGGGGGAATCTTTGCAGAACATCTCCTAAACCCTTAGACGTAGTAAATGAGTCAGGGAGAAGCAAAGCACACAACTAAATGTGAGACCAAATATACGTTCAAAACGTCCAAAGAGCAAACTTACTAGAGTGGAAGGGCAAGGTTCACGAGAGGAGTATTAGGATAATTAATAATTAGGGATTTCTCTAGATATTCTGGTTTAATTCTCTTTTATCCATTTTCCCCTTATCTAGATTTATTAGGATAATTAATAATTAAGATTTCTCTAGATATTCTGGTTTAATTCTCTTTGGTCCACTTTCCCCTTATTTAGAATTAGTTTCCTTATTGGAATTCTTCATACTTGTATATAATAACCTCTTTGGGTTATTCTTCTCAATACAACGATGGCCACTTTATTTTACTATGAAATCTCTCTCGACTCCTTTCTCCTGTATATCAATTTCGTTCTCTCTTTTACGTTTGATCAACTCCGTTTCTTCTCACTGCACGATTTCCACAAACGAACATGGTATCAGAGCATGCTCTTCGTGCCTGATTTTTTTTAATTTGCAATGTCAAACCCTAATTCCAGCAAGGATGAAGAAAGCGTAACTGAGGAAGACGATTCCTCCCAATCTGAAGAAGAACCTGATCAAAATCGAAGAAGAAGGAAACGGATCAATGCCGATCCATTACTGGTGTCTAATTCCGAAGCGCCAGGCGTTCAACTCACCACCACAAAGTTCAGCGGCAATGGCTTCCAAAACTGGAAAAGAAGGTTGAAATCTTCCTATTGGCCAAGAACAAGATTAAACTCATTGATGGAACCATGAAACGATCGACAGTTGTCAAACATCGCAGAGATGCCTGGGATAGGTGCGATGGGCTAGTGAGGTCGTGGATCTTGGCGAGTGTCGAGAATTCCATCGGAGAGAGCTTGGTCTCTTGCGCCACCTCGTATGACATGAAGAAGCGATTATGCAAACACTTTAATCAAATCGACGACACCAAACTCTTCGAATTGAAACGCCAGCTCTCCAGGATGGAACAGGGAAGCGATTCTGTAACCGAGTATTTTACTAAACTCACTAGTCTTTGGGATGACATTTCTGCTGCCATGAATTTGAATCCTTGCTGTTGTGGTTACACTGATAAATTGGCAAAGTTTCATGAGAACGAGAAGTTGTTTGAATTTCTGTTAGGATTGAGGGAGGAATTTATCAACGTTAGAGGAAATTTGTTGATGAAAAAACTTTTACCTCGATTAGATACTGCCTATGCCATCGTATTGCAGGATGAACTTCAGCGCAATACTGGAAAAATCTTCAAAGAAACCTCAGACGTTCTTTCACGAGCCAAGTCAGAAAAATCAAGCAGAATCGCTCTGACAGAGGAAAAAATCGTCGTGAAAAAGATAAGAAAAGTTCTGAGGTTTGCTCCCATTGCGGTAAAACTGGACATATGAAAAGAGGTTGCTTTGAAATTCACGGTTATCCTGATTGGTGGAAAGGGTCGCGCACGGTGACTAGTGCCAACACCGTTGCACACAATAGATCATGACGAACCAACATCCTTTCTGGATTTAACGCAAATAGATTGAATCATTTGTGCGATTACTTGGAACAAAGCGGTCGTATTCCATACAAGAGTGGGGCTACAAGTAGTCGTTCCTCTATGAACAAAGAATCTTCAAACTTTGTAGGTACTGATATTAATTGTCATACAGTACTTTACAATTCTATGAATGTCGGTAAATCCATGAATAGGCGATGGCTTTTGGATTCGGGTGCTAGTAACGATTTGGTAGGTGATGAAACTCTCTTATGTGATAAAGATAAACTTGTGCACATTAACTATGTCACTTTACCTAATGAATGCGTCGAAGCTATCAGTACAGTGGGTAATGTTCTATTTGGAGATGGTTTCAAGTTGGAAGGGGTACTGTATGTACCGAGCTTTCATCTTTCTCTCATCTCTGTGAGTAGCCCATCAATTGAGTTGTACTGTTTCCTTTGACCCGACACTTGTTTCTTGCAGGCCCATACCTGGACGAGTAAACGGAGAGTGGGTTTCTGAGAAGATGGGCTTTACTTCATAGACATATCATGCTTAAATAGTTTTTCTTTGGGATGTAGCAAGGACCGGACTGTTTTTAGCAATTCTTGTAATGCTAAACTTGTTCTGTTGCACAAACGAATGGGCCATCCGCCCATTAGCAAGATGGTTAAAATAGGGCTCGTTGATAAGAATGATATTCGTGATGATTTTGTTTGTGACATTTGTTTTAGAGCTAAGGGACATCGTTTATCTTTTCCTCACTCTAATAACAAATCTAAACATTGTTTCAAGCTAATTCACGTAGATATATGGGGCCCATGTTCAACCACTAACCATGATGGTTCTCGCTTCTTTCTCACTATAGTAGACAACATTAGTAGAGCTACTTGGGTCATTCTCATGAGACACAAATCCGACGCTCAACAACACATTCAGGATTTCATTCACATGGCCCAATGCCAGTTCGACAAACTTGTTAAGATTTTTAGATCGGACAATGCATATGAACTTGGGTCATCAAAAATCCTCCATCAATTCTTTTGAAGTAAAGGCATCCTCCACCAAACCTCATGCATTTACAAGCCTCAACAAAATGGAGTCGTTGAACGAAAGCATAGATATTTGATGGAAACGGCCTGTGCTTTGTTCTTCCAATCCGGGTTAGACATGACTTATTGGGGTGAGACCATCCTTATGGCTACCTTTCTTATAAATAGGTTGCCTTCTTCGACTTTAGGAGGAATGTCTCCATATGAGTATTTGTACGAAAAAAGCCCAAACTTGGATGATATCAAGACCTTTGGGTCTTTAGTCTACCATACTGGGCCTGATGACTATCGCTCCAAGTTCAGTGATAGAGGACATCGCGGTGTCTACCTAAGCCCAGGCCTTGGTAAAAAGGGGCATCGGATACTTCTTATCAACACTAAACGCGTAATTACAAGCAGGGACCTTACCTTTTTCGAGCGAGTTTTTCCTTTGCAGGCCGAATCTTCTAAATGAGATGTGTCGGAATAACCTCAACTGACCATATTTCCTACAACAATCGATGATGAGGATGACTTTCCTCTCCATCTCGACATGGGCCGACCAACTCAAAGGCGATCCAATGCTGAACCTATCACTGATGACACCTCTTCCGATAATCAAAACGAAGCAGCCCAAACTCATAATGATGACTAACCCGAGCACACGACAGATTTGGAAATAGCCCGACCCACAGATCTCACCAACGGGTATATTCTTTCTAATACTGATCATGCCAATAATGAGGATCCCACATCTAACGAGGAACATCTCATTACCATTCCTCGCGTAGCTCCCGACAATAACCTTCCTCAGCGATCAACACACCACAGACAGCCCCCTGTCAAACTTCATGACTATGAGTGCAATCATACCACCTTTGACCCTTTCACTCGTATCTTGTCTACTCGTCTTGAATGTTCTCGCCCTAACCTCATGCCTGATATCAACTCTTTAACCGATCTCATATCCTCACGTATGATATGTGCATAGGTCAAATGATTTTCTCCCGAGGAACCTTCCACCCATCGAATTACTTCACAACACCAAGTTTGGCGTGATGCTATGAACATTGAACTCCGTGCTCTCAAGGACAATCACACTTGGACCCT
The DNA here is from genome assembly GCA_023374045.1 of Limonium bicolor. Lineage (NCBI taxonomy): Eukaryota > Viridiplantae > Streptophyta > Magnoliopsida > Caryophyllales > Plumbaginaceae > Limonium > Limonium bicolor. Next base: position 56,809,058 of record CM041783.1, on the reverse strand, counting down.
CGTTAAACTTCCAAAAGGGAAACGGTGCATTATATGCAAATGGGTCTATAGCATCAAATACAAATCCAACGGAGAGATTGAGCTATACAAGGCCCGGTTGGTCGTCCGAGGATTCACTTAAAAGGAAGGAGAGGACTTCCATGAGACCTTTTCACCCATAGTAAAAATGACTACCATTCGAGCTTTGGTCAGCGTTGCTATCAAACGTCGTTGGAAGATTCACCAACTTGACGTCAACAATGCTTTCATTCATGGAGACTTGCATGAAGAAATCTACATGAAAGTTCCAGATGGCCTCGTCACCAATACCAATGGCTTGGTTTACAAATTACAAAAATCTTAATACAGATTGAAACAGGCCTCCCGTCAGTAGTACGCCAAACTTTCTACCTCTCTAACCAACCTTGGCTTCGTTCTTTCAGAAAATGATCACTCCTTGTTCAAATGGAGCCATGGTTCATCCATTCTCTTCCAAGGAGTTTATGTGGATGGTATTATCCTATGTGGAAATGACGATGCCAAGATCACTCAAGTGAAAGATACTCTTCATCACCTCTTCAAAATAAAAAACTTAGGCAATCTTCACTTCTTCCTTGGCCTAGAGTTCCATCACACATTAGACGGTATCAGCATGACCCAAAGCAAGTTTGCATCATACCTCCTCAATGAGTACCACATCTCCTTCATGCACCATGTCGCAAGCCCTCTTATTCTGGGAAACAAACTTCACATCCTAGATGGTCCTCCTTTAACGGATGCTACCGAATATCGACGCCTCATCGGGAAACTGAGTTACTTGATAAATACTTACCCCGATCTCAACTTCAGCGCCAACTCTTAAGCCAATTCAATCAGCAACCTTGTCAGAAGCACTGGGATGACTCCATTCATGTTCTTCAATACATAAAAGGAACCCTTGGATATGACATTTTCCTTAACAATTCTGATAATCATTCCCTTATTGCTTACTATGACTCTGGTTGGGCCTCGTGCCCAATTTCCCGCCAATCAGTGAGCGATTATTACATTCTTTTTGGTGGCTCTCCCATCTCTTGGAAATCCAAAAAGCAAGCATGTGTCTCCTTATCTTCCGTCGAAGCTGAGTATCGCACCTTACGACGCGTCATCTCAGAGTTGTCCTGGCTTTCTCGCCTCCTCCATGAACTCAGAATAACCGATGTCACTCCAATACCATTAAAGTGTGACAACTGATCAGTTGTCTTCATCGCACATAACCCTGTTCTTCATGAGCGTACAAAGCACATTGAAATCGACGTGCACTATGTTCGAGACCAGATTAAGGCAGGCTTAATTGACGTTTCCCACATCTCCAATGTTGACCAAAAAATGGACATGCTTACCAAATCACTGGCCGGCAAAGATTACTGTCATCAACTAGATTCTATGGGGATGATTGACATTTCTTCAAACCAAGAAAAAGCATCTTTTTCCTAGGTTTGAGGGGGGTATTAGGATAATTAATAATTATGATTTCTCTATATATTATGGCTTAATTCTCTTTTATCCACTTTCCCCTTATCTAGATTTATTAGGATAATTAATAATTAAGATTTCTCTAGATATTCTGGTTTAATTCTCTTTGGTACACTTCCCCCTTATTTAGATTTAGTATCCTTATTGGAATTCTTCATACTTGTATATAATAACCCCTTTGGGTTATTCTTCTCAATACAACGATGGCCACTTTCTTTTACTATGAAATCTCTCTCGACTCCTTTCTCCCGTAAATCAATGTCGTTCTCTCTTTTGTGTTTGATCAACTCCATTTCTTCTTACTCACGATTTCCGCAAACGAACAAGGAGCTCGTGACTCTTGCATTACCTGGATTGAAATTCTTTAAGATTGATGATCGTCGGGGACTTTGGGAACTGAATTTTAATCCTAATTACCTAGAGGTCCCTTTCGAAGAGAATGGAAGTTACCCGTCGATCTCAACCTAATACCTTCTGATCAAGCTAATTTGTTTTTTTCTTGGCTTCATCTCAAGATCATTATTTCTTCCTTCTCTGTGCCCATTTGCCCTCCCTCTTTCTTTGGGTTTCCCTGGATTAGACCTTAGCTCCCAGCTCCTGTCCGCCATGAGTTCTCAGTTGCAAAAGTCAGTCGTTAACCTTTCATCTTAATGTGAAGAACTCTCACATACAAAGAATGAAGCACTCATTCTCTAGATCGATGGCCTGATGGACCATGACAAGACTACTACTTCCGAATGTTGTTTGTTGGGCAAGCTCATCACTATTTGTTGGGCCGATATTCGGGCTATGGAGAATACTTTTTCTAAAGTATAGTAGTTAAATAGATATCTCAAGAGCAGACAAACAGGTAAAAAAATTCTTCTTATTGAATTCGAAAGGATTGGCATGATGGAAGCGGTTCTTCTCAAGGGGCCTTGGTCCTTGGATAAAGCTCTTCTTATCCTTCAATGAATTGACAAGCCCAGAGCTCCATCGAATCATGATTGCTCATCCTTTCCTATATGGATATGGATCCATAACCCCCCCACTGACGCTCCACAAAAGGACTATGCACGTAGTCTTGCATTTAGATTCGACGTACTTTCATAGAGTTTGGAGACGATGAAGGACGTTTTAGGCATAGACTTTCTTATGATCAAGGTCCTGATTTTGGTTAACAAACCAATCCTACTATGTATTAAGATTGTTCTAGAAGGCACAAAATCAATCTTGCGAATTACCTATGAGAAGCTTCCATCGATTAGTTTTAGGTGCGGTCTCTTTGTTCACTCGACAAAAGATTTCCCTAGCCAACAGATCCTCTTAGCTGGGGTGTATCCGTATGGTCCTTGGTTTTGTGCGTCTGGTCTTCGCATGGGTTGTAGGTCTACCTCTGAGGAAAGTCTAGATATGTGAAAACTTGGATGCAGTCTTACGAGAGTTGCCCATAAATCATGTGTCAGGTTTTCCACCCTCTGGGCAGCAAGAGTTACTACAAGACGCCTCTTGCTCAGCTACTCATAAAAGAGATAGCCCTTCTTCTCCTTTAGCTTCCGGCCTAGATTGTGAGCCAAACCTTAACCCATCTTAGGATGCTCTCGTGACTTATAATGGTAAAGACCTTCCAAAGTCCCAATATCCAACTAGTGGAAGGAAGCACAACTTTGAGAGAGTCTTGAAAATTAAAGATCAGATACCTTCGAGCACAACTCCCAAGAAGACCTCGAATAACAAGAATGGAAAGACTGATACGGCTAATAAGGATTCGTTCTTTATCATTGATCTGGTTCACATGTCGGAACTACCCCTACCCGCCCAGCATGGGACAAATGACGAGGCAGCCTCTAGATCAAACAAAGGCTACGAGACGCCATGATTACTTTCTCCCATAGTTATTGGGGATAGCAGAGATCCACGGTAACCATGGCATCGTCAATAATGTTGTTTCCTGGTGTTTAATAAGGATGACCTATCATTCAACTTTTGTCCCCCTTAATGTTATCGGTCAAGTTTTTCATTCTCTTCATTGTTTTCTCCTAAAGAGAGAGTTTACCTTATCTGAGCAAGTTAAGCTTTCTACTTATCAGGTTAGTCAGGACGACATCACTATTCTTAGATGCACACCTTGTTTAGAAAATTGGTTTAGCTAATATTATCCTATATATCTTACTGTCTTATGGTATACATAAACCAATTATGCATCATGTACTGTACTACTTGATAATGATAATGTTGCCTTTTCCAAAAAAAATAAAGAAAGAAAGAATATGGATCCAAATTACTAGCCTATAGACAATGGTTACAATTAATGACTGATGAAAATAATAGTGCAAGCATGGATGTGGAGTATTATAACCAATGTATTAGTGATTCTATAGTACTAATACGATGAACAAGGAATATTGTCTCAACATGCAAGAAGGTATCTATCTATATATATGGAACATGTCTTCGGTTTGGCATGTTCACTACCAAATATCCCTGACACAACACACATCTTAACAACTCTAAAGTAAACTTCTTTGTTCCCACTAGTTTAACCATCTCCTTTCCTACTTGTTGCATTTCTAAAGAGATGCATGCTATGGGAAATCATTGGATAAAATGAGTTTTGTGTTTGCTCTACAAGATTTGGTGATGAAAATATCGGTGTGTATTGATCGTTGTTGTCACGGGAAAACCCTTACAAAGATTGTATATATATGTATTCCTAGGTGGACTCTAGTAAACAAGTGTATTGGACTATTGGGCCAATGGGCCTTGTAATACTATACAAGTTCTATAATATTTACCGGACTTCTACTCCCCCGCAAGTCCAAACTGGGGAAAAGTCAAAAGAAGTTTTGATTTGTTGTCAGAAAATTTAGCAGTTGTCAAACACTTGGTAAAAATATGGGCAACCTGCAACTGAGAGGGCAAAAAAAAATGAGTTTTAGGGTTCCATTCTTCACACGTTCTCTAACAAAGAAAAAATCAAGGTCGATGTGTTTTGCTCTACTGTGTAGAACCGGGTTAGAAGACAAGTAAAGGGCGCCGAGATTGTCACAATAAAGGGTGGTCAGAGATTTAAGGAAAAAATCGAGTTCTGGGAGCAATTGGTGAAGCCATAAGCCTTCTAAGGTTGTAGTAGCAACAGACTTGAACTCAGCTTCAGTCGATGATCGAGCCACAGTTCGTTGCTTTCGAGATGACCACGAGATGAGATGGTTCCCCAGAAATATACAGAAGCCTGAGGTGGAATTTCGGTCCAAAATTGAGCCCCCCCCCCCCCCCCCCCGTCTGCATCAGCAAAAATTTTAAGGTCACCCATTGGTTCTGCGGTGAGGAACAGACCGACAGCAGAGGTGGACTTCAGGTACTGCAGAACTCGTTTAACTCCCTTCCAGTGTACTAATTTCGGGTCATGCATGTATTGACTAAGCCGATTAACGACAAATTTTTATGTCTAGTCTTGTGAATGCTAAATAATGTAAACTCTCTACTATACTGCGATAGAGGGTAGTGTTTTGGAACGGTTCTGATTGTGTAGTATCGAATTTCTGATTATCAACCATCGGTGTGGGACTGGGAGTACAATTTTGCATCTTTGCACGCAGCAAGATTTGCTCAATATAGTGCGTCTGATTTAGATGTAGACCATTAGGGTTCCGCTGAACAGTAACACCTAGAAATTGATGTAGATCGCCTAGGTCTTTAATTGGGAATTCCTGTGAGATAGTTGCAACAAGTTTTTGCAGTAGGATAGAGCTGGATCCTGTTAGTAGAATATCATCTACGTAGACCAGGATATAAACTGTGTCACCATGTTGATTGTAAATAAAGAGTGAAGAATCAAAGAGAGAGGGGTGAAAACCGATTTGGACAAGGAAACCACTGAGTCTTGCAAACCAAGCTCGCGGAGACTGTTTCAAGCCGTATAGGGCTTTGTTTAGGTGACACACATGGTGTGGATGTTCCTTGTCAACAAAACCTGTAGGCTGCTTTATATATACATTATCCTCTAGGAACCCATGTAAAAAAGCATTATCGACATCGATCTGCTTTAATGGCCAATTATGAGATACGACAATAGAGAGAACGGGGCGAATAGTGGAGACTTTGACCACTGGACTGAATGTCTCAGTATAGTCCACCCCTGCTGATTGCTTATACCCTAAAGCCACCAATCTAGCCTTTCTCCGTTCAATACTCCCATCAGCCCGCCTCTTTGTCTTTAACACCCATTTTGTGCCTAAGACATTCATGGATGGAGAGAGGGGAATACGATCCCAAGTGTGGTTTGTTATTAACGCATCAAATTCTTTTTGAATAGCTGCCTTCCATTCTGGGTAGTGTATAGCTATAGAAAAGGAGGGTTCTTCTAGGACATTTTCAGAAACAGTGGTGGTGTGGAGATGGGGAGGTTGGCACTAATTTATGGTGCCATCAGTTCTAGTAATAGGTTTGAGGGAGTTTGTTTGGGATCGAGTTACCATAGGGTGAGAGGTAAAGGAGGAGGAGAAGGTGAGGGTTGAGCAGACATTTCAGTTGTGTTTGGTAGAGGGAGAGCAGTGGGGGGGAGGTGGTCATAGGTGTGGTGGTTGTAGATGTTATGTGCTCTGGTGGGTTAGTGGTAGAGAATGGTGAGGGTATTGTGGAGGGTGTGGGTAAAAGTGGAGGAAGAGAGGAAGGGGACAGAAGAGGGATTTGAATATTGGAGATGTGTTGGTCTGGAGGAGTGACGTGAGTTGAGGTATAAGGGGATTTGGCAAAGGAAAGTTTGTTTCCTGAAATTGAACGTCTCGGGAGAGGTAAATTTTCTTGGAGGGAATGTGATAACATATGTATCCAGTGGAGTGAGAGTCATAACCGAGGAAGACATAATCCTTGGTCCGGGAGGATAATTTGTGGCTATTAAAGGGGCGCAGGTTGGGGAAACAAGAGGAGCCAAAAACTTTTAGGTGATGGAGGACTGGTTCTTTATTGTGTAGTTTGAGAAATGGAGTATCATTAGACTGGGTCTTAGTAGGGGTACGGTTTGTGAGATACGTGGTAGTGCGGAAAGCATAGGACCAGAATGAAAGGGGCATGGAGGCTTGAGATAATAGGCATAGGCCTTTGTTAACAAGGTGTTTGATTCTTCCTTCAATGGAGCCATTTTGTTGGTGGGAATGGGGGCATGTAAATCGATGGGAAATGCCATGATTTTGAAGAAAACCTGCTAAGCCTTTAAATTGTCCACCTCCATCGGTCTGGATAGACTTAATCTCAGCCTGAAAATAATTTCTCACCAATTTGTAGAATGCAGAAAAAATAGATAACACATCTGACTTTAACACCAGCGGAAACAACCACATATAACCTGAGCAATCATCCACAATTAATAAAAAGTAGTGGAAACCATCCACTGAGGTAGTATGAGCAGGCCCCCAAAGATCAAGAAACAATAGGTCAAAACATTGCTTAGATCTAGAGGGAGAGGGGTAGTGAGGTAAAGCCTGAGATTTCCCTGCACAACATGTTGTGCCGAGTTCAAGAGTAACTATTTTTGTGACTGGAAGTTGAAATCTATTTATAGTAAAATTAGTAACAGCAGAGGAGGGATGCCCAAGACGCTGATGCCAAAAATCGCTTGGTGCAGCAGTGGTAAAATTGAGTTGAGGGCTGGAGCGGGGTTGTTCTGGAGGGAAACTGTAGATTCCATCTTTAACTCCCCTCTGAGCAGGATTTTCTTGGTGAGAATATCCTTTAGAAAGAAACAGTCATTATAGAATTCAAAAAATACCAGGTTATCTTTGCAGAATTGATTGACAGAAATGAGTTGTTTCTGTAATTTAGGACTGTGAATTATATTGCGCAAAATGAAACTGTTATTAGCAAAAGTAAGAGTGCCTGTACCATGGTGAGTGATGGGAAGACTGGAACCATCCCCTAATGCAACTGTACTTTGTCTCTGTGTAGTCAGAAGCTGACAGATTCAGCTTAGAAAAATCATTTGAAAAATGATTAGATGATGCCGTATCAACCAGCCAATCAGAAGCAGTAATTTTCCCACTAGCATTAGCGGTAACAGAAGAGGGGGGTTTGACTGATGAGCATGATTGAATCTGTGATAGCACTCTTTGGCTGTATGACCACGCTTGTCACATATTTGACACTTGGGTCTAGTTTTTTTTATAAAAGACTGGTAAAAAAACCAGTTACATATATGGTAATACTATGGCTTTTCAGCCCTTCTCACCATCTCAGAATACAAGAAAAGGGAGGAGAAGGATACAAAAACAAAATTGTAACCGCAAAAATCGAAAACAAAAACAAACTACGAGTACAGTAAGGAAAATAAATTTCTTGAAGAGAGGATGATGTGTGAGGGAAAGTGGCAATCCTTTCGACACCATTCCAGACTGAGTCTCTTGACTGACTCTACGACCTCATCCCAAACCGGGGAACTACCTTCGAAAACGGTTTTGTTTTGCTGAAGCCAAAGGGACCAAACCATGAAGAAGAAGGAGCACGTCCACAATTTATTTCTTTTGGATCTAAGAGGGAACTGAGGGAAAACAAAAGTTACTCCCCACTAGTCTAAGATCCAGGACTAGAGTTTCCTTGAGATTTGACAATGGATGAATATATGATCTGCAGTCTCGACCCTATGCTTGCAGAAAGTACAAGCTAGTTATCCCACCGGTATCAAGTTCCTAGCAAACAGGAAGTCCTTGGTCTGAATACGACCCTGGATCATTAACCAAGTCAGCAATTTTACTCGAGGAGGCACAAAGTTGTGCCAAAAAGCACGGCACCAGAGGACTCTTCCTTGGCTTTGGTGGGCAATCACAGCCGCATAAAAGGTCTTAGTAGTATAACTTCCATCATTTGAAGCCAGCCATCGCAGGTGATCGTCTTCTTCAACAGCGACCGGAGGAGAAGAGTTTAAAAGGAGGAGAAGTTCTTCAACTTGCGCTCTTTCATACAGGAAAAGTGGGCGCCTCCAGATGAGGGACCAATCCCAAGTGACACTTGTGTCTAGTGTCTTGAGCTCCAGAGAATAGATTGTTGTTGTTTTGGTGATAAGGCTGGTTATATCTACCTCTCCCTCTATTGGACTGAGAATTTCCTCGAGCACCTGACGTGCGAGAATAATTCTGGGTGTTTTTTCTTTGCCTGAGCTGTTGTTAAAAGTTGCATTCACAGAGACCAAACTGGTAACATTTCTTTGCTGCTGATTTATCCATGATTCATTTGACATCATGTAGTTGAGCAGTTGGCTAGGGGTACACGTTTCTGACCGAGTGAGAATATTGGACACCATAGCATTATAATCAGCAGGAAGACCTTTAACCTTAAGCAAGTAACACTGAAACTCATAATCAGACACTTTATGTCCAGTAATAGCCAGCGAATTAGTCAGATGTTTAGCCCTATTAAAATAGCTATTGACATCTTCTGTTTCTGTTTTTGTAATAGTTGCCAACTGGAGTAATAAGTTGCTGATTTGGGCATTGTTTTGTGTAAAGAAAGTGTCCTGGAGATAGGACCAAACTTTGGCTGATGGAGTAATAGTAATGACCTGGGGAACTATCGACTCACTTAAGGAGGTAAGGAGAATAGCAATAACCATGTGATCTTGTTGTATCCACTTATTATAATCTGGGTTTTGTACTCCATTTATATGCGAGGCTGGACATACATGACTTCCATCAACAAATTTGTACATGAAATACCCCTAACCTTTAAATAATTAAATAATGGTAAATAAATATTATCTAGGGGATTATTAAACCCTGAGAAAAGTATATAAACAGTTAGGCGTTAAAAACGCACCTAAACTCCTTAAAGTCATAAACGAGCGTTAAGCCGGACCTTAAGCAAACCAAGTTATATAAGCTATGAACATCATATGAAGTTAATCAAGGATCATTATATGACCCTTAGAACAAAGGACCTCATCTAAAACTGAGTAAAAATACAAAATGCCCGGGAGTTCCCTTAAAGGCCCTCAAGGCCCGAAAGTCCCGGAAATACTTTATAAGATGAAATAGAGCACTACACTTCATTCCAAATGCACCATAACACTTTATTAAACATATAAGATGAAGTCCTCATGATAAATTATCAGTTAAAGACAAAGTGCTCGGAGGTTCCCGTTGAGGGCCCCAAAAACCCCCGGGAATGCCACGGAGAGGTGCCAAGGTGGCACGAACTACTATATAATTCATTCTTAGAGTTCCTATCATCAATATTCACCATTATAAAGAGAATTCTCGAGCTACTTTTTCAACGGGGGAATTTCTTAACGCTCCTATTTTGCTCGGGAGTGTCCTGGTAGCCCAGAAATTGGCCTTGAGTTGATATAACCCCATATAACTCAATGTAACACCTTAACATATTATTATTGACTATAAACAATGTTTATAAACACTTGGAACTCATAGCGACTACTTATTTTCCAGAATATCCTTAAAGAACAAAAACGCACCCTCGGGTGTCAAAAAAACGTGTTTTACGCAATTACCTTGAAGTTTTTGAGGAGCCACGAGTTGATAATCTTAAAAGGAGATAAATTTACCATCTAAATCAATTAATTCCAGTGCTAAACTCATAGCATAAACAGGGCAGAAATTATGATCAAAAGGGTACCTAAAATCAGCATTTTTACCTTAGAACTTTCATTTTTTACCTTAGTATAAATGTACCAAATAAATGCTGGAACCTATTACATGTTATAATATGGTCTTAATACAATATAGTGTGACAGTAATCAAATTAAAAATCAGTCCCATATGACCTCTATAATAGGCGCCATTTTAGGTGATTTTGGACTAGTTTTGGTTTAAAAATTTGTCTTATGGAATGGTGACTCATCCCTACATGTGATAATGTCAAATAAAAATCAGTCAAGGAAGGCTCCCATTACCGATTTCCTGCAAGGAAATGAGAAGGAATAAGTTAAACAAAAGTAATGAAATTAAATAAGTGACTAGAATCTACTTTATACCATGTGCAAATAAACAAACAAAACAGCCCATGTTACTAACCTTGTGGCTGCCGATTTCATGTGGAGAAAGGAGGTTGATTTCCTTACAATAATCAAATAAGACATATACCTATCTAAGCTAGTTTCCTATGTCTAATACAACAAAAATCTATTGTCTCATACAGCACATAGTTGCCGATTTTAAGCAAGCAAAATAAGGTTTTGATTGCCTTATAAAAATTAAACTAAGACATCTACCAACCTAGCATGTTCTCATGTTTCAAAAGACAAAGAAATCAGTAGCCAATCTACACTAATACTACCGTAAAATACAAGGAAAAACAAGGACAAATTAGCTTAAAAAATCAAAAGAATCATGCACCAACCTTGCCTTTGTCATCTAGTTACAAGTTGTCAAACAATGACTTCCTTACCTCCTTGTCTCAGCCGAAAGTTCACAATAATGAGGGAATTTTCTTGAGCCAAACAATCAATGAATAAACAAAGGAAAAGATGAGTCAAATTTGACATTTGTTTTACCAAAAGAGAAACCCTTCCAATTTCCATTCTTTAAGCCATACGTAGGCTTCATTCTTTCCTTGCCATTCAACCAGCCGATTGTGTAAGTCTTCACTCCCTCTTTTCTTCTTCATTTGCTAGTTTATTTCTTAGAGCTTCAAAGCTCCATTAATGGTGAATTAAACTCTAACACCTTTTCTATGTAAATTTCCTAGTTAAATCTACTAAGTCTTGAAGCAAAAATCATCCTAACAATCATCCAAGATTTCGCCAAGCTTAAGTGTTCCAAGGAGGTTCCTAGATTCAACAACAACACAAGGAACAACAAGATCAAGTTAAGGTATATTTTCATGTTTGAAAATCCTAAATAAATACCTAAGCTATTACCGAAAATTTAGAGCTTCTAAATCTATATTCTCTTCATTATTTCATGAAGGAAACTTGGATCTACAATCATCCCAAGGTGTACCGAAAATACCTTGTTAAATACCTAAGGTAAACTCTTGTAAAACTACTCTAAATCTTACTTTTAAATCCTTGTTAGAAGTCTAACATTTGGATCTCCTAAACCTATGTGTGGAGGCCGAAAGTTCTTCATCAAAATAGCATTGGAAGAGCTTGGAATTCAAGGAGAAATCAAGTACAAGAATTATCTTGATTTAAGGAGAAAGTTTCTATAAGTAAGGTTTATTAAGTTTAAGTTTGATTTAAGTTTCAAACTTTGGTATAAAAATTATGTATAAGCCTTAGTAATATTAAGGCCGAAAGTATTGGGTTATAATATCAAGAAAAATAATTTATAACATATAAGGTAAGATTATTACCTTAAGGTATAAATTTGTGTCACAAAAATTAATTATGATACATATAAGTTCAAACCGAAATAGCTAAGAATTTAATGTTCTATTTTGAGTTTATAATCATTCTAAGTCATTAGCATAATTTTTAGAAGTGTTATATGGCTTATATACATTTATATGTATTTAATATAAGGTATAAATCAAGTTTTAAAACCATATGATAAATAATTGTCAAAGCTGAAAATAAAATGGGCTATTTGGTGATTTTCGAAATATATAAGTATATTACTTATATTATAAATTTTGGGAGTATTAAAAATAGCTACAAGTATTTAAATGGCTAGTTTATAAAGCTATGTGGCCAAATTGTAAATTTTGGAAAGTATAGTGCACAAATAATAATTGCCGAGAGTTAAGAGGTTTATTAAGTATAGTTATGATATAATATAAGGTAGGAATTAATATTATGAATTTTGGTAAATTTAAATAAGTGTTTAAGTGTTAAAATAACATTTTTATATAGTTTTGGGGCTATTTTGTAATTATTGGAAACTATAGTGTATAGCCGAGAATATAGATGATTTTATGGGTATATTAAAGTATTAACTATGAAATTAAGTCTTGGTCAAAGTGTTGACCAAAAACTTTGGGTTAAAATGATTTATGACATAAAATATTAAGTTTATAAAAGTTATGGGGTAAAAATGTAATTTATAAAAGTTGGTGGGTAAAACCAAATTATAAATGGGGCGGAAATGTAATTTGTGAAAATATAAGTGTTCACTTGGTTATTTTAGAAAATTAAGTATTAAAACTATAGTTTATAAGTTAATATGTAACTTATATAAAGTTTTGGGGTTAAAATGTAAATATAGAAAATATATGTTGAAAACTGAGAGTTTAAGGGGTTAAATAGCAAATTATAAAAGTTAGTATAATTAATTGTAATTACCGAAAGGTAAGATGGATATTTGGTAAATTATAAAAGTAATGTGGTTAATTAATAATTTACAAAAGTTATGTGTTCAATTTATGATTACCAAATCTATAAGGTTCGTTTTGTAATTTAGTAAAGAAAGGGATTAAAACTAAGGAGTATAATGTATTTTGGAGTATAATGTAAAGTTTATAAAATAAAGGTGGTTATAATAAAAAAATAACCGAATTGTATAATATAAAGGATAAGTGGAAACAATTATGAGTATGTAATTAAAGAAATGGAAATATACTACAAGGTGGGAATTCATTATCACATGTAGTTATTACATAAAATAATGGACTGATAAACTACCTCGAACCACTGTAAAATAACAGGGGGAAATAAAGAACATACGGGGTTAGTATATTACGAGTATTAGTTCTACAGTGACAGTACTGTAATACTTAGTGAATAGTTGTATTAACGTTACCCGGTATTGCATGTATATATAACAGCGTACGGGGAGAAACTACTAAGGCGTGTATTGTCAAGCGGTGAACGGTATGTTAATTGTGTGGTCTGAATGTCCTAAGGATTTTCCTAAGGTCCAGACGTTGTGTGTTTAAATGTTAAGAGCGATATCTGTGATTTCTGTATTTGATATTGTATATTGTATTGCTCAACACAACTGCGTTTTATTTTACGCGAATGTCTTAGGACTGGAAGTTTATACATCTAAACTGGAACAAGACTAACTGACCTTTAGGTATTATTGAACCTAACTGATGGTCAACTGTTATAGTCTTAACCCAAGGATTGGATATTGTATCACTGACTAAAGGGCTAACTTATAAAGAGAGGAATCCAGACTGTTTCGACTTTCTGGTTGCGCATCGTGATCACTACGAGGGACTTCTATGGGGAGTCACTCAAGGGAATCCATTGTCCACATTCGACGATGGCGGAGGGCACTACCGTTGGTGCACAGGTTCGACTAGATCGGTCAAAATAATTATCCAGGGCCATAAGGTCAGCTGATAACGGTTCCTATGGAACCCAGGGGACTACTGTCCATTATTAAGTTATTAAGGGTTGTCTTAACATGATGCCTGAGGTGGAATTTAATTGGAAAAGTTTAAGTGGTTGGTTTAACGGATAAGGGCCAGGTGGCCAACTAACAAGTATAGTTAACTATTACGCGTATCTTGTTTGGTTATTGTTATGGATTATTGGTGTTTGATTATCTGGTTGTTGTTTACTATTATGCACTGATGTTTGTAGGTGAACTCTTATGTGATTGTTTAATATTTACAGGTATTACTGTTATTATTGTAAACCGGTATACCATGTAAAGAATCTAATATCAAGATGGCTAAAACAACTTAAGAATCTAGATAACTTAGGACTACATTTAGCATACCAGCATATCGATTGCTGAGCCCTTCAATGGGCAAAACATTTCAGGTTACTGAAGACTCAAGCCGGAGTGCGGGGAACAGGGTAGCTGATATGTTTCAATAAACACTTTTAAGTTTATTTATGTATTGCATTAAGAAGTTTGTTGTATTCAGTTAGTTGCTCATTTAGTTTGGATTTGGTTTGTAATATTAAGAGTGCTCAGTATCTTGTTCATCACAGCGGTGAGGAGTTGTAAGTTGTTGGAAGGAGTAAGGATGTCTTGTTACTCACAAGGGTGAGTAACGGCGTGTAACACCAAGGATAGATAGTTTTATTTTCTGCTGGGGATGTTATTTATTATGCTACGACTTGCGACGTTATTACAGGTTTAGGATTAGGGGTGTTACAAAAAGTGGTATCAGAGTGGAGTATCGCTCTGATGAAAAGATACTGAGTCAAGAATAGTGAGCATAGGAATTTTTGGGATACGAGAAACGTCTATGAGGATTCGTGACTTAGACAAGAGAAATTTTAGGAATATCTTATTGCTGGTAGTTAGCTTACTTACATGTTTATGTTTGTGAATGTGAAAACGGTGTAGCAACCGAGTAGGAATAATAGTATACTATCCTATAGATGTCAAGAGCTGGAAGACCACATGGAGGCAGCGGTGGACGCAGTGGCGAGACACCAACAGATGTTCCAGAAGTACCAGGCCTAGCAGCGGCCATGGCAGCTTTCGCCCAGTAGCTAGGAGCTCAACTTGCGGGAACCATACCCCACCCGCCGCAGCCCAGAGAAACCAACTGGTTGAAGAGCGTTGCAGACGCTAGAGTGCCTACTTATTCAGGGGAACCAAACCCCGCCACACTGGAGAAATTCATAGTTGAGCACCAGAAGGCCTTCAAAGCTATGAGAGTTCCAGAAGACCAGAAGGTCGACATCGCCGCGTACAACCTGAAGGACGTAGCTGACATTTGGTGGCGGTCTGTCGACGGCCACCATAGAGCTGCACCGAACTTTGGATGGACAGCGTTTGTAGAAGTGTTACGGGAGAAGTACTACCTTGAACACTTGAAGCAGAGGAAGCGGCAAGAGTTCGAGACCTTAATCCAGGGGAGTCAATCAGTTGACCAGTACTACGCACGATTTATCAGCCTGCTAGATTACATACCAGGGGTCGACTACTCCGACACCGTCAAGATTCAAAAGTTTAGGGGAGGTTTGCAATTTCGCATCTTGGGTGCTATGGGAGCAATACGTTTCGCTACCTTGCAAGAATGTTACGACGCCGCATCTGCAACAGAACTAATGCTTCAATCCAGGGAAGAGGCTCAAGGAAAGAAAAGGAAGAATACTGAGGGAGAAGATGGGGGAGCAACCTCTGGCGGTTACTACAAGAAGGGGAAGTAAGAAAACTTTGATTGAGAAGGGGTACTCATATATTACCTACACTTAGTTTGGTCACTAACCTAAACCTTAACAGGAAATTCTTTGATAAGAAGAAGGGGCGGAAGGACTTCCATGGTCAGAAGACGAAGGAGCAGCTCCCTCGTCTAGCCGGCCCAGCTAT
This sequence comes from Limonium bicolor, assembly GCA_023374045.1. Classification (NCBI taxonomy): domain Eukaryota; kingdom Viridiplantae; phylum Streptophyta; class Magnoliopsida; order Caryophyllales; family Plumbaginaceae; genus Limonium; species Limonium bicolor. The sequence continues at coordinate 56,793,420 of CM041783.1, read as the reverse complement.
CGATGCTCAGCCACTTAGATCGGCACCACCTAAGGGTAAGGATACCCATCTCTCACGTAACCGAAATATGTATTAGCTATACCTTTACTAAACCACGTTGTATAAACCACAGGCAATAAGCCAACCCAGCGCCACTACTACTATAAGCGCTGTGGAAATGATCACCCCAGCGTAGATTGTTCAGGAAGGAAGGTGGAGTGCCGCTATTGCAAAAAGGAAGGCCACCGAGAGTATGAATGTTTTTCCAATCCAGGGAGCCGAGTGTACATGGGATCAAGAGGTTCACAGAGAACACCAGCTATAGAGGCGGGCGGACCGAGAGGAGGCCAGGCGCCGCAGATTAACACCTATACTAGAGGACCGGCAGGTCAGCCATCCTCATCCGGGAGTCAGAAGGGAAAGGAGATAGTTCCAGGATGAAACACCCCGTATTCAGTGGGAACTTCAGGCGCTGAGGCTAGCGCTCAGCGGGAAACCGGTAAGCCTAGAACTTAAACCAAATGCATGATACATGAATGTGTGTTTATAGTTATCAGTCGATGAGACTTGTATGTGTTTAGTGTGAAATAAGATTTAGAGAGACCTAACTTAGGAAACCTCACACATAATAGGATACTTCGACATTTGTTTTCCCTTACCTATGAGACTGAGATCACCTGAGCCTATGAGCGAAGGTCGTGTTTAGTGTGAAATAAGATTTAGAGAGACCTAACTTAGGAAACCTCACACATAATAGGATACTTCGACATTTGTTTTCCCTTACCTATGAGACTGAGATCACCTGAGCCTATGAGCGAAGGTCGGGAATATCCAGAGGCAGAGTGCCAAGTACTTCGACCCGGCATGATCTTACTCAAGCAATACTTAACTATAAATGAACAAATAGGTATTGTAAATGAATGAAGAACTTTGGGAATAGGCCTTGGAGGGTTTTACACTCCAGATATGAGAGGGGATCAAAACTTAAATATATGATGTGTATGGGTAAGGATTGGGATCCACAGACTAGGTTGTATAGAGAAGTAAGAAAGGTAGATGGAGCACGAGTTCCTAGGATACCTGAAAGTTTCCAAACTTTGGTGACAGAAGCGGTCAATATTGCACAACAATTAGAGACAAACCACATACCGGACATTGAAGCCGACGTTAGTATTGTAAACTTCTATGAGAAAGGGGGGAAGCTTGGATTACACCAGGATCGAGATGAGACATCTAAGTCAATTACCAGAGGGATACCAGTTATGTCATTCTCCATTGGAGATGATGCTGAGTTTCTATACGGTGACCAGAAAAGGATGGACAAGGCGAACAAGATTATTTTGAAGTCAGGAGACGTGTTGATATTTGGTGGAGGATCCAAATTAGTGTATCACGGGATTAAGAGCATTAAGTTGAATACAACCCCATCAGCCTTAGTAAATACTACACATTTGAAACCTGGACGGTTGAATTTGACTTTTAGGAAATATTGATGTAATTATGGAAATTGTATGTGAGAATCATTGGATTAATGAATAACATTTTAATTCCTTTGAGGCATACATCCAACCTCACTTTCTTACGAATTGTTAACCCTAGGCCACGAGTCTAATCACTAGTACAAAATAGACCTATCGCAGCAGTTGTTTTGGGTCTATCGCAGCGGTTCTAGAACCGCTGCGATGAGGTGCGCTACGATAGGGTCTCGACCTATCTCAGCGGTTTTTGAACCACTGCAGTAGGTTACCTATGGCAGCGGTTCCTAGCTAACAACCGCTGCCATAGGTGGGCTTCTGGGAAAAAAAACAAGCCTATGGCAGCGGTTCCTAGCTAACAACTGCTGCCATAGGTGGGCTTCTAAAAAAAACAAGCCTATTGCAACGGTTGTTAGCTAGGAACTGTTGCCATAGGTATTTTTTTTAAAAAAAATTCTGCTTCATCTTCTTCCTCGCGCAGCCATTCACCAGTTCAGAATTGGTGCAAAATATGTTCCTTTTTTCACCAGATCAAGTTGCAAAATTACCGTGAGGCGCACAACATGTTCCTTGTTCTCCAAACCTGTTGCAAAATTACCGTGAGATGAGAATACAGGGGTGCAACCCTTGTTCATCGTCCACCAACCAGATTTGCAAAATTACAGTAAAAGAGGTGTAGATATGAGAAGAGAAAGAGGCACAAAGCATATATGTTCTTGTTCGCCAGTTAGGGTTGCAAAACTAATGCGTGAGAATATTAATGGAGGCGCAGAGCATCTTGTTCTCAGTTAGGGTTACAAAATTACCGAAGTAAAGATAATTTCGAGCATATTACCATGAGGGAAGAGAAGAAGAATAAATGAGTGAAAAAAGAAGAGAGCACAGAGCATGCGTACCTTGTTCGCCATCGACCGTGAGTGAAGAGAAGAAGAGAGCGCAGCGTTGTTCCTTGTTCACCACGGCCACAAGAAGGAGAGCACAGAGCATAATTAACGTCAGTTAACAGATGAGAAACTTTTATATTAAAACAAAAGTCTATTGCAGCGGTTCCTAGTAACAACCGCTGCAATAGGCTAAAAAAAACTGGGAAAGTGAAATTTTTGAAAAAAATAAGCGGGAATTTTTTTTTTTTGAAAAAATCGACCTACCTATTGCAGCGGTTCCTAGCTTACAACCGCTGCAATAGGCTTAAAATAAAGCGGGATAGTGAAATTTTTTAAAAGTATAAGCGGGATTTTTTTTTGAAAAAATCGACCTACCTATTGGAGCGGTTCCTAGCTAATAACCGCTGCAATAGGCTTAAAAAAAAGTGGGATAGTGAAATTTTAAAAAAAATAAGCGGGATTTTTTTTAAAAAAAAATCGACCTACCTACTGCAGCGGTTCCTATTAACAACCGCTGCAATAGGCTTTTAAAAACGCGGGATAGTGAAATTTTTAAAAGAATAAGCGGGATTATTTTTTGAAAAAATCGACCTACCTACCGCGGCGCCCCTATTGCAGCGGTTGTAAGAGGAACCGCTGCAATAGGACGTTTTAAAATTTTCGCGTCACCTACCGCAGCGGTTCCTAGCTAACAACCGCTGCGGTAGGTGACACGAAAATTTTAAAACGTCCTATTGCAGCGGTTCCTCTTACAACCGCTGCAATAGGGGCGCTGCGGTAAGTCTGTTTTGTACTAGTGAATGGAGGAGCAGTGCTGAATGTGTTGGACAAGACCGAGGCCAAGGATAAGGGGAATGTTATCATGGGAACCTTTACAGTACATGGCGTGAGTGCATCGATACTATTCGATTCAGGAGCGTCTCACTCCTTTATATCCTCTGCATTAGCAAGGAAGTTAGCGACAACCCCTGAGCCTCTCTCATATTTCCTAGTCACATTACCGACGAAGGAGAGAGTGAGGTGCACAAAACTACACAAAGGAGTTCAGATTAATATCATGGATGAAGAGTTTAACGCGGACTTGATTGAGCTGGATAATTTGGGATTTGACATCATCATGGGCATGGATTGGCTTCAGAAATATAAAGGTCAACTACATTGCACAGAGCATAGATTACTACTGAAGAGCCCGAAGGGCAAGACAGTTTCATATCGCAGTACTCCAAGAGAACCGACTTTCAAGCTAGTATCTGCTATCACATTGATGAAGAAGGTGAAGAAGGGACAGCCAGTCTATTTGTGTTATGTCCAGGACATGAGGCAGGAGGAGCAGACACAATCAAACATACCAGTCGTTTCAAATTTCCTAGATTTATTTCCAGAAGAGTTACCAGGGATGCCACCCAAGAGAGATGTGGAGTTCTTCATCGACTTAATACCAGCCACGGGGCCTATTGCAAAAGCACCTTACAGGATGGCACCAGCAGAGATGAAAGAGCTGAAGATTCAGTTAGAGGATCTACTTGACAAAGGTTTCATCAGACCGAGTACATCACCATGGGGAGCACCAGTTTTCTTTGTGAAGAAAAAGGATGGTAGCATGCGACTTTGCATCGACTACAGGGAGCTTAACGCAGTCACGGTGAAGAACAAGTACCCGTTACCATGGATTGACGATCTATTCGACCAGTTAAGAGGCGCAACAGTTTTCTCGAAGATTGATCTGAGATCAGGATACCACCAGATACGGATAGTGGATGAAGATATAGAGAAGACAGCCTTTCGAACGTGCTATGGGCACTATGAGTTCACAGTTATGCCATTTGGCTTGTCGAACGCCCCAGCTATATTCGTGGATCTTATGAACCGATTATTCAAAGAGTAGTTAGACTCATCAGTAGTTGTGTTCATCGATGACATTCTAGTCTATTCTAAGACCAAAGACGAGCACGAGGTGCATCTGAGGCAAGTTTTACAGACCATGAGAGAGAATCAATTGTATGCCAAGCTTTCAAAGTGTGATTTCTGGCTAGACAGTGTATCTTTCCTAGGGCATGTTATATCAGCCAACGGTATATCTGTAGATCCTGCGAAGATTGAGGCAGTTAAGACTTGGCTGAGACCGAAGACAGTGACAAATATCCGTTAGGGGTGAGCATTCGGTTTGGATATTTTGGATTTATCCAAAAATTGAATTAACCGATTTTATTTTTTGGATTTTTAACCGAATTTTCTAACCGAATTGAAAATTTCAGTTAACCGAATTATCCTAATTATAATTTGGTTTGGATTTGGTTTTGACTTTGTCTAATTTGGTTAACCGAATTATCCAAATTTTCTTTACAAAAGAATATCCTATTTTCTAATTCTAGTCTTTAGTGACAAATAGTCAAACATAAACCCTAAATTTTGGTAAGTTGAAATCCAAACTAGCTAAAATTTGGATTTCAGTTTAGATTTCGGATTTCACTTTTTAAAAAAATTTGGATTTCGGATAATTTGGATAATGGTTAATTCGGTTTTGGTCTTAATTTGGATAATTCGGTTTTTAACCGAAATAACCGAAATCCAATTTATTTTTTACAATTTGGATTTCGGTTAACTGAATTATCCAAATGATCACCCCTAATATCCGTAGTTTCTTAGGATTAGCTGGATACTATCGTAGATTTGTACAAGACTTCTCCAAACTGGAAAAACAATGACGAGCCTGATGAAGAAAGACTCTCCATTTGTATGGACAGCGGATTGCGAGCATTCCTTTCAGACACTGAAGGACCTACTGACGTCGGCACCCAAACTCACCATTCCAGAGGGGACCGACGGGTTTGAAGTTTATTACGATGCCTCAGGCACAGGGATAGGGTGTGTACTCATGCAGAATGGTAAGGTTATTGCTTATGCATCACGACAGGTGAAGAAACACGAAGAGAATTACCCGACTCATGACTTGGAATTAGGAGCAGTAGTGTTTGCACTAAAGATCTGGTGCCACTACTTATATGGAGTTACAGTGATAGTCTACTCAGATCATAAGAGCCTTCAACATCTATTCACACAGAAGGAACTTAACATGAGACAGAGACGATGGGTCAAGTTTCTGAAGGACTACGACATCGACCTCAGGTACAAGAAGGGTAAGGCAAATGTTGTTGCTGACGCCCTGAGTCGTAGAGTTCATTCCTTATTTGCTAGACGGAGACAACGGCCTCATCGAGGAGGTACGTTGTGCTTGGCTAATTACAAGTAATGAGACTATCAGGCAGCAGTTGACCGCGGTATCTTGAGAGACAGAAGTATGGACTTTGTACTCAGTGAAGACGGGATAATCAGATTGAATGGCCGTTTGTGCATTCCAGAGTCCAGCCCGACTTGAAGGAATACTACAGCAAGCTCATCGCTCATCCTTATCAGTACACCCAGGGTCATCGAAGATGTACAAGGATCTGAAATTACATTTCTGGTGGAGTGGTATGAAGAAAGATGTTGCAGAGTTTGTGGCGAGATGTATGATGTCAGAAAGTGAAGTTCGAGCACCGGAGACCGGGCGGTTTAGTACAGCCGATGCCCATTCCATATTGGAAGTTCGAGGATATATCCATGGATTTCATAGTAGGTCTTCCACCAACTAGAGGAGGTGCTAACATGATACGAGTCATCGTCGACAGACTGACAAAGGTAGCAAAGTTCATTCCTATCAAGGACACTTGAAAGTCCCCAAGCTGGCGGACCTCTTCCAAAGGGAGATCATCAGACACCACGGGTACCTAAGTCTATTGTATCAGATAGGGATTCCAGATTTTTTTCCAGGTTTTTGGCAGCAAGTTTAGGAGGCTTTGGGTACGAAGCTGAAGCTAAGTACAACCTTTCATCCACATACAGATGGTCAGAGTGAATGACACAATTCAGACATTAGAGGACATGCTTAGAGCTTGTGCCTTAGACTTTCAGGGAAGCTATAGATCGACTACATCTGATCGAGTTTGCGTACAATAACAGCTATCATGCATCCATTCAGATGCCACCATTCCAGGCATTGTACGGCAGGCCATGCAGACACCATTTTATTGGGATGAGGCCAGTGAGAATATCATCTTAGGGCCAGAGTACCTAGACCAGATGAAGGAAGATATTGTGCAGATACGCAAGAATATGAAGATAGCCCAGGACAGACAGAAGTCATATGCTGATGTCTGAGGAGAGATCTCGAGTTCGTAGTAGGCAATCGAGTCTTCCTTAGAGTTTCACTATGAAGGGAATTTTTAGATTTGGGCAGAAGGGTAAGCTTAGCCTGAAATATGTAGGACTGTACCTTATTACAGCGAGTGGGCCCATTAGCTTACAGATTAAATTTACCTGTTGAGCTTGGGAGAGTGCACAATGTGTTTCACATTTCTCAGCTAAAGTAGTATGTGCCTCACCCATCACATATCTTAGAGCCCGAGACACTCGAGCTAGATCCTACACTTAGATATGAGGAGACCCCCAGTTCGCATTTTAGACTCCAAGACTAGGGAGACCAGGAACAAGACCATTAGAATGGTCAAGGTTCTGTGGTCAAACCACGACATTGAGGAGGCGACATGGGAGTTAGAGGACTCCATGCGAGACAAGTATCCAGCTTTTTTTAGTATGTGTATACTTGTGGGGGTACGTGGGCGTAACCCTTTTTAAGGGGGGTAGAGCACCACATGCGACTTGCATATCTGCAGTCTATACTGGTTTTGTACTTGGTTGTTTGTGTTTGATTGTTGCGCATGTGTGCAATTGGTTGGATAGTTATGGATGTGTTCTATGTAACACTTGGTAATTGATGTGTTCTATGTAACACTTGGTTATGGATGTGTTCTATGTAACACTTGGTATTGATGAGTCCTATGTGACACTTGGATGGTTATTGTTGTGTTCTATGTAACACTTGGATGGTCAATAAAAGCACACTTATTTGCTTTACAATATTTATCAAGTTACTTATGTTGTGATTACATTGATTATCACAAACAAAGGATATGGGTTTATTCGAGTTACATACACTCGGACTACTGATGGAATGTAGAGGTGTCAGTATAGTATTGACACCCAGGAATGGTAAGTATACAGGAATTAGATATGAGGAACTTGATTCCATAGGATATATAAGTAGAAGTTATGACTTCGGGACGAAGTCCCTATTAAGGGGGGTAGACTGAAATACCCCGAACCTTTAAATAATTAAATAATGGTAAATAAATACTCCCTCCTGTTCTAATTATAAGTCGTTCTAGACTTTTTCACCATTTTTAAGAAAGAGTTTAAAAAGACTTGCATACCCTTACTTTTTGTATTGGGAGAATAAAAAAGTAAGTATACTTTATTGGTAAGATAAAAAGTAGACTGCATTGATAATAATAATTAAAAAAGTATAAAGGGTAAAAGTAGAAAGATAGATACAAAAAGTCTAAAACGACTTATAATTTGAACATAATTATAAAGCCTAAAACGACTTATATTTAGAATAGGAGGGAGTATTATCTAGGGGATTATTAAACCCTGAGAAAAGTATATAAATAGTTAGGCGTTAAAAACGCACCTAAACTTCTTAAGGTCATAAACGAGCGTTAAGCCGGACCTTAAGCAAACCAAGTTATATAAGCTATGAACATCATATGAAGTTAATCAAGGATCATTATATGACCCTTAGAACAAAGGATCTCATCTAAAACTGAGTACAAATACAAAATGCCCGGGAGTTCCCTTAAAGGCCCTTAAGGCCCGAAAGCCCCGGAAATACTTTATAAGATGAAATAGAGCACTACACTTCATTCCAAATGCACCATAACACTTTATTAAACATATAAGATGAAGTCCTCATGATAAATTCTCAGTTAAAGACAAAGTGCTCGGAGGTTCCCGTTGAGGGCCCCATAAACCCTCGGGAATGCCCCGGAGAGGTGCCGAGGTGGCACGAACTCCTATATAATTCATTCTTAGAGTTCCTATCATCAATATTCACCATTCTAAAGAGAATTATTGAGCTAATTTTTCAAAAATAAACAAAGTGCTCGGGGGAATTTCTTAACGCTCCTATTTTGCTCGGGAGTGTCCCGGTAGCCCGGAAATTGTGTCTTGAGTTGATATAACCCCATATAACTCAATGTAACACCTTAACATATTATTATTGACTATAAAAAATGTTTATAAACACTTGGAACTCATAGCGACTACTTATTTTCTAGAATATCCTTAAAGCACAAAAACGCACCCTCAGGTGTCACAAAAACGCGTTTTACGCAATTACCTTGAAGTTTTTGAGGAGCCACGAGTTGATAATCTTAAAAGGGGATAAATTGACCATCTAAATCAATTAATTCCAGTGCTAAACTCATAGCATAAACAGGGCCGACATTATGATAAAAAAGGTACCTAAAATCAGCATTTTTACCTTAGAACTTTCATCTTTTACCTTAGTATAAATGTACCAAATAAATGCTGGAACCTATTACATGTTATAATATGGTACAATATAGTGTGACAGGAATCAAATTAAAAATCAGTCCCATATGACCTCTATAATGGGCGCCATTTTAGGTGATTTTGGACTAGTTTTGGTTTAAAAATTTGTCTTATGGAATGGTGACTCATCCCTACATGTGCCATGTGATAATGTCAAATAAAAATCAGTCAAGGAAGGCTCCCATTACCGATTTCCTATAAGGAAATGAGAAGGAATAAGATAAACAAAAGTAATAAAATTAAATAAGTGACTAGAATCTACTTTATACCATGTGCAAATAAACAAACAAAACAACCCATGTTACTAACCTTGTGGCTGATGATTTCATGTGGAGAAAGGAGGTTGATTTCCTTACAATAATCAAATAATTAAGACATATACCTATCTAAGCTAGTTTCCTATGTCTAATACAACAAAAATCTATTGTCTCATACAACACATAGTTGCCGATTTTAAGCAAGAAAATAAGGTTTTGATTGCCTTATAAAAATTAAACTAAGACATCTACCAACCTAGCATGTTCTCATGTTTCAAAAGGCAAAGAAATCAGTAGCCAATCTACACTAATACTACAGTAAAATACAAGGAAAAACAAGGACAAATTAGCTTAGAAAAATCAAAAGAATCATGCACCAACCTTGCCTTTGTCATCTAGATACAAGTTGTCAAACAAAGACTTCCATGCCTCATTGTCTCAGCCGAAAGTTCACAATAATGAGGGCATTTTCTTGAACCAAACAATCAATGAATAAACAAAGGAAAATATTAGTCAAATTTGACATTTGTTTTACCAAAAGAGAACCCTTCCAATTTCCATTCTTTAAGCCATACGTAGGCTTCATTCTTTCCTTGCCATTCAACCAGCCGATTGTGTAAGTCTTCACTCCCTCTCTTTTCTTCTTCATTTGCTAGTTTATTCCTTAGAGCTTCAAAGCTCCATTAATGGTGAATTAAACTCTAACACCATTTCTATGTAAATTTCCTAGTTAAATACTAAGTCTTGAAGCAAGAATCATCCTAACAATCATCCAAGATTTCGCCATGCTTAAGTGTTCCAAGGAGGTCCCTAGATTCAACAACAACACAAGGAACAACAAGATCAAGTTAAGGTATATTTTCATGTTTGAAAATCCTAAATAAATACCTAAGCTATTACCGAAAATTTAGAGCTTCTAAATCTATATTCTCTTCATCATTTCATGAAGGAAACTTGGATCTACAATCATCCCAAGGTGTACCGAAAATACCTTGTTAAATACCTAAGGTAAACTCTTGTAAAACTACTCTAAATCTTACTTTTAAATCCTTGTTAGAAGTCTAACATTTGGATCTCCTAAACCTATGTGTGGAGGCCGAAAGTTCTTCATCAAAATAGCATTGGAAGAGCTTGGAATTCAAGGAGAAATCAAGTACAAGAATTATCTTGATTTAAGGAGTAAGTTTCTATAAGTAAGGTTTACTAAGTTTAAGTTTGAGTTAAGTTTCAAACTTTGGTATAAAAATTATGTATAAGCCTTAGTAATATTAAGGCCGAAAATATTGGGTTATAATATCAAGAAAAATAATTTATAACATATAAGGTAGGATTATTACCTTAAGGTATAAATTTGTGTCACAAAAATTAATTATGATACATATAAGTTCAAACCGAAATAGCTAAGAATTAAATGTTCTATTTTGAGTTTATAATCGTTCTAAGTCATTAGCATAATTTTTAGAAGTGTTATATGGCTTATATACATTTATATGTATTTAATATAAGGTATAAATCAAGTTTTAAAACCATATGATAAATAATTGTCAAAGCCGAAATTGGTGATTTTCGAAATATATAAGTATATTAACTTATAGTATAAATTTTGGGAGTATTAAAAATAGCTACAAGTATTTAATGGGTAGTTTATAAAGCTATGTGGCCAAATTGTAAATTTTGGAAAGTATAGTGCACAAATAATAATTGCCGAGAGTTAAGAGGTTTATTTAGTATAGTTATGATATAATATAAGGTAGGAATGAATATTATGAATTTTGGTAAATTTAAATAAGTGTTAAAATAACATTTTTATAAAGTTTTAGGGCTATTTTGTAATTATTGGAAACTATAGTGTATAGCCGAGAATATAGATGATTTTATGGGTATATTAAAGTATTAACTATGAAATTAAGTCTTGGTCAAAGTGTTGACCAAAAACTTTGGGTTAAAATGATTTATGACATAAAATATTAAGTTTATAAAAGTTATGGGGTAAAAATGTAATTTATAAAAGTTGGTGGGTAAACCCGAATTATAAATGGGGCGGAAATGTAATTTGTGAAAATATAAGTGTTCACAGTTAATATGTAACTTATATAAAGTTTTAGGGTTAAAATGTAAATATAGAAAATATATGTTGAAAACCGAGAGTTTAAGGGGTTAAATAGCAAATTATAAAAGTTAGTATAATTAATTGTAATTACCGAAAGGTAAGATGGATATTTGGTAAATTATAAAAGTAATGTGGTTAATTAATAATTTACAAAAGTTATGTGTTCAATTTATGATTACCAAATCTATAAGGTTCGTTTTGTAATTTAGTAAAGAAAGGGATTAAAACTAAGGAGTATAATGTATTTTGGAGTATAATGTAAAGTTTATAAAATAAAGGTGGTTATAAGAAAAAAATAACCGAATTGTATAATATAAAGGATAAGTGGAAACAATTATGAGTATGTAATTAAAGAAATGAAAATATACTACAAGGTGGGAATTCATTATCACATGTAGTTATTACATAAAATAATGGACTAATAAACTACCTCGAACCACTGTAAAATAACAGGGGGAAATAAAGAACATACGGGGTTAGTATATTACGAGTATTAGTTCTACAGTGACAGTACTGTAATACTTAGTGAATAGTTGTATTAACGTTACCCGGTATTGCATGTATATATAGCAGCGTACGGGGAGAAACTACTAAGGTGTGTATTGTCAAGCTAGCAGTTACACGGAGAACGGTATGTTAATTGTGTGGTCTGAATGTCCTAAGGATTTTCCTAAGGTCCAGACGTTGTGTGTTTAAATGTTAAGAGCTATATCTGTGATTTCTGTATTTGATATTGTATACTGTATTGCTCAACACAACTGCGTTTTATTTTACGTGAGCGTCTTAAGACTCGAAGTTTATACATCTAAACTGGAACAAGACTAACTGACCTTTAGGTATTATTGAACCTAACTGATGGTCAACTGTTATAGTCTTAAGCCAAGGATTGGATATTGTATCACTGACTAAAGGGCTAACTTATAAAGAAAGGAATCCATACTGTTTCGACTTTCTGGTTGCGCATCGTGATCACTACAAGGGACTTCTATGGGGAGTCACTCAAGGGAGTCCATTGTCCACATTCGACGATGGCGGAGGGCACTACCGTTGGTGCACAGGTTCGACCGGATCGGTCAAAACAATTATCCTGGGCCATAAGGTCAGCTGGTAACGGTTCCTATGGAACTCAGGGGACTACTGTCCATTATTAAGTTATTAAGGGTTGATGGGATCGGGGTGCTGACCGAGTAGGTCTGAGGTGTTAGTCTCAGACCAACCCTACTTGGAGACAAGTATTTGCCAAGGAGATAATGCGGAAGCGTTTGTATATAATTTAACAAGATAAGATTCTGCTTATATTGAAATTCAATGTGAATTACAACCTAGCTTCCTATCTTGGGATTCGACAGAGGTACTCTGTCTCATCCAACACTCGCTCTACTCTCGGCTTTGATCAATGCGTAACAAGGAGTAAAGGGGAGTGTTTAGTGTGCTCTATAGGTAATAAATACCTAAGCTGATTGACTAAGTCTCACTAGAATCTCTCGAAAATGCTTTCTCTCTCAATATGACTCTCTCTCTCTCTCTCGAAATGTGGAAGTGAAAGCTCCAAAGATTACAAATGATTCTAGGTGCTTAAATACTGATAATACCCAAAGTTTCTGCTCCCATTACGTGTAAAATGATGTTTCCACGACCTCCCACTACACATTGGGCGGGAAATATCTCAGCAGCTCTGTAGTGGGACTCGTTCTGGCGCTCTTTCAGCTTGACCGCCTTGATTTTCGGGACTGATCATATATGAACGTGTGTGACAGTTATTTCCTTGTTTTTCTCCACGTTCTAACAGTAGAGTGTCGCCTTTTAGCTTCTATAACTTTCCATGAGAGTCTTGTGTCGCAGAACGACTCCTTCCGCGGTCAGACTCGTTCATCGCCCAGACTTGCTCTGATGCTATTATCAGTGATATTTCTTCTGTCACCAGACTTACTCTGTTGCCATAATCCGCAAAACCTTGGGTTCCAACAAATTCCCCCTTTTTGCTGATGATGGCAAAGGGAACCGACTCAGTCAAAATGAGATAAAGTTCCCCCTTAAGTTGAGCGTCATTTATAAGATGATATGAATGCAAACCGCTTGACAGATCGAGTTGGTTGACAACCAAACTACGTCTGTCGAGACTCTTTGTCTGCGGGCAAGCTCTAGATGGCTTGTTCTACAGTGGGAGTTACTGTTCGCGAAACTCATACTTTCTTTTATTTGGTCTCTTTTCGTTGCATCAATCTCGGACCGACTCTTGCTGGCATCTGCTTTGGCAATCTTCAGCAAAACTCTAATATCTTCATACATTTTCCCCCTTTTTGCTGATGATGCCAAAAATCACTCGAGTGAATCCCGTAGCAAGAGTTAACCTGCAAAAAAAGACATACAAGCAAACAAGCTTGGAAGAACCAACGTCATTTGACTGATTCCCCCTTAGTCCAATATTCCCCCTAAATTTGAGCACGCCATTTAAGACAAGACTAGTAAGAGAAGAGCATAATAGAATTAAACTAAGCTTAAACAGAAACAGTCTGCTTGACCATCAAGCAGGGCAAAATCCATAAGTGCAATTCAAGTCTTCCGACCACCAAAAACATTAACGCGTCTTACTGAAAATGGGATTCACCGCTTTCCCCCTTTTTGACATCATCAGGCAAAACAGGGTGAGTCTTCCTGACATCCAGAAGCAATCACATGGCTAAATAGTCAACCGACAAAGTCTGCCAAAGTTTGATAAAAAACACCACCAAGATAAACAAAGTTTGAGATAGGTTGAAAGTATGGTCAAGGGTGTAGGCTAGGAAATGGGGTGAGGGACTTGGTCTGCATCTTGGTATTGACCCATTCATTTTGAATCTCAAGAGAGTGCTAGATGTGGCTAACCATTGTAGTGAAGCGTATTAGCCAAAGAATTCATACCCATATGTGCAAGCTAGCGTTGTTGTAAAGCGCAAACCAGAGTCACGCAAGTTCCACTCTTGGAAGTGGTGGCTGGAGCAAGAGTACGTCTTCTTCAAATTGAATATAAGTTGAAGAGACGATCGTAATTTGCTTTGTTTTAGCCTTCTCATGGGATTTCTGTCTTTCTTTTTCTTTTCTTTCCTTTTTTTTTGGAAATTCACTTCAACTACAGTGGGTATTTTTGCCAGACCGATTATGTCTGCAGATTGACTCTAGCAGTATTTCTTGGTCGAATGAAGGGAAGGGGTTGTGATTGATTTAGGTAGTAAGAGGTAGTCGGTTTTGCTTCAGTGGTAGTGGTAGTGGGTTTGGTAGGAGTGCCAAGGGCTTCGGCTGAGATAGTAGTGGAGCTTGGGCATTAGTAATGATGGACCCAAAGTGGATGGGATTTTTGTATGGTGAGACGGCCATGGGAGACTTAGTGATGGTTTCGGGAGTTGGGATAACAATAATGCCTTGTTTGGAGGGTTTTCGGGTTTGAGTGGGAGTGAGTAGGAGTGGTTTGAGGGTTAGGATAATTTGTGGGTTGGGGTCGTGGGATGGTTGATGTGGGTGCTTTGGTCGAATTGGTAAAGAAAAACTTGGCGGGTTTTCAAAAAACATTTGTAGACAAAGTTTAGTTGAACTACTTAACCAAGGAGAGTATGGTGCCAGAGAGACTATACTGAGTACACAGACTCTGTCTCCAAGAGGGAGAGGAGATACAACCACCCTCACTTAGAACGAGTCATGCCATGGTGTGTACGAAAAAGCTCAAATGCAACCATGTGTGATGCCTTGGTGATGATATCAGCAAGCTAGGGTCTGTGGAAACTTAGTTTAATTAGATTAAGTTCATCTCCACATAATCGTGTAAGAAATGAGAACTCAAGTATGTAAATTTAGTGCGAGCATGAAATTTAGAGAATTTGACGACCTTAGCTGGTATTATCATACATAATGGTAACATTTTGACCAAAAATACCGTAGTCTTCAAAGTACTTGAAGCTGGAGCGAGTCGGCTTGCTTTCTGCACATGATTCGTAGAGATAGTCGGCTTGCTTTGGTACATGATTCACAGACCGAGTCTGCTTGCTTTCTGCACGTGATTCTCATATATATGTATCGGATATTCATATCAACACGTGCCATATTGCCTTAAGATCACCAAATTTAGAGTCATAAACCATATTTCCTTACGATCATGAGTGATAGAGTCATAAATCTTATAACATAAGATTGGAGAAATCACAAATTTGAGAGACACTTGAGAAACTATGTCCAAAAATAACAATTAAGTAAACATTATGAACTTTAAATAAAGAGGGGTTACCAGTGGAGCCAATTCTTATGATTTTATGTGCATGTTGTCTCTAAAAGTAACCTTTCCCCCTTGATGGTCAGAGTGAGTCGTAAACTCAACTTGGTTTCCTGTCATACATCTTGAACAACCACTATCCAAAACCAAGAGTCATTGTTCCGAGCCACTCTGTCTGCAAAAAGCTACTAGTTAGTTTTGGGAACCCAGATGTACTTGGGTCCCCTCTTACACGATGATGAAGAACTATTATAGCACAAATTACGAGCTTTAATGATTGTAGACACACGAGATATATTAAATGACAAATCACAACATAGTTTATTACCGGAAGAGTTCGTATGACCATCATAACCACAATATCTACAAATTTTCATTGCAGAGGGAGTCTCACTTACCTGATCATGAGCGGTTTTCTCACCATTGTGAGCCATCAAGCACACCAAACTGGTGTTGCTTGACTCAGCCTTTTCTGAGTAGGAGATTTCGACCATCTTGAGAGATTTGTCAGCCAACGCAGGCTCTGATACCACTTGATGGGATCGGGGTGCTGACCGATAGGTCTGAGGTGTAGTCTCAGACCAACCCTACTTGGAGACAAGTATTTGCCAAGGAGATAATGCGGAAGCGTTTGTATATAATTTAACAAGATAGGATTCTGCTTATATTGAAATTCAATGTGAATTACAACCTAGCTTCCTATCTTGGGATTCGACAGAGGTACTCTGTCTCATCCAACACTCTCTCTACTCTCGGCTTTGATCAATGCGTAACAAGGAGTAAAGGGGAGTGTTTAGTGTGCTCTATAGGTAATAAATACCTAAGCTGATTGGCTAAGTCTCACTAGAATCTCTCGAAAATGCTTTCTCTCTCAATATGACTCTCTCTCTCTCTCTCTCGAAATGTGGAAGTGAAAGCTCCAAAGATTACAAATGATTCTAGGTGCTTAAATACTGATAATACCCAAAGTTTCTGCTCCCATTACGTGTAAAATGATGTTTCCACGACCTCCCACACATTGGGCGGGAAATATCTCAGCAGCTCTGTAGTGGGACTCGTTCTGGCGCTCTTTCAGCTTGACCGCCTTGATTTTCGGGACTGATCATATATGAACGTGTGTGACAGTTATTTCCTTGTTTTTCTCCACGTTCTAACAGTAGAGTGTCGCCTTTTAGCTTCTATAACTTTCCATGAGAGTCTTGTGTCGCAGAACGACTCCTTCCGCGGTCAGACTCGTTCATCGCCCAGACTTGCTCTGATGCTATTATCAGTGATATTTCTTCTGTCACCAGACTTACTCTGTTGCCATAATCAGCAAAACCTTGGGTTCCAACAAGGGTTGTCTTAACATGACGCTTGAGGTGGAATTTATTGGAAAAGTTTAAGTGGTTGGTTTAAAGGATAAGAGCCAGTGACCAACTAACAAGTACAGTTAACTATTACGCGTATCTTGTTTGGTTATTGTTGTGGATTATTGGGTTTGATTATCTGGTTGTTGTTTACTATTATGCACTGATGTTTGTAGGTGAACTATTATGTGATTGTTTAATATTTACAGTTATTACTGTTATTATTGTAAACGGTATACCATGTAAAGAATCTAATATCAAGATGGCTAAAACGAGTTAAGGAATCTAGATGACTTAGGACTACATTTAGCATACCAGCATTTCGATTGTTGAGCCCTTCAATGGGCAAAACATTTCAGGTTACTGAAGACTCAAGCCGGAGTGCGGGGAACAGGGTAGCTGATGTGTTTCAATAAACACTTTTAAGTTTATTTATGTATTGCATTAAGGAGTTTGTTGTATTCAGTTAGTTGCTCATTTAGTTTGGATTTGGTTTGTAATATTAAGAGTGCTCAGTATCTTGTTCATCACAACGGTGAGGAGTTGAAGTTGTTGGAAGGAGTAAGGATGCCTTGTTACTCACACGGGTGAGTAACAGCGTGTAACACCAAGGATAAATAGTTTTATTTTCCACTGCGAATGTTATTTATTATGCTACGACTTACGACGTTATTACAGGTTTAGGATTAGGGGTGTTACAGTACAGATCGTTGCCTTTGAGGAAGTGTAGAATCATACCTTGTCATATCATAAAGTTGTCTTTCCTCAATTTGACTAGGGCCGAGATGAT
>CM041783.1:56671921-56775344 GCA_023374045.1 Limonium bicolor | reverse complement strand
AAACTGTTGTTGAGAAGGCTAAGAGATCACGAGCTTGTGCTCTGGTTTGGATTCCCTTGGAGATATCTGATATGATGTTTTCCAATGGATGATCCTTATACAGAGTACGAGCTTGATGAATGGTTGATGGTGATTGAGTACTTTCAACATTGTTGTTTTCTTCGTTGACTTGTTGTTGACCTGTCGCTGACTTGTCGGGCAAGTTTTCTTTGGCTGGTGATTCATCCTTAGGATTGTCTGTGTGATCTTTCTTAGCTAGATCAAATCCAAATTCTTCATCTCCTCCAGATTCTTTGATCTTATGAACTTCAACCTCATCAAAGACTACATGCACACGTTCTTCTACATTCAATGTTCTCTTGTTGTAGATTTTGTATGCCTGCCTTCTTTCTCAGTACCCGAGGAAGATGGCCACATCACTCCTGGCATCAAATTTTCTCGGGAGTTCTTTTCATTATTGGACATAACACTTACAACCAAAGATCCTGAAGTGACTTATGTTTGGTTTTCATCCCTTGATTAGCTCATAGAGTGTTTTGTTGAGGATTGGTCGTATGAGTGTTCTATACATGGTGTAGCATGCAGTCGCCATTGCTTCTGCCAGAAGACCTGAGGGTGACTGCTCCCCAATAGCATGGCTCTTGCTACTTCTTGTAGTGTTTTGTTCTTACGCTCAACTACCCCATTTTGTTGAGGTGTTCTTGGTGATGAGTATGTGTGATTGATTCCTTGTCGTTCACACATCTCCATGAATTGTTGATTTTCAAATTCTGACCCATGATCAGACCGAAGAGCCTTGATCTTGTGGTTGAGTTGTACTTGGACTTTTCCTGCAAAGGCTTGAAATTTATCAAAGACTTTATCTTTAGAATCAATAAATATTGTCCAAACAAACTATGAGTAGTCATTAACAATTTCAAATACATACCAATTTCCTCCAAAACTTCTGGTTCTCACAGGCCCACATAAGTCCATGTGAAGTAATTCAAGTGGCTTGAATGTACTTACCATGTTCTTTGATTTGAAGGAAGTCTTAGTTTGTTTGCTTCTAATACACGCATCACAAAGATTGGTCTCAGATTTCTTAATCTCAGGGAGACCTCTCACCAATTGTTTCTTGACAAGTTTTCTTAACAATGATACGCTAACATGTCCTAGTCTTTTGTGTCATAGTGTGAAGTCATCAATTGATGCAGTCAAGCATGAAGGTTTAGACTGTCAATATCCTCCAAACTAGTTACATAAACATTTTTCCATCTTTTTCCCTTTAACAACTCCTTACCATTACTCTGACTTACTATGCTAAAATGTGTATAATAGAAGTGCACTGAGTTGTCTTTGTCACACATTTGAGAAACACTGAGCAAATTGAACTTTAGACCATTAACTAGATTAACATTATCAATTACATAATCTGAGTTAAAACCAACCTTACCTACACCGATGATTTCCCTTTCTTGTTGTCGCCAAAGGAAACGGTTCCTTGGCTTCCCGGTTCGAGTGAGAAGAACTTCATATTGTATCCTGTCATGTGTTTAGAGCACCCACTGTCGATGTACCAGCAGGGGTCCTTTCCCAGTCGATTCTGCACTTAGCAAGTTAGTAGAGTGGGGTTAGGGTCCTCAGAATGTTTGGACCCATTTCCACCAACAATCATTGTTCTAGGATAATTTTTTACTACCCATTTTAGTCCTATTTTGTTGAGTTGCCAATGCCTCATGAATTGTGTCCTATGACATCTGGCTTCATGATGACCGGGTTGTCTGCATGGGCGGCAGACACCTCTACAACTGATCCCTAATTGATACCCGACCGGTCGTTTGTTTCTCCATATGGGTGTCCTAGAAATACCGTATAGTTTTACATGTTTTTTTTTGATTAGAACTAGTTCATTCTCTTTTATGTTAAGAGTAGCAACCAACTCATTGATTTCAGGTTGTTTTTCTAGCTTCATCTTTTTATGAACAACTAGAATTTCATTATAGTCGGTTTACAATTTCTTGAGTGCATTTGAAAGATTTACTACCTTATCCTTGTCCGAATTTTCCTCTAATTTTTCATTTTCCTTTAAGAGTTCTTTGTTTTCATTTTCCAATGCCTCTAGTTGATCAACTAGTATGAGAGAAAACTTTCTGAGTCCTAGAAGTTCAGCCTTTAAAATTTTCTTTCTAAGTTTAGAGTAGTTTACCTGTTTTTTGTTCTTCTTCCTCTGATTCTGACGTGTCCTTGTCTTATGCCATTAAGCAAACTTCCTCAAGGCATAGGTGAGCCTTCTCATCTTTCGAGAGATCACTATCTGAGGTTTGATTGTTGTCGCTTAGTTCTGAGTCTCTCCAAGCAGCAACAAACACTTCTTTCCTTGGCCCCTTGTAGAACGATCTTCGGAAAGGCTTCCTGACCTTGTCGTTGTCCTCTCGGGATCGTTGAGGACAGTCTTTGATGTGATTCCCACGCTTTGAGCACCCGAAACACTTGTCATTGTTCTTCTTTTGATGATCGTCAGTCTCCTTGTACTCTTTACTTTCCTCATGTTTTTTTCTTATGAACTTCCGAAAGTACCTCTTAGCATAGAGGACCATCTCATCATTGTCTTCTCCTGTTTTGGAGTTTTCAGCTACTTGAAGGGCTATGCCTTTTTGAAATACCCCAAACCTTGATATGTTGTTAAACATTTAAACTATGGTATTTAAAGGCTAAAGAGTGCCTTAGAAATTTCAGTGTACAATTTAAACCATAGTAAAAACAGTAAAGCACTAAAAGGCAGTTTGAGCAAAAACATGCTCTAAGCTTGGAGTGAACTTGGTTAGGACCCAAAGAACCTACCAAGACTAAATAATATTCAATTATGATTTAATAAGGCTAATTAAGTCCTTAGGTAAACTTGGTAGACGATTAAACCAAACAAAACACAAATAAATACCTTAAAGTCAATATGGGCAAAAATGTGCTCTAAGCTTGGGATAAATTTGTATAAGACCTAAAGGTCGTACCTATACCTTATTTACATGTAAATGAACATATAAAATCAATTACTAAAGAAAACCAAGCTTGAAAACAAGTTAAAGTACAAAATGTGCTTTAAGGAGTCTTAAAGCACATTTTTGAAAAATTGTCTTGTAAATGAGTTTTGAATGGCTAAATGTCCATCATTACTCTTTAATTAACATGTGTACTACTTAGTATCACATTAGGAAGTCTAAATCAATGGGAAATCAAAAATTTCACAAATATGTGCCTTAGTTTGTGAATAGTAACTAAAATAAGCTAGTTTTAACATAAGTCAATATAAGTAAGTTAATTGGTCAACAAAGACTATTATAACCCTAAGTAGATGATGGAGGCCGGTTTTTATTATGGTGAGTCACCAACATGTAAAAAAAACAATTAAGGAAAGGAAGGAAAAGTAAGTAAAAGAAGAAAGTTACTTTATAACATAAATATCTTGTAAAAGCAAACACCTCATTTCATTTCTTCCTTTCCCACTCACTTCCACCGTCTCCAACCTCCCTCTCTTCTCCATTCTCGGTTTGCTATAGCAAACCATGCCATCTCCATCTTTGAATGCTTGTAACTCATGACTCCATGGTCCAAATTCAATTTCAAGACCACCATCCTTCTAGTTGGAGCAAGCTCTACACTTCTATATTTTCAAATCTTCAAAAGCCTCATTTCGGTGCCATGGAGATTCACCATTGAAGGAGCTTGAGCTCATCTTTTCACGCCTTGTTGTTCTCCTTTGCTTCAAGGTAAGGTCAAGAAACACTTCAAAGAAAAACTTCATTTCCTTTTGTTTTCATAAGTGACCGAAATCACCTTCTTCATGGTGTTTTTTTTGGCTATTTTAGCTTATTCTTCATTCAAGGGTATCTTGTTAAATTCTCTGTTACATATTCAATCTCTTGTAATATTATAGTTTAAATTAATAGGTAAATTCTATTTTAAGTGTTTAGAACACTTATGTAAATTTGGGGTTTATATGTGAGTTTAAGTATGAAACTTGATGCTCATTACCCTTATATGTATAATGATTAGAAAGTTGACAAGTGATCAAACTCCTTGCTGATTTTCGGTTCAAGGAAACAGAAAGAAGTTTGAGAGGAAAAGAGGTAAACAAACTATCTCAATGTAGTTTAAATGCCTTAGGAAAAGTGAGCTTGATTTGCTTAATAAAATACCTAAGGAGCCAATGGTGAATGACCTAGTAAAATGCTCTCAAGGAAACTATTAAAGGGCATATGAGTTGTTGTATGTGATTGCAGGTCAAAGGCATTATTTATGTAGGAAATTCAGTGTTTAAGGTTATGCAATTTAAGGGCCTAAGAGCCATGTTATTTAAGGGCCTAATTGCCAAGCAATTAAATTATACACTATATTGTGGTGTAGTGTAAATTTGGTGAAGTTTTGTGATGGAGAAAGTTCTTGATGGATTTAGGTGTTCTTGAATGTTTAATGGTGAAGACTGTGTTTTGGAGTATTGATGTGCTGGGGGAACCCATGGCAAAATTTGGAATGTGATTTATAGTTTTATGAAATGTTATAAGTAAGTGTTTAAATGAGTTTTGGTGAACTAGGAAGTGTAGAAATGAACAAGTGTTTTACTAGAGGGGAAAACATGTCTTAGGTGTTCTAGGAAACAAAAAGGACTTAGACATCAACTAGGAGTTAGGTTGGTAAGGAAAGATGCTTGGGAGATGATGTTATGGTAAGGAGAAAGCATTTTGGGATAGTGGTTATCATAGGTGAGAAACTCCATTTAGAAACCTAGTAAGAAATGTTATAAGTGTTGGTAAATTTTGTAAGAGATTGAGTAACATGTTGGATATGGAATTAGACAAGTTTGAGGTGTTATTTTAGCATTGGAATGTACCTAAGATCATATGGGAAGCTTGGGAAATCAATGGATGAAAAGAATAAATGAAACAAGACTTGAAAATGTCAAATATGGGAATCTGTTACAGCGGTCCGGGACTAGGTTTTGGAAGATGACCCGGACCATGCATTAAAAAGGGGCTGAGAGTTCTTACACTACCTTGGTCCGGGACTTAGGTCCGGTAGGAAGTCCCGGACCACCCCCTGATTTACCCCCGAGGATTTCTAGCTTATATTGGTCCGGGACCTAAGTTCTGTATAAAGTCCCGGACCACTACATAAAACCACCCGAGAGTTAGATTAAGTGTTGGTCCGGGGCTTAAGGTAAGGACCAAGACCCGGACCACTCTAAAAATGTTGTTTAAGGTTGGAAAATGATGTCTAATGATGGGGATTGATAAGTAATGATGTTATAAGGTTGTTAAGGACATGTTAGGTGGGTTATAAAGACAATTAAGTGGGTGAAAAATTGTAATAAAATGTGAGAGTAAAACCAGTTAAAAATGTCAAGTTATTTAACTAGTTAACGGGGATAAGTTATGAGCACTAGACTATAAACAATCATGTTACCCCGATGTTAATAAAAGTAAATGTAATATTACCAGTGGTTCGAGAATTGTTCGAGGAACATAAGTGGACATGATAGAGTGGACCCAGGTGACAGGTATGGTTTTCTTGCAACCTGTGTCCTACCGGATTACACCGGCTTATATGCCAATGTGTTTTCTGTATGTTTGCCACGTTATAAGATAATTCATGAAACGAGTTTACGGTCGTTATTGTTGTTGTGTGTTGCGTACCGATACCGGTAACCTCGAATGCGCGTGAAAGGCTAGTTAACCATTATTAGGTAAACGTAAGAGAACGGTATCCGGTAATAACGTTTCCAACCTAAGGAACGTTCTAACCACGGCTATACGTGAGTTAGTTATGTGTTTGTTTGTGCGTGTTAATATGTTCACTTCCCTTATGTGTGGCTAACTAGACTTAACCACCTGATTGTGAATTAATGTACTAAGTCCAATAATGAGACTTCTAACATGTGCTAACCGGGGAGTGAGGAGTCCGGTAGTTCCGGCCACGCGTGTGAGTATGGGGGTCGTTGTCATATCAGGTTTGATCCTCTCTGTATGTGTATGGTTGTTTTCCTTTTTGGTTTCCAACCTTCCCTTTAGCTTAACCAAGGCTATTTTACTGACTCACGTCGGGCCACAATGGCATACTATGTTTGTTCGGTGTGCTTGGATTACTATATCCGACGCACCTTGGTGTTAAGTTATCTGTTCATTTAACGAGACGGTAACGAGTTATGTAACGAGCTTATCATGAGTTTAGCAACATTCTCTAGGCTCTACAAGTGAACTAACTATGTTTGGGCCGGTTCGTAAAGGGAACTTTCCCGTTATGTTATGTATTATTGTTGTGCTGCAATTCTTATTGCGATGTGATGCTATATGTTGTTAAGATGTGGAGTATGTGGACCAGGGATACGAATTCCAGTTTATTATAAGAGGCGTTTAAGGATAACCCGATTGGTGGGTAAGTGTCGTCTATTAAGGAAATAGCTCCATTAAAGGAGAAACACTCTAGGGGTTAAAGATCACAATGGGTGACTTATTAAGTGTAGATGTGTTGGCCGTTTTATTGAGCCATTGTTGTGCAGTGTAATGTGTTGTGTGTTTGTAGTTTACATGTATGATTTAAATGTAATCAACCGCATGCTAAGACGACAAATAGTTGTGCGTGGCCCGGTAGCATGCGGGCTGCGGGATTACCATACCAGCAAAGGTGTTGAGCCCCTTGGGGGCCACCCTTTCTCTTCCAATTCTATTTCAGGTACAAGGAGCTGGAGGTCGTCCGAGAGTGGACGGGGTAGTTGATTCTGCACGGGTAGTTAATGAATTACTTATGTATTGTAGGTGTAGTAAGACCGAAATTGTTGTCGGCATTAGTTTGTAAATACTCGGTACAGTTGGAATGTATATGTTTATTGGTTGTTGTTATGGAAAGGTATAGTAATGTGTAGACGCTCGGGAATCTAGTCCATCAGACCGATACAATGTATGTATGTAGAGCCTTGTTAGCCACGTGGGTGGCTAACGGCGTGTAACACCATTGAATTAAGTAATGTGTTGAGTTAATTTTCCGCTGCAGTTTGATGTTAAGTGTTTGGTTGTAGTTGGGTGTTACAAAAAGTGGTATCAGAGCGAAGTACCGAGGTTAGGATTTTAGTACTTTGGGTTAAGGTTGAGTGATAACGTGAGAGATACGCTAGTTAGGAATTACCAGCGTGTACTGGAAACCTACAATATCCTTCCCGCCCTCCACAATCCTTGTTTTATAACTCGGGATGAACGCCAGAGAGATGAAAGTCCTCTCATACTCGGGAAAACCCGATCTGGCTGTTGTAAAGCATATCTGTAAGTACGGAGAACCTGTCATACAGTAGATCCCGAAAACTGGGAATCCCGGAGACGGTTCCCATCTGAACAATGTCAACTGCATTTTAATAGCGAAGAATGAAGAATCCTACGTACAGGAGATGGATTTCCGGCAACCTGGGTCGACATGCCGAGCAGTCGAGAACAACCAGCTTGCAACGCACCAACCGTGCAACAGGCAAGAAGTGAAGTAATAGAACCCGAGACGAGTGTCTACGGGACTACAAATGTTAAATAATGACACCAACGGTATACCAACCGACTAAGGAACTACAACGTAGTACCCAAACAAGAGACAAGTCTCAGTAACCACGACAAATGCGTGGAACGGGCTACGAAGAAGATACAGTGCTAAGTAAAAAGGGATCTCCAAGGATGGGAATACCCTAGTTGACGATTATTATGTGAAGACAGTGAGAAGTCACTCATAGGGTTTATTGTCAAGACTGTAAAGTCGAGTAAGGGCCAACAAGGCCACTGATGACAGTGCGGGTAAGAACAACACCGCAACCGGTGTGTGTGTTTAACCGATAACCAGTTAGCATGGCGCACTTGCCATGGCAAGTGCTGCTATAACAGGGCTGTTCGGGAAGTTTTAACAACTACAAGTACTTAGTAAAGTACCACGAAGTTAAAGGGAATCATCATAACCGTGGAAGGGCTTGATAGCCTAACCTCTGTAATTGGAAATACACCAGTCAGCAGGAAGCTAGACTTGGTTAAGGCAAGAAGACGTTGTGAAACCATGAAAATTTTTATTTTAAACTCAGATTTATTTCAAACTCTTTTCTTTCAAAACCAAGTTCTTTCAAACCAATACTTCTTTCTAACCTTCTTTTAAAACCAAACCAGTAAACCCGAGGGTATTGATAAGGATACAACAGTGGATAAACCTTCCCTTGATTAAGTTCGGGAAGCAAGGAATGCATATTGTCACAGGACAATATAAGGGAGTTGACAATAGAATACTTCACCTAGGCGTGTGACGGACACTACGAGTTTACCAACTGTAATGTGGGACGACCGCACTCTGATAGGAGCTTGTGGGCCTGACAGACCTACTTATGGGTTAGTTGGGTAAGTAGCAATGTATCAGTATGGTACCCCACATATGTATGCGAGTAGAGTCCGGAACACGGGAAGTAGTCGACTCCGTACTACGGTCAGCAGTATAAGTCAATCAGGAGCTAAGGATTACCAAGAATGGTTAAAGTAAAGGAACTCAGTTAAGTTAACGAAACTAAAGGAATTAGTGAATTCATTTCAAGGAAATGTTTAAGAGTCAGGAGGTACGAAGTGCACTAACTGTTATGTAAAGACATAGTAAATGTCTTAAGGATCCTCAGGGATAAACATGATAGCTGGAACGGTGACCCAGCCTATACATGACGAGGCAGATGCCTAATGTGGACACATTAATGTGCAATGAACGGGATGAAACTCCCAGAATGAGTACCTACACTACCAGGAAATGTTGATCTTCACAGAAGAAGATAATAAGCCAGTTAAGAACGTAAAGCGGCGTGGCTAACTAAATATACCAACAAGCGCGAGCCAGATGTAATAGCATAACTTAGCAACACCCAGGAGCAATCCTTGAAGGGTGTTCGCATCAATGATAGTTGAACGAAATAACATGACTGAAACACAAGGTTGAAACTAACACACCCAGTTTAGACATAAGTTGTCAGGAGACGGACTGACAATCCTAAGGGGCATCCCGTGAAAGGAAGTGTGATGCAACGACCTTGTCATGGAGCCCAATACAACCTCTAAACCGTGTAATGTTGTACAGAGAAGTAAATGTGTGTGAACAGCCTACAATGAGCGGAGCTCAAAGTAATATGGCTTATAAGCCACAAGCAAATGTGTTATGTAAATTTGATCGATCACAGGAGTTTATGTTATATAAGTAAAAAGAGCGGATAACGAACCACTGCTTTAAGAGTGGGGATACCTCTCGTTATTGTGAAACCGCAGGAGCGGTAGTTGTGTGAACAAGTACAAGAAATATGTTAAGGATGGACTATGTTATTATTGCGAGAGAACAGTTAGTTTGGTAGCATGTGTGTATAAAGTGAAGCACCGGGCTGGATAACGCCGGCTTGTGACCCGAATGACCAACGCTCAAGGAGCATTCAGTAGTCATCCAAATGAACGACAAACCAAAATACTAATGATGTAAGTATAGGTGTGGAAGTTAATGTGACCGTAAGAGCACGGTGCACACCAAGCGACCGTTGTATAAGTATTGTTAAACAATAAGTGATAGCAAACTAGGTAGTAAGCCAGTATTACGAGATAAGAATCTCAGTGAAACACAGTGTGAATTCCATTGCAAATCGCATAAGAGATTTACTGTCAAGAGTTTACGCCTCTGCACTTTGTATGACTGAGTGTTTTGGTACTGCTCTTACGCAGTAATGATCGAGTGGGATAGCTAGGATTCGGGAAATGTTAATTGTGCTGGAAACAGAAAGCGGCTTATAACGCCATAGTGACTGATGCATAGGAAATGCAAGGTCGTACCAATGAAAGAGTACTAGTACAGGACCAAATGTGGAGGTGTGATTAGGAACAAGTGACTATAGAAGCACTAGATACCAAATATCGGTATGGAATATACCTCAAGTGTGGGGAGATAACTGAGAGAGCACTACACATTGGGTGGTAGCTCAATCTCAACCGACAATAAGTCGGAAGGAATCAAGTCAATCATTGTGAAATACATAGCAGTATACACAGTAAATTATTATGGAAGTGGATAGAAAGTTTGTAACTCACCGAATTCGCTCACGGTAAGGGATACCACGCGTCGGTTGAGAAACCATTATTACCAAGATAAAGGTGATAAATGGGAGATGTACAATACAGTAAGAATAACGAACGGAACAAGCTAAGCTCTAAGGTTATGAGAGTTGCGCAGCAGAAACTAGTGAGCCAGTGATTCAAGTGTTGAATGTGCATAGTGAACATGACTGAATGGCTAATTATTAATGCCTAGAGCCTCACAGGCCAGGACCGAAACCGGTTATGAGTTAAATAAACTCTAATGAGAATTCTTGGTTTAGGGACTAAACCGCCAATATGGCTAAGATCCTCTAACCAGAACGCATTGTATAACAGACCGCGTGGAAGTTAAAACACTTCACGATGGCAGAACATTTTAAGCCAATGTTCAGTGACTGATTACGTGGGCGTAATCCCTTTTAAGGGGGGGTAGAGCGTAAAACCGCTTAGTGTGTTTTACCGTACAAGTGTACGTGAACTGTGGTGTGCATAGCACACGATAATTTGTTTTGATGATTGGTGCACATGTTAGATAAACATATGCATTCATTCATGGTTAATTGTGGTAATTGCGCACAAAAGATGCGAATGCCACTGTGATAAGTGTGTATACTTTGTTAACAATTGTGTGTGTTAGTACAAGTGTAAGGGAGTAAAGAAACTCCCGGGAACTAAAACCCACAGTACATGTTTACATGATACTAAATATAATACCGTGTATTGTATTTTGATAAAAGTATGTATATATACAGTATTGTGAGTTATGAAGAGGTAAGAAACCGACATAGAACCTAGTGAGAATTAGATTCCCTAGGTAACTTGATTAAAAGTGAATGGAAATAACTGAAAGACGAAGTTCTATCCCTTGGAGATGTTATGATCATGATTAGAATGATTAAAAAGATAGAAAATTGGAAATGAGTGATTTACTTGATGCTTGAAATTGAAGTGGGAGGTGAAACTTGATTTCATGAGATCAAGGGAAGCCGAACACAAATTGGGGTGGAAGGATAGTTTAACACTGATGCCGATCACATCAGGGTTGGATGACTCTTGAAGCTCCCTGTAAGTGGTCACAAATAACCACACTAAGAAAGATGCAAAGAGCATAAATTGGACTTGGAGTTGTGTTGCGTTTTCAAAAAGGATTTTCAATTGGTATTTTCAAAACAGTCGATTAATATTTTGAATAAAGGATTCTCTTATATACTTAACCTAGTAAAGAATATTTTTGTAGTACTTGCTCACGAGCCGAGGACGTATGAGCCTTTGTCTTCGGACCGGTGGCATGAGAAGTATATATGTTAAAAAATTAAGTGATTGTTTTGATCTCCCAAAGGGACGGGGAAAGAAGTGTCCATCGCGACCGGGTTCAGCGGGATCACTGTGTATATAAAAGATATTTTTGATTGTTATACATGCTATGACATGTTGTGTGGTATGTGAAATAAATACTATTTTGACCTTGAGTCCTAATGTGGTTGAGTTCCGAATGTTGTTATGTTTCCCAGACCTGAGAGTCTAAGGGTTGTTATGTGAGTACAATGTTGTTAAGATACCCGGACCGATGAGTCCGAGGTTATCATGTGAGTATGTTATGTTATGTATGGATGTGAACATGTTGCCCGGACCGTCAAGTCCGAGGTTGTGATGTAAAGTATGTTTGGTTATGGAAGTTTTATTTTACAAGTAATTCCCGTATTCTAATCCAATGATGTGTGGGAAGTGTGAACTTCGAGGACGAAGTTCTTTTAGGGGGGTAGATTGAAATACCCCAAACCTTGATATGTTGTTAAACATTTAAACTATGGTATTTAAAGGCTAAAGAGTGCCTTAGAAACGTCAGTGTACAATTTAAACCATAGTAAAAACAGTAAAGCACTAAAAGACAGTTTGAGCAAAAACATGCTCTAAGCTTGGAGTGAACTTGGTTAGGACCCAAAGAACCTACCAGACTAAATAATATTCAATTATGATTTAATAAGGCTAATTAAGTCCTTAGGTAACCTTGGTAGACGATTAAACCAAACAAAACACAAATAAATACCTTAAAGTCAATATGGGCAAAAATGTGCTCTAAGCTTGGGATAAATTTGTATAAGACCTAAAGGTCATACCTATACCTTATTTACATGTTAATGAACATATAAAATCAATTACTAAAGAAAACCAAGCTTGAAAACAAGTTAAAATACAAAATGTGCTTTAAGGAGTCTTAAAGCACATTTTTGAAAAATTGTCTTGTAAATGAGTTTTGAATGGCTAAATGTCCATCATTACTCTTTAATTAACATGTGTACAACTTAGTATCACATTAAGAAGTTTAAATCAATGGGAAATCAAAATTTCACAAATATGTGCCTTAGTTTGTGAATAGTAACTAAAATAAGCTAGTTTATAACATAAGTCAATATAAGTAAGTTAATTGGTCAACAAAGACTATTAAACCCCTAAGTAGATGATGGGGGCCGGTTTTTATTATGGTGAGTCACCAACATGTAAAAAAAACAATTAAGGAAAGGAAGGAAAGTAAGTAAAAGGAAGAAAGTTACTTTATAACATAATATCTTGTAAAAGCAAACACCTCATTTCATTTCTTCCTTTCCCACTCACTTCCACCGTCTCCAACCTCCCTCTCTTCTCCATTCTCGGTTTGCTACAGCAAACCATGCCATCTCCATCTTTGAATGCTTGTAACTCATGACTCCATGGTCCAAATTCAATTTCAAGACCATCATCCTTCTAGTTGAAGCAAGCTCTACACTTCTATCTTTTCAAATCTTCAAAAGCCTCATTTCGGTGCCATGGAGATTCACCATTGAAGGAGCTTGAGCTCATCTTTTCACACCTTGTTGTTCTCCTTTGCTTCAAGGTAAGGAAACTCAAAGAAAAACTTCATTTCCTTTTGTTTTCATAAGTGACCGAAATCAACTTCTTCATGGTGTTTTCTTTGCCTTGTTTTAGCTTCATTCCAATCATTCAAGGGCTTGGTGGAAACCTCTCTTGTTACATATTCAAGTTCTCTTTCAAATTCTAAGGTAAACTTCTATTTTAAGTGTTTAGAACACTTATGTAAATTTAGGGTTTATATGTGAGTTTTAGTATGAAACTTGATGCTCATTACCCTTATATATATATTGATTAGAAAGTTGACAAGTGATCAAACTCCTTGCTGATTTTCGGTTCAAGGAAACAAGAAAGAAGTTGGAGAGGAAAAGAGGTAAACAAACTATCTCAATGTAGTTTAAAATGCCTTTGGAAAAGTGAGCTTGATTTGCTTAATAAAATACCTAAGGACCCAATGGTGAATGACCTAGTAAAATGCTCTCAAGGAAACTATTAAAGGGCATATGTGTTGTTGTATGTGATTGCAGGTCAAAGGCATTATTTATGTGGGAAATTCAGTGTTTAAGGTTTATGCAATTTAAGGGCCTAAGATCCATGTTATTAAGGGCCTAAGTGCCAAGCAATTAAATTATACACTATATTGTGGTGTAGTGTAAATTTGGTGAAGTTTTGTGTGTGAGAAAGTTCTTGATGGATTTAGGTGTCTTGAATGTTTAATGGTGAAGACTATGTGTTTTGGAGTGTTGATGTGCTGGGGGAACCCATGGCAAAATTTGGAAAATGTATAAGAAGTTCTAAGTGTTTTAAATGAGTTTTGGTGAACTATGAAGTGTTAGAAATGAACAAGTGTTTTACTAGAGGGGAAAACATGTCTTAAGGTGTTCTAGGAAACAAAAAGGACTTAGACATCAACTAGGAGTTAGCTGGTAAGGAAAGATGCTTGGGAGATGATGTTATGGTAAGGAGAAAGCATTTTGGGATAGTGGTTATCATAGGTGAGAAACACCATTTAGAAACCTAGTAAGATGTTATAAGTGTTGGTAAATTTTGTAAGAGATTGAGTAACATGTTGGATATGGAATTAGACAAGTTTGAGGTGTTATTTTAGCATTGGAATGTACCTAAGATCATATGGGAAGCTTGGGAAATCAATGGATGAAAAGAATAGATGAAACAAGACTTGAAATGTCAAATATGGGAATCTGTTACATCGGTCCGGGACTAGGTTTTGGAAGATGACCCGGACCATGCATTAAAAAGGGGCCGAGAGTTCTTACACTACCTTGGTTCGGGACTTAGGTCATGTAGGAAGTCCTGGACCACCCCCTGATTTACCCCCGAGGATTTCTAGCTTATATTGGTCCGGGACCTAAGTTTTGTATAAAGTCCCGGACCACTACATAAAACCACCCGAGAGTTAGATTAAGTGTTAGTCCGGGGCTTAAGGTAAGGACCAAGACCCGGACCACTCTAAAAATGTTGTTTAAGGTTGGAAATGATGTCTAATGATGGGGATTGATAAGTAATGATGTTATAAGGTTGTTAAGGACATGTTAGGTGGGTTATAAAGACAATTAAGTGGGTGAAAATTGTAAGAAAATGTGAGAGTAAAACCAGTTAAAATGTCAAGTTATTTAACTAGTTAACGGGGATAAGTTATGAGCACTAGACTTTAAACAATCATGTTACCCCGATGTTAATAAAAAGTAAATGTAATATTACCAGTCTCGAGAATTGTTCGAGGAACATAAGTGGACATGATAGAGTGGACCCGGTGACAGGTATGTTTTCTTGCAACCTGTGTCCTACCGGATTACACCGGCTTGTATGCCAATGTGTTTTCTGTATGTTTTGCCACGTTATAAGATAATTCATGAAACGAGTTTACGGTCGTTATTGTTGTTGTGTGTTGCGTACCGATACCGGTAACCTCGAATGCGCGTGAAAGGCTAGTTACCATTATTAGGTAAACGTAAGAGAACAGTATCCGGTAATAACGTTTCCAACCTAAGGAACATTCTAACCACGGCTATGCGTGAGTTAGTTATGTGTTTGTTTGTGCGTGTTAATATGTTCACTTCCCTTATGTGTGGCTAACTAGACTTAACCACCTGATTGTGAATTAATGTACTAAGTCCAATAATGAGACTTCTAACATGTGCTAACCGGAAGTGAGGAGTCCGGTAGTTCCGGCCACGCGTGTGAGTATGGGGGTCGTTGTCATATCAGGTTCGATCCTCTCTGTATGTTATGGTTGTTTTCCTTTTTGGTTTCCAACCTTCCCTTTAGCTTAACCAAGGCTTTTTTACTGACTCACATCGGGCCACAGGGGCATACTATGTTTGTTCGGGTGCTTGGATTACTATATCCGACGCACCTTGGTGTTAAGTTATCCGTTCATTTAACGAGACGGTAACGAGTTATGTAACGAGCTTATCATGAGTTTAGCAACATTCTCTTGGCTCTACAAGTGAACTAACTATGTTTGGGCCGGTTCGTAAAGGGAACCGTTCCCGTTATGTTATGTATTATTGTTGTGCTGCAATTCTTATTGCGATGTGATGCTATATGTTGTTAGATGTGGAGTATGTGGATCAGGGATACGAATTCCAGTTTATTATAAGAGGCGTTTAAGGATAACCCGATTGGTGGGTAAGTGTCGTCCATTAAGGAAATAGCTCCATTAAAGGAGAAACACTCTAGGGGTTAAAGATCACAATGGATGACTTATTAAGTGTAG
The DNA here is from genome assembly GCA_023374045.1 of Limonium bicolor. Lineage (NCBI taxonomy): Eukaryota > Viridiplantae > Streptophyta > Magnoliopsida > Caryophyllales > Plumbaginaceae > Limonium > Limonium bicolor. The sequence continues at coordinate 56,759,657 of CM041783.1, read as the reverse complement.
ATGTGTTGGCCGTTTATTGAGCCATTGTTGTGCAGTCTAATGTGTTGTGTGTTTGTAGTTTACATGTATGATTTAAATGTAATCAACCGCATGCTAAGGCGACAAATAGTTGTGCGTGGCCCGGTAGCATGCGGGCTGCGGGATTACCATACCAGCAAAGGTGCTGAGCCCCTTGGGGGCCACCCTTTCTCTTCCAATTCTATTTCAGGTACAAGGAGTTGGAGGTCGTCCGAGAGTAGGACGGGTAGTTGATTCTGCACGGGTAGTTAATGAATTACTTATGTATTGTAGGTGTAGTAAGACCGAAATTGTTGTCGGCATTAGTTTGTAAATACTCGGTACAGTTGGAATGTATATTTATTGGTTGTTGTTAATGGAAAGGTATAGTAATGTGTAGACGCTCGGGAATCTAGTCCATCAGACCGATACAATGTATATGTATTAGCCTTGTTAGCCACGTGGGTGGCTAACGGCGTGTAACACCATTGAATTAAGTAATGTGTTGAGTTAAGTTTTCCGCTGCAGTTTGATGTTAAGTGTACGGTTGTAGTTGGGGTGTTACACTTTTCCTCTTTCTTTTGTTGAACATTCTAAGTTTCGTTGTTGTAGTTTTAACTCAATGCCATTAGAGAACCTAACATGTCTGCCAGGGACATCTTAGATCGATCACGAACCTCTTGCATGGTATTAACTTTGCTATCGAAGGAGGCGGGAAGAGATCTCAGGAACTTCCGAATTTGATCGTCATTTGAGATAGTCCTTCCAAGCACCAGTATTTCATTGATCAGCTTGGTGAACCCTGTATGCATTTCAGAAATGCTCTCCTTTTCTTCCTTTTTGAATAGCTCCCAATGAGTGAGTAGCAACTCATTGTGAGTCTTTTGATCTCATCATTCCCTTCATACGTGACCTCAAGAGTTTTCCAAATCTCTTGAGGGTTTTAGCTGAGGCTATTTTAGAGTATTGCTCAGGTAGTAGTGACAATGTAGAATTCTTACTGCTCCGAGCATTGAAATATTATTTTCTGATTTGATCACCTGTCATGTTGGCGATTGTATGTATTCTCCAAGGAGCATCTCGGAAGGTATATTCACCACGTGATATAACCCTCCACATCCTTGGATCATCAGACTTGATGTGAAACTCCATTTTGTTTTTCCAGTGAGTGTAGTTATCTCCATTGAAGAGTAGTGGTCGATTTGGTGCAGAACCTTTTTCTGACGCTAGTAGGCTTGCGTGAGACATTTCGATCGTCTTCCAAAGCAGTTAGCTTTCTAGAAGAGACCTGCTCTGATACCAATTGAAACTGGCGGATGCCCCCAGATACATCCTCGACCTGTCGTGGACGTGTCTTTTATGCTGTTTGTAACTATTTGATAATTTGGAAGAGACGGGATAAACTCAAACTGGAAACTCCATTTCAATTGAGAATTTACACCCAGAATTCACTAAATCTCCCTCGCCCTACCCACGGACTCCGGGACAGTTTAGGACTTTATCCCCAAGTCCTCTACCCTCTCCTGACAGTCGGCCTACAGTTCCCCAACCGTTCCCCGAACTAGTCAGTATATCAGTTACACAACTTATTGTCACTTAACTCTCCAGTCCTACCTAGCTCACCAACTCTCTAGCCCTTACACACACTTTAGTCTGACTCACACTTGCTCAGATTATCTACTCTACCTTTTCTCAATGTGTCAAGCTGAGTACATAGGACATAAACGCACGTATTTATACATGTTAGTTAAGATATAACTAACAACCTATGATCACCTAGACTCTAGGAATCAATTACTACTTTTCCCTTCAGCATAACAGCCAACTCAATAGTAGATTGGACCTCAACTTGATCTGAAGCCAGGAACACATGTCGCCTTGTGATTGAACACGTCGGCGGCAGTTCCTTCGATTGGTCGAGCACCACTTGTGTGCTCAACTTGTCTGATCTTGTCTGGCTCATTAATGCTCATAAATGCTCTTTTCAGACTTCATTATGGCTACGTGATAATGTGTATTAATAGCCCTTGACTTATCTTGTTGCCTTGCACATTAATGAGTTATGCTTTTGTCGTCAGCTAGTTGTTTATGTGGATGTGAAGGTCTGCATAGGTTTGTCGACTCTCTTGCAGTGTTTTGTCCTTGTTTTACATCTGATGTATAAGAGATGTGGTTGTGTGATGCTTGACTTCCTGTGTGTACTAGAAGTTCTGGCGTGAGCTCTCCTTGACAGATTGAAATACCCCAAACCCTGATATGTGGTTTAAATATTAACTATGGTATATAAAGGCTAAAAAGTGTCTTAGAGACATAGTGAACAATTTAAACCATAGTAAATGCAATAAAGCACTAAGATACAGTTTGAGCAAAAACATGCTCTAAGCTTGGAGTGAACCTGGTTAGGACCCAAAGAGCCTACCAAGACTTAATAATATTCAATTATGATTTAATAAGGCTAAATAAGTCCTTAGGAAACTTTGGTAGACAGTTAAACCAAACAAACACAAGAATACTCCTTAAAGCCAATAAGAGCAAAAATGTGCTCTAAGCTTGGGATACATTTGTATAAGACCTAAAGGTCATATATACACCTTATAAATATGTTAATGAACATATTAAATCAATTACCCAAGAAAACCAAGCTTGAAAACAAGTTAAAACACAAAAAGTGCTTTAAGGAGTCTTAAAGCACGTTTTTGAAAAATTGTCTTGTAAATGAGTTTTGAATGGCTAAATGTCCATCATTACTCTTTAATTAACATGTGTACTATATAGTATCACATTTGGAGGTCTATATCAATGGGAAATCAAAAATTTCACATCTATGTGCCTTGTTTTAGTGAATAATAACTTTAATAAGCTAGTTTGAACATATGTTGTTATAAGTAATTTAATTGGTCAACTAAGACCAAAACACCCCTAATTAAATGATGGGGGCCGGTTTTTATCATGGTGAGTCACCAACATGTAAAAGAAATCAATTAAGGAAAGGAAGGAAAAGTAAGTAAAGGAAGAAAGTTACTTTATAACATAAATATCTTCCAAAAGCAAACTTACCTTCTCATTCTCTTCTTCCTTCTCATTTCACACGGTTCTTCCTCCCTTCATGCTCTCTTCCATGGTTTGCAATAGTACCACACCAAACTCCATCTTTGATCTCTTGTAACTTCTAGCTCCATGGTCCAAATTCAATTTCAAGACCACATTCTTCTAGTTGGAGCAAGCTCTACACTTCTATCTTTTCAAATCTTCAAAAGCCTCATTTCGGTGCCAAGGAGATTCGCCATTGATGGAGCTTGAGCTCACCTTTTCACATATTATTGTTCTCCTTTGCTTCAAGGTAAGGAAACTAAAAAAAATGATGTTTCCTTCATTTTTGTATGTGTCCGAAAATTCGCCTCACAATGGTGCTTTTCTTGCTCGCGCTTCATAGCTTAACTCAAACTTCAAAGGACTAGGAGGAGTCCTATCTTGCTACTTAACCAAACTCTCTTCCGAATTCCAAAGATTGACAAGTGATAAAAGCCCTTGCCGATTTTCTATCAAGGAAGAACAAAGAAAAACAAGTGGGAAGTCTTGAAAGAAAAGAGGTAAATGTGTTAACCTAATGTGGTTTAAATGCCTAGGAAAATGAGCTTTATTTGCTTAATAAATACCTAGGGAGCCAATGGCAAAGGAGCTAGTAAAATGCTCTCAAGGAGTTTATTAAGGGCATATGTATTGTTGGGTGTATTTGCAGGTTAAAGGCATATATAAATGTGGGAGATTCAGTGTTTAAGTTTAATGTATTTAAGGGCCTAAGAGCCATGTTATTTAAGGGCCTAAGTGCCAAGCAATTAAGTTTATGCACTATATTGTGATGTAGTGTAAATTTGGTGAAGTTTTGTGTGTGAGAAGGCTCCTGATGGATATAGGTGTTCTTGAATGTTTAATGGTGAAAACCATGAGTTTTGGAATGATGATGTGCTAAGAGAACCCATGGCAAAATTTGGAAAATGTGTGAGGAGTTCTAAGTGTTTTAATTGAGTTCTGGTGAACTAGAAGTGTTGGAAATGCCTAAGCATTTTAAATGAAGGGAAATAATGTGTTAAGATGTTCTAGGTAAACAAAAGGACTTAGACATCAACTAGGGTTTAGGTTGGTAAGAAATGATGCTTGGGAGATGATGTTAAAATGAGGAGAAAACATTAAGGGCATAGTGGTTATCATAGGCATGAAACACCACTTGGAAAACTAAGGAGGAAATAACAAAAGTGTTAGGAATTTCGGTATGAAATGAGTAAGTGCTTAAGGTGATAGATAATGAGTTTCATGGATGTTGTATGAGGATATAAGTTTACCAAATGGTGTTAGGAAACATTAGGAGGCCTTAGGAGAAGTTGGAGTTAAATGGGCAATGGAAAATAAGGGTCTGGAGCAGACTGACCTTGCGACCGAACTTGCCAAGGTCGGTCGAGCCCAGTTTACCCTGCGAGAATTAGTTTCTGGAACGGACCGACCTTGGGGACCGGACTTGCAAGGTCGGTCGGGCTTGTATTTTGTGTACGAATTAAGTTTCTGGAATCGACCGAACATGGGACCGGACTTGGCAAGTTCGGTCGGGCCTGAATTTTCAAAGGGAAGAAACTCTCGGGAATGGACCGAACATGCGACCGAACTTACTGCTTACAAAGATTTTAGTAGGTTATATATACACATTTATGTACAAGAGATTTAAACAGAAACATAGGGAAAATATCAAGAATGTGCCGGGTATATCGTACCCGGCACCACCCACGGCACGAATAAATATAATGGAAACCTACTCAATCTACTACGGGTAGCAAACAAAAACCCGGTCAAAAGTAGCAGGGAAGCAAATTAAGACCAAGCAAGTCGAACCCTAGGGACTTGAATACAAATTAGTCCTAGCCTTGGTAATTACTAAGTAAAAGAGGGGGGAAAAGTGTATAAGTATTTCTAAACTAATTAAACTAACTATTCACAATGAACTAACCTTGATTAGGGTCAATTAACAATGTAAGAACTCATATGATCACGGATCAAAAGTGGCAAGTCTCGAAAAGGATTCTCTTTCTCGCAAAATGTATATGCCGGGTTTGGTGCCGGACGAATTATACCCGGCGCATTCAAAAACTTTGAATGTGCCGGACATATTGCATTGCACCCGGCAGTCAGTCCGGCATCGTACATTTCGTAAATAATTTTTCCAGTTTCAATTATGACAAAAGGAACTCATTATCCTTATTCGCATCGTGCATAAATAATGCCGCGAATACGAACAGAACAATGGGAAAATAAGAGAAACAATCCTAAATCTTAGCATTTGTTGCCTACTTCTCAAAGCAACAATATTAAAGATTACCAAAGTCATAACCTATTCTACTCTTGCTGTTGAAGCCTTAAATAGAACTTTGTGATGATAGAACAAGAGAAAATTCTTGTTCTATTGATAAGGAGATTAAAACTCGGGTTAAGAAACTTGAGAATTCCATTAATGATCAAAGAGTGTTTACAATGCAATCAATCTAATCAAAGCAACCAAAGAGTCTACCAAACCAACCAGAACATTTGAGAGAAGATATAAGGAGGATCAAGAGTACAACTTGATGAGAATCCCTTGAACTCGATAATGTCTTCTTTCTTCAGGTTGGATTTGCAGCGCTTCCTTGGCAGTAGTTCGTCGCGAATTTGAGAGATTTTTGGTGTAAAGTAATATGAATGAAGTGTCCTCCAAGTGCAGACTCTCGGCCCTTTTATAGACTTGAAAATCCTCAGATGCCGGGTCCCATGCCGGGTATAAGTTAACCGGCATGTGAATAAAACACATGCTTCCCAATAACGGTCGACAACCGTCTGGCGCGAAAAGTCACATATGCCGGATAGAAAATATCCGGCACCTTGTCCGGCTCTGAGTATTTACTAACGGTAAATAACCGTTTAGCATTTGGCGAATAGGCGCGACGTTTGCTTATGCCGGATAGATCACACCCGCGCAAAATGCCCGGCCTGATCTTCTTTCTGATGCGAACTGATGCCGGGCAGAAGTAACCCGGCTTTACATCCGGCATTGCTTGGTTTTTGATGCAGAACTTGCTCCTTGCATAGAAAACACTCAATGCATTAGTCTGAACATATAAAATGACTTTTTATGCAAATTAATGTAAATACTACCTATTATAACCTTATTTTAACTAATAATACCATAAATCTAGCTTATAAACATGATAAGTCTACGGCTTATCAAGGCCCTACACTTACCTTTTGCTAGTCCTTGAGTAAAATTAAATCAGAAAAGAGTAACTACTTGTGCACAAAACAAATAAACTCTAGAATGACAATGAGATATTTCTTTCCTAACTACTTGACTCTTACTCATAAGCATCACTTAGTCTTTCTCATTCTATCAATAATATACAAGTGGGTAAAAAGTAAAACATTCAATCTCAAAAATGGAACAACGACTCATGGGCTATTTTGCATAGGGGATTTTTGTATCTCTCCTTCTTCCGGTTTCCAACATTCAGCTCTATTTTTCAAGAGTTTCTGAATGTGGCCAAGACTCTCATCAATGGTTTGTTTTTTATGTTGTTCAGCCCTATTTTTCAAGGGTTTCTGAATCTAACCATGATTGTTTTTTTTCATTTAAAGAACGGGGAATTTAGGAGAAAAACAAAAGGAAAAACTCTCAAATTTTTGCTTTTATTTTGAGGCAATCTTGCAACCTCATAATGCTTCATATATATTTTTTTTTGGAAGAGATTTTCTTCTTCTTTTTTTTTCAAAGCTTTTTTTTTCTTCTTCTTTTTCATCACCCTTTTCTAAGATATTCACCCATGAGAATTGAACTATTTTGAAAAGGAAAGAAAGATATATTACCCAAAAGTAGATCAAGGACAAAAGTAGAAGTAAGATCATATACTCATGTTAACAGAAGAATCACGAAGTGAGAAAATAATATCTAAAGGTCATTAGAAAGCTTACCTCTTGAGAGAACAAATATTTAGCCTTCCCTAATGTCAACTTAGTCAAAGACATACAAAAAGCTGAGTAGAAGGTTAATAAACTTAAAACTTATTATATTGTATAAACTAGACATGCTATATAAAATGCTTTTATTTGAAAACTAATTTATAAAATCTTTTTTTTTTAATTTTTCAAAGGGAGGTCCCCCTGCCCTACACTAGGTAGGAACACGGTCCCCAGTGTTCGAAAGAATTAAATAGACAAGAAACTGAAGGAAAGAGAACGAACAATAAATACTCCCCATAATGGCAGATGCCCTACACTTGTGATGAGCCAATGATTGGAGTTGTTCACATCAGAATTCAACAATAATCAGATCAACTGAAATCAAAACTCATAAAGTGCCAAGCTTCCATAATACAAGGAGAGTAGTTAATCCTTAAGCATACATAATAAATATAAAAGAAATAACATAAAGAAAAAAATGAAGGTAAAGACAAGGAAATAGAAAGAGAGAGAAGGAACTAGATAGCCGCCGCCGGCGCAGATGAAGGTGGTGGTGGTGGTGGGGATGAGTCAGAAGGAGCCTCTGAAGAGTCTGAAGAGCTGGAGGAGCTAGGGTAGGGAGACCCTGCTTCTTTTGCCTCCTTGCGGGCTTTTCTCTTCTTCCTTTCCCTCTTGAGAATACTCTTGAAGAATGCCTTCATCGAACACTCCATCGTCTTCTTTAGCGTCTTCTTATCCTCAGCCCGGGAACGGTCAAGTCTGTCAACTGCAAGCAGAAAGCGGTCATCTACTCGCCACTCATGCTCCTCCTGGCGCTGGGTGACCTGCTCCCGGAATACCTGCTGATCTGCGGCCATCTCCTGCTGGCGCTGCTCCACTGTCTCAACTCGGCTGGTAACCTCAGAACGATATCCCTCATAGCTGGCCCGGAAGGCCTCATAATCAGTCCAAGTATCCTGCTGGGACTGTCTGTACACATCGAAGGACTGCCGCTGCTGATCAAGGGTCTGCTGAAAATGGTCCATCCTCTCATAAAGGGGACCCATGTCAGGAGCGGGGGCAGAAGTCTGAGGAGCGGAGGAGGTAGGAGGGGGTAGCAGCAACTGGGGCTCAGATCCCTCATATCTAGGGTAGTCCTGAGCAGTAGCGCGGCCCTACGCCTCTGTGCTGAAGGAACATACCGGTACTCTCCCGGTGCAGACTCACGAAACCACCATCGCCTAATAAGTGCGAGGTCAATGAGGGGGACTCCTGGTGATACTGGAGACCTCGTGGAATCTGATCCTCCCTCAGAGTCTGAGTGATATGGTGGTGAAGTAGCATCGGGAAGACAGGGCGCTGAATATCTCGATGAAGAATCGCCCGAACCAACTGAGCAAACATCAGTCGGTGCACCGGAAATCGAGCTGCAACATCACTCGGTGGTGGCCCACGAAGGTACTCAAGAAGGGCACAATCCATGTCATTGAGCTCGTCATGCTTACAGGGCCTAATGTTATGCCTAATAATTTCCATGGCCACTCTAAGCTGCAAGTCCGTGATGAAGGTGAGAGGGATCACAGGGCGAGACTTAGTATGGGCCCGATTCATAAATCGGGTCCGTGATCCAAATCGAGCAATAATAGCAGCATGGGCAGTGGCCAGATACTGCCTAGTGAATGAGCTCTGCCTCCGGTCATACTCTATGCCTAAGGCGTCTGCTATGCTACGAGGTGAAATCAAAATACGTGTACATGAAACATAAGAACAGATCTGTACCTCGGAGACTTGGGGTGGCCCAAGGAACTCAGCATTAGCATAAAACTCACGAACTAGGTCAGCGTAGAAGTGTCTCTGACCAATCTCTAGTAATCCCGACCAGCCATGCCTCTGAAATGGGGAGATGATATGAGATAACGGGCTCACTGTCTGGTCAATTCGTCGCTCTTGCACCCACTTGCCCTTTTGCTTAGAGTGATTGTAGTAGCGGGCAGCTTCTGTGTGCTAATAAACCCATCAGAATCGAACTGCGGGTCCTCTTGGAGACGAGAAGGTAGGGGCTGAGGAATCCCGAAGTCGTCTAGCTCTGGTGCAGAGGATGTCGAACCCGGCCCACTCTGAGCTGCAGCAGGCGCTTCTGCATTCGCCCCGTCGTAGATTTCCGTGGAGGCGGAGGGGCACTACTGGAGGCGGGCTCCTTACCTGCCCGTCTAGTGGAACGGTGAGGTGGCTCTGGTGGAGTAGGAGCAGCCTCATCTTCCTCCGGAGTAGCCTCTCCTAGAGCTGCATCCAACTCCTCAAAGAAGGTATCCTCATCTGAATCAAGGGTCTGAGAAGTAGCTGTTTTTCGCCGAGGCATCTGCAGGTAAAGAAAGGAAAATCGAATACCACACACAACAGATTATCAAATGTTACAGATATAGCAATTGGATTTATTTTGAATAACCTGGTGTCGTGTCATGATTCTCCTAATTATATGTCAAATTGATTAATTTTCAAAAAAACATTGTCCTAGGCATTAATTCAGGAGACTAGGATCCCATTAAGCATAGAAACATAATCAGGTAGTCATGCCGGGCTGAATGCCGGACAAACTCCACCCGGCTCATGTAAACAACAGAATGCCGGATGGGTTGCCGGACAGAATCCATCCGGCACATGCATACTTCGAACCCAGAAATTCGCAAAACGCACATAACTATACTAGAGCTCATAAATCGATCATAGCATGTTCTAAATACCCGAAATCATTACCCAAAGTCACGAATCCAACAAAGAAACAAAGAAAAACACAAATGTAAACGAAAACTATGAAATCGTATTCGAAATAAATAGAATACGATGAGGGACCTGGTTTTAGATTTTGGAAGTGCAGAAATCGTAGAGAGATGGCTCACGGTGGTCTTGTGGTGTGGAATGGGACTGGAATGCGCTGGAGTGGTGTCGGGTTCGACTGTGGTGGAACCTCGTGCGGTGCGGCGTCTGAGTAGGGTAAAAAGTGGGGGTTTGTAACCCCACTTACCCGAGGTAATTTTTTTCCAGAAAGACGAAGTGCCGGGGTGGAGTGTCGGGTTATAGGTTAACCGGCATGTGAATAAAACACATGCTTCCCAATAACGGTCGAAAACCGTCTGGCGCGAAAAGTCACATATGCCGGATAGAAAATATCCGGCACCTTGTCCGGCTCTGAGTATTTACTAACGGTAAATAACCGTTTAGCATTTGGCGAATAGGCGCGACGTTTGCTTATGCCGGATAGATCACACCCGGCAAAAATGCCCGGCCTGATCTTCTTTCTGATGCGAACTGATGCCGGGCAGAAGTAACCCGGCTTTACATCCGGCATTGCTTGGTTTTTGATGCAGAACTTGCTCCTTGCATAGAAAACACTCAATGCATTAGTCTGAATATAAAATGACTTTTTATGCAAATTAATGTAAATACTACCTATTATAACCTTATTTTAACTAATAATACCATAAATCTAGCTATAAAACATGATAAGTCTACGGCTTATCACTTACAAGGTCGGTCGGAGTAGAAAATTTTAACGGTAATGTGTTCTGGAATGGACCGACCTTGTGTAGGGTCGGTCGTAAGGTCCGGTCGGACCAAAAACATGGTTTAAGTTATAGGATGATGGGGGTTATTAAGTAGTGATGTTAAAAGATTGTTAAGGACATGTTAAGTGAGTTATGATGACAATTTGGTGAGGGAAAAGTTGTATCAAAATGTAAAAGTAAACAAGTTAAAATGTAAGTTGTGTAACTAAGTTAACGGGGAGAAGTTATAAGCATTAGACATTAAATAATCATGCTACCCCGATGTTAATAAAAGTACATGTAATGTTATCAGTTTTTTCGAGAATTGCTCGAGGAACATAAGTGGACGTGGTAAAGTGGACTCCGGTGACAGGTATGGTTTTCTTGTAACCTGTGTCCTACCGGATTACACCGGCTTGTATGCCAAAGTGTTTTTTCTGTGTGTTTGCCACGTTATAAGATAAATCATGAAATGAGTTTACAGTCGTTATTGTTGTTGTATGTTTACGTACCAACACCGGTAACCTCGAATGCGCTTGAAGGCTATTTAACCACCATTAGGTGAACGTAGAGAACGTATCTGGTGATAACGTTTCCGACCTAAGGAACGTTCTAACCACGGCTATGCGTGAGTTAGTCATGTGATGTTTGTGTGTGAACGTATGACTCTCTCTTCCCATGTGTATGTCTAACAAGACTTAACCCAATGTTTGTGATTGTTTAATAAAGTTCAATGTTGAACTTCTAACAAGTGCTAACGGGGGAAGTGAGGAGTCCGGTCTGTTCCGGCCACGCGTGTGAGTATGGGGTCGTTGTCATATCAGGTTCGATCCTCTCCGTATGTTATGGTTGTTTTCCAATTTGGTTTTCAACCTTCCCTTTAGCTTAACTAAGGCTATTACTACTGACTCACGTCGGGCCATAGGGGCATACTATGTTATGTTTGTTCGTTGTGCTGGATCACTATATCCGAGACACCTTGTGTTAAGTTATCCGTTCATTTAACGAGACGGTAACGAGTTATGTACGAGCTTATCATGAGACTGGCAACACTTCTCAGGCTCACCAGTGAATTAACTATGTTTGGGTCGGCTCCTAGGAGAACCGCTCCCGTTATGTTATGTGTTGTTGTTGTATTGCAATCTCTATTTCGATGTTGTTATGTGCACGTTGTAACGTGAAAGGTGTGGTTATGTAGTGCATGTTATATGTTGTAAAGTGTGGAGTATGTGGATCATGGATATGAATCCCAGTTTGTGATAAGAGGCGTTTAAGGATAACCCGAATAACGGGTAAGTGTCGTCTATTAAGGAAGTAGCTCCATTAGAGGAGAAACACTCTAAGGACAATGAATACCATGAGTGACTTATCAAGTAAGAATGTACTATCCATTTGTTGAGCCCATTGAGGCGAAATGTCATGTGTTGTGTGTTTACAGTTGCATGCATGATTTAAATATAATCAACCGCATGCTAAGACGACAATTAGTTGTGCGTGGCCCGGTAGCATGTGGGCTGCGGGATTACCATACCAGCAAAGGTGCTGAGCCCCTTGGGGGCCACCCTTTCTCTTCTTTTCTTATTTCAGGTACAAAAGAGCTGGAAGCCGTTCGAGAGTAGGACGGGTAGTCGTTGTACATGGGTAATCATTTAAGTGTATATATACAGTAGTTGTAGTAAGACCGAAATTGTTATCGGCATCAGTTTATAAATACTCGGTACAGTAGGAAGGTATGTGTATGTTGTGTTGTTAATGGAAAGGGATAATAATGTGTAGTTGCTCGGGGATCTAGTCCATCAGACCGGTACAATGTATATGTAATAGCCTTGTAAGCCACGTGGGTGGCTAACGGCGTGTAACACCAACGAGTAAGTTATGTGAAGTAGTATATTTTCCGCTGCAGAATGTTGTTATGTGTTTGTTGTTGGATGGGGTGTTACAAAAGTGATATCAGAGCTTAGGAAGTACCGAGTTAGGATTTTAGTACTTGGGTTAAGGGTTGAGTGATGTGTGAGAGATACGCTAGTTGGGTATTACCAGTGTGTACTGGAAACCCTGCTATGTCCTTCCCTCCGCCCTCCACAGTCCCTGTTTTATAACTTGGGAAACAACGCCAGGGAGATGAAAGTCTCTCATACTCGGGAATACCCGATCTGGCTGTTATTAAGTACCTCTAAAGGTATGGAGAACCTGTCATACGGTAGATCCCGAAAGTGGGAATCCCGGAGACGGTTTCCATCTGAACAATGTTAACCACATTAAATAGTGAAGAATGAAGAATTTGTGTATAAGATAATAGAATTTCCGCAACCTGGGTCGACATGCTAGCAGTCGAGAATAACCAGCTTGCAACGCACCAACCGTGCAACAGGCAAGAAATGGATTAATGAAACCCGAGACGAGTGTCTACGAACCACAGTTGTCAAGTGATACACCACGGTATACCAACCGACAAAGGAACTACAATGTAGTGCCCAAACAAGGGACAAGTCTCAGTAACCACGACAAATACGTGGAACGGGCTACGAAGAGGAAACAATACAAAAGAAAAGGGGGTCTCCCAGAATGGGAAACACCCTAGTTGATGATTATCATGTGAAGACAGTGAAAAGTCACCTAGAGGAGTTATTATCAAGACGGTAAGATCAGTGAGGGCCAACAAGGCCACTGATGACAGTGCGGGTAAAAACAATACCACAAACCAGTTATGTGTTAAACCGATAGCCAGTTAGCATGGCGCCCTTGCCATAGCAAGTGCTGCTATAACAGGGCTGTTCGGGAAATTTATAACCACTACAAAGTGCTTGGTAAAGTACCATAAAAGTTAAACGTGATCGTCAAACAGTGGAAGGGCCTGTTAGCCTAACCTATGTAATTGTAAATACCGTCAGCAAGAAGCTAGACTTGGTTAAGATAAGAAGATGTTGTGAAACCATGAAAATTTTCTTTCAAAACTCAGATTTATTTCTAACTCTTTTCCTTCAAAACAAGAATTTCTTTCAAACCAATACTTCTTTCTAACCTTCTTTCAAACCAAACCAGTAAACCAAGGACAATGACAAGGATACAACAATGGATAAACTTTCCCTCGATTAAGTTCGGGAAGCATGGAATGAAATATTGTCACGGACATATAAGGGAGTTGACAACAGAATACTTCACCTAGGGCGTGTGACGGACACACGAGTGTACCAACTGAAATGTGGGACAACCGCACTCCGGTAGGAGCTTATGGGCCTGACAGACCTACTTGTGGGTTAGTTGGGTAAGTAGTAATGTATCAGTAGGGTACCCCACATATGTATACGAGCAGAGTCTGAAACACGGGAAGTAGTGACTCCGTTCTACGCTACACGTCAGCAGTAAGAGTCAAACAAGAGCTTAAGGATTACCATGAATGGTTAAGGTAAAGGAACTCAGTTAAGTTAACGGACTAAAGAATTAGTGAATTCCTTTCAACGAAAATCTTAAGAGTCAGGAGGTGCGAAGTGCACTACTGTAATGTAAAGACATCGTATACGTCTTAGGATCCTCAGGGATAAACATGATAGCTGGAACGATGACCCAGCCTGTACATGGCAAGCAGATACCTGATGTGACATATTGATGTGCAATGAACGGGATGAAATTCCCAGAATGAGTACCTACACTACCAGGAAATGTTGATCTTCAACAAAGAAGATAATAAACCAGTTAAGAACGCAAACGGCGTGGCTAACGGAATATACCAAAAAGTGCGAACCAGATGTAATAGCATAACTTAACAACACCCAGGAGCAATCCTTGGAGGGTGTTTACGCCAACAATTGTTGCATGAAATGACGTGACAGAAACACCAGGGTTGAAACTAACACCCAGTTTAGACATAAGTTGACAGGAGACGGACCGACAAACCTAAGGGGCATCCCATGAAAGGAAACGGAATGCAACGACCTTGTCATGGAGCCCAATATCGACAACTGCAGACGTTATAATCTGAGTGGTTTAGAACAGGTGTAATTAACATAAAAGGAAGAAATTAAAACCCAAAAATAACGTCGGCCTGCAAATAAATCCCGGTCATAGTAGTATAGTGAAAATGTAAGCAACCGGATGTCGAACCGTGGGACTAATATACATATAATAGTACCTAAGCGTGTCACAAGAGGGGGGATTAATTGACTTGTAAAATAAATAAAAAGAAAGAATAAAATAAACCTAGTTGACAGATAAATAAAATGGAACTCTGGGTCAGGTTAATATAATCTGCATAATTAAGCTATCTCTACTGGTTTAATAATTTGGCAAGGTTCCTGTAGTTATCTTAAGGACTAAGTCATAGCCTCATAAGAACTCGTTCACCTGTAATGCAAGGTTCTAATCAAGGTTCAAGCAAAAGCCTGCGAACGGCAGAGGAGTATTGAGGAATTACATTTGCAACTGAATACTAACCTTTAAATCATAACAAGTTTCCTCCAGTTTTACGCCTTAATTAACCTGTCTATTTATCACCTGGTCTGATCAGAATAGACTTAGTAGAGCAATTTAATAAATTCGCGAGATCTATTAAAAAGGCGAGATGACTTTTAAAATGTAACAAACTGTATATAAATAAACCAGTAGAAATATTGCATAATTAATACAGATACATAATAACTATTCCCAGAGTAAACATAAACTAGTCTAACATATTAAATAGATAGATAGAGACGAGAGTAATAGAAATCATCCGTAATCACTCCGTCTCACTCTGCTATTTTGTGTACGTAGGGCTAGAGGTGAATTTGGTGGACTGTAAAATAAATAAAATGGAAGGCGGAGAGAGAAATGAGATGGTGGTGAAGTAGTCGAGGATCCGTTCTTTTTGTGGTGAAGTTGCGTGCGTTTATATAGGGAAATGAAAAGGCAAAGGCAGCAGATAAGGAACGCGTGAATGGATTGAGCTCATTGATTGCTCACTGATTGAAGCATTGATTGCAGGGGACAGGAGTTGGAGACGGGAGCGAAATAAGGTAGGCGCCGGCGACAGTGGACGAGTTGCAGCGCGAGTTGCAGACGAACAAGATAAGCTCGCGCAACATTTACACGCATGCTTGCCTCATGTCCGCCTGCGCCTCTGTTCACGTCCGCCTGGTTAAGGGGCGGTTGCTGCTCACGTCCGCCACCAAGACCGCCAGATAACAGGCGGTTGCTGCTCTCACGTCCGCCACCAAGACCGCCCATTAAGAGGCGGTACTCTCTTGTTGTGTCCGAGGCGGTTGCGCCTCTCTAGACCGCCCATTAAGAGGCGGTTGTCTCTCTGTTGTCCGCGAGGCGGTTGCGCCCCTCTAGTCCGCCAGTTATCTCGACGTCGCAGAGGTTGTCGTGACTTATTTCTTCTACCTTCGACCGGCTCTAGATTCTTCGTTTGGGCTCCGTTTTTCGAGCCGTTTGCGTCTATGTGTTCGTCTCTTTATCTACTTTAGTCCCAGCTTGGTTTTCCTCATGTTAAACCAATAATTTAGTGAGATAATAATAAACATAAACTAGAGGAAAACTAACCGAAGTGGAGAAATGAGCAAGAAAAGTGTTAATATTATATATGAAATACACCTATAAATTATGCTCATTTGGACACTTATCAACATCCGAACCATGTAATGTTGTACAGAGAAGTACATGTGTGTGGACAGCCTACAATGAGCGCAGCTCAAGGCAAACAAGGCTTATAGGCCACAAATAAAATGTGTTATGTAAATTTGAGTTAATTGTAGAAGTTTATGTGGTACAAGTAAATAGAGCGGAGAACGAACCACTGCTTTAAGAGTGGGGATACCTCTCGATATTGTGAGACCGCAGGAGCGGTAGTTATGTGTATCAAGCCCAAGAAATATGTTAAGGATTGACCATGTTGATATTGCGAGAGAGCAGTTCATTTAGTAGTATGTGTGCATAAAGTGAAGCACCGAGCTGAATAATGCCGGCTTATTGATCAATGCTCAAGGAGCATACAGTAGTCATCCAAATAAAGGACGAACCATAATACGAATGATGTGGGTATATGTGTGGAAGTTAATGTGGCAGTAAATACAAGGAGTAAGAGCACGGTTCGCAGCTGGCGACCGTTGTATCAATGTTATTGAGTAATAATGTGGCAGATAAGACCAATTATGAGTTAAACTCAGTGGAGATGTAAGGTAAGCGATGTTAAACAGATTGGGCAATAAGCTAGTGGTAGGTACTATGTGATGAGGAACTCAGTGTGAATTCCATGGCGAATCGCATAAGGGATTTACTGTCAAGAGTTTACGCCTCTGCACTCTGTATGATTGAGTGTTTTGGTATTGCACTTGCGCAGTAATGATCGAGTTGGGATAGCTAGGAATTGGAAACATGTTAATTGTGGAGGAATAATGTTATAATGGTCCGATGCATAAAATGCAAGGCCGCACCAATAAAAGAGTACTTGTACAGAACCAAATGTCGAGACATGATTAACAGTAAGTGACTACAGTAGCACTAACTGCCAAATCGGTATGGAATATACCCCAAATGTTGTAAATAGCCGAGAGAGCACTACACACTAGGTAGTAGCTCAATCTCAGCCGACAGTAAGTCGGAAGGGAACAAGTCAATCATTGTGAAATACATAACTGTATATACAGTAAATTGTTATGGAAGTGGATAGAAAGTTTATAACTCACCGAATTCGCTAACGGTAGGAGATACCACGCGTCGGTTGAGAAACCATTGTTACCAAGATGAAGGTGACAATTGGGGATGTACAATACAGTAAGAATAACAAATGGGGCAACTAAGCTCTACAGTTATTAGAGTTTCACAGCATAAACTAGTGAGCCAGTGATTCAAGTGTTGAATGTGCATGGTGAACATGAGTGAATGGCTAATTATTAATGCCTAGAAGCCTAACAGGCCGGAATCGAAACTAACTAAGAGTTTAAACAAACTCCAATGAGAATTCTTGGTTTAGGAACTAAACCGCCAATATGGTTAAGATCCTCTAATCAGAATCCATTGTGTAATAGACCGCGTGGAAGTTAAAACACTTCACGACGGCAGAACATTTTAAGCCAATGTTCAGTGATTGATTACGTGGGCGTAATCCCTTTTAAGGGGGGTAAAGCGCAAAACCACTTAGTGTGTATTACCGTACAAGTGTACGTGATTTATGTTGTGCATATCACAAAATAATTTGTTTTGATGGTTGATGTGTGTGTTACGTAAACATACACATTCATTCATAGTTTAATTGTGGTTATTGCGCACAGAAGATGCGAATACCATTGTGATAAGTGTGTTGATTCGTTAACAGTTGTGTGTGATGGTACAAGTATGGGGAGCAGAGAAACTCCCGGGGAACAAAAACCCCAACAGTGTATAAATGTGAAACTGTGTGTTGTATTTTGATAAAATATATGTGTATATATATACTGTATAGTGATTCATGAAAGGTTATGAAACCGACATAGAACCTAGTGAGAATAATTCCCTAGGTAACAGCATTTAAGTGAATGGAAATAACTGATAGACGAAGTTCTATCCCTTGGAGATGTTATGATCATGATTAGAATGATTAAAAAAAAAGATAGAAAATTGGAAATGAGTGATTTATTTGATGCTTGAAATTGAAGTGGGAGGTGAAACTTGATTATCATGAGATCAAGGGAAGCCAAACACAAATTGGGGTGAAGGATAGTTCGACACTGATGCTGATCACATCAGGGTTGGATGATTCTAGAAGCTCCCTATAAGTGGTCACAAATAACCACGCTAAGAAAGGAAGCAAAGACCATAAGTTGGACTTGGAGTTGTGTGTGTTTTCAAAAAGGATTTCTAATTGGTATTTATAAAACGTCGATAGATACTTTACATAATTAAAGTTTTCTTACTTAACCTCACAAGGAAAAAAAATTTCAAATTTAAGTGATTGTTTTGATCTCCCAAGGCACGGGGACGGAAGGTGTCCATCGCGACCGGGTTCTGCGGGATCACAGTGTATATCAAAGATATTTTTGATTGCTATACATGCTATGACATGTTGTGTGGTATGTGTAATAATGTTATTTGACTTTGATCTCTAAAGTGTACGCTATTAAGACCTATGAGTCTAAATGTGTTATGTTATCGAGACCTATGTGGTCTAATGTTTTGTTATGGTTACCCAAGCCAGAGAGTCTAGGGTTTTGTTATGTGTGTGTAAATGTTGTTAGGATACCCGGACCATTGAGTCCGAGGTTATCAAGTGAATATGTGATGTTATGTATGGATGTGAATGGGTTACCCGGATCATCAAGTCCGAGGGTGTATTGTAAAATATGTTTGGGTTATGGAAGTTTATTTCCAAGTGATTCCTGTGTTCTAATCAAATGATGTGTGGAAAGTGTGAACTTCGAGGACGAAGTTCTTTTAAGGGGGGTAGATTGAAATAACCTAAACCCTGATATGTGGTTTAAATATTAAACTATGGTATATAAAGGCTAAAAAGTGTCTTAAAGACATCAGTGAACAATTTAAACCATAGTAAATGCAATAAAGCACTAAGATACAGTTTGAACAAAAACATGCTCTAAGCTTGGAGTGAACCTGGTTAGGACCCAAAGAGCCTACCAAGACTTAATAATATTCAATTAGGATTTAATAAGGCTAAATAAGTCCTTAGGAAACTTTGGTAGACAGTTAAACCAAACAAAACACAAGAATACACCTTAAAGCCAATAAGAGCAAAAATGTGCTCTAAGCTTGGGATAAATTTGTATAAGACCTAAAGGTCATATATACACCTTATAAATATGTTAATGAACATATTAAATCAATTACCAAAGAAAACCAAGCTTGAAAACAAGTTAAAACACAAAAATGCTTTAGGAGTCTTAAAGCACGTTTTTGAAAAAATTGTCTTGTAAATGAGTTTTGAATGGCTAAATGTCCATCATTACTCTTTAATTAACATGTGTACTATATAGTATCACATTTGGAGGTCTATATCAATGGGAAATCAAAAATTTCACATCTATGTGCCTTGTTTTAGTGAATAGTAACTTTAATAAGCTAGTTTGTAACATATGTTGTTATAAGTAATTTAATTGGTCAACTAAGACCAAAACACCCCTAAGTAATGATGGGGGCCGGTTTTTATCATGGTGAGTCACCAACATGTAAAAGAAATCAATTAAGGAAAGGAAGGAAAGTAAGTAAAGGAAGAAAGTTACTTTATAACATAAATATCTTCCAAAAGAAAACTTACCTTCTCATTCTCTTCTTCCTTCTCATTTCACACGGTTCTTCCTCCCTTCATGCTCTCTTCCACGGTTTGAAATAGTACCACACCAAACTCCATCTTTGATCTCTTGTAACTCCTAGCTCCATGGTCCAAATTCAATTTCAAGACCACCATTCTTCTAGTTGGAGCCAGCTCTACACTTCTATATTTTCAAATCTTCAAAAGCCTCATTTCGGTGCCAAGGAGATCACCATTGATGGAGCTTGAGCTCACCTTTTCACATATTATTGTTCTCCTTTGCTTCAAGGTAAGGAAACTCAAAAAAAATGATGTTTCCTTCATTTTTGTATGTGTCCGAAAATTCACCTCGCAATGGTGCTTTTTCTTGCTCTCTTCATAGCTTAACTCAAACTTCAAGGGACTAGGAGGAGTCCTATCTTGCTACTTAACCAAGCTCTCTTCCGAATTCCAAAGATTGACAAGTGATAAAAGCCCTTGCCGATTTTCTATCAAGGAAGAACAAAGAAAAACAAGTGGGAAGTCTTGAAAGAAAAGAGGTAAATGTGTTAACCTAATGTGGTTTAAATGCCTAGGAAAATGAGCTTGATTTGCTTAATAAAATACCTAAGGAGCCAATGGCAAAGGAGCTAGTAAAATGCTCTCAAGGAGTTTATTAAGGGCATATGTATTGTTGGGTGTATTTGCAGGTTAAAGGCAATATATAAATGTGGGAGATTCAGTGTTTAAGTTTAATGTATTTAAGGGCCTAAGAGCCATGTTATTTAAGGGCCTAAGTGCCAAGCAATTAAGTTTATGCACTATATTGTGATGTAGTGTAAATTTGGTGAGTTTTGTGTGAGAAGGCTCCTGATGGATATAGGTGTTCTTGAATGTTTAATGGTGAAAACCATGAGTTTTGGAATGATGATGTGCTAAGAGAACCCATGGCAAAATTTGGAAATGTGTGAGGAGTTCTAAGTGTTTTAAATGAGTTCTGGTGAACTAGAAGTGTTGGAAATGCCTAAGCATTTTAAATGAAGGGAAATAATATCTTAAAATGTTCTAGGTAAACAAAAGGACTTAGACATCAACTAGGGTTTAGGTTGGTAAGAAATGATGCTTGGGAGATGATGTTAAAATGAGCAGAAAACATTAAGGGCATAGTGGTTATCATAGGCATGAAACACCACTTGGAAAACTAAGGAGGAAATAACAAAAGTGTTTGGAATTTCGGTATGAAATGAGTAAGTGCTTAAGGTGATAGATAATGAGTTTCATGGATGTTGTATGAGGATATAAGTGTACCAAATGGTGTTAGGAAACATTAGTAGGCCTTAGGAGAAGTTTGGAGTTAAATGGGCAATGGAAAATAAGGGTCTGGAGCAGACCAACCTTGCGACCGAACTTGCCAAGGTCGGTCGAGCCCAGTTTACCCTGCGAGAATTAGTTTCTGGAACGGACCGACCTTGGGGACCGGACTTGCAAGGTCGGTCGGGCTTGTATTTTGTGTACGAATTAAGTTTCTGGAATCGACCGAACATGGGACCGGACTTGGCAAGTTCGGTCGGGCCTGAATTTTCAAAGGGAAGAAACTCTCGGGAATGGACCGAACATGCGACCGAACTTACAAGGTCGGTCGGAGTAGAAAATTTTAACGGTAATGTGTTCTGGAATGGACCGACCTTGTGTCGGGTCGGTCGGTAAGGTCGGTCGGACCAAAAACATGGTTTAAGGTTATAGGATGATGGGGGTTATTAAGTAGTGATGTTATAAGATTGTTAAGGACATGTTAAGTGAGTTATAATGACAATTTGGTGAGGGAAAAGTTGTATCAAAATGTAAAAGTAAAACAAGTTAAAATGTAAAGTTGTGTAACTAAGTTAACGGGGAGAAGTTATAAGCATTAGACATTAATAATCATGCTACCCCGATGTTAATAAAAGTACATGTAATGTTATCAGTTGTTTGAGAATTGCTCTAGGAACATAAGTGGACGTGGTAAAGTGGACTCCGGTGACAGGTATGGTTTTCTTGCAACCTGTGTCCTACCGGATTACACCGGCTTGTATGCCAAAGTGTTTTTCTGTGTGTTTGCCACGTTATAAGATAAATCATGAAATGAGTTTACAGTCGTTATTGTTGTTGTATGTTTATGTACCGACACCGGTAACCTCGAATGCGCTTGAAGGGCTAGTTAACCACCATTAGGTGAACGTAAGAGAACGGTATCCGGTGATAACGTTTCCGACCTAAGGAACATTCTAACCACGGCTATGCGTGAGTTAGTCATGTGATGTTTGTGTGTAATGTTTGTGTGTGAACGTGTGACTCTCTCTTCCCTTGTGTATGTCTAACAAGACTTAACCCAATGTTTGTGATTGTTTAGTAAAGTTCAATGTTGAACTTCTAACAAGTACTAACGGGGGAAGTGAGGAGTCCGGTCTGTTCCGGCCACGCGTGTGAGTATGGGGGTCGTTGTCATATCAAGTTCGATCCTCTCCGTAAGTTATGGTTGTTTTCCAATTTGGTTTCCAACCTTCCCTTTAGCTTAACCAAGGCTATTACTGACTCACGTCGGGCCACAGGGGCATACTATGTTAT
This sequence comes from Limonium bicolor, assembly GCA_023374045.1. Classification (NCBI taxonomy): domain Eukaryota; kingdom Viridiplantae; phylum Streptophyta; class Magnoliopsida; order Caryophyllales; family Plumbaginaceae; genus Limonium; species Limonium bicolor. The sequence continues at coordinate 56,737,367 of CM041783.1, read as the reverse complement.
GTTTGTTCGGTGTGCTTGGATCACTATATCCGAGACACCTTGTGTAAAGTTATCCGTTCATTTAACGAGACGGTAACGAGTTATGTAACGAGCTTATCATGAGACTGGCAACATTCTCTAGGGTCACTAGTGAATTAACTATGTTTGGGTCGGCTCCTAGGAGAACCGCTCCTGTTATGTTATGTGTTGTTGTATTGCAATCTCTATTTCGATGTTGTTATGTGCACGTTGTAACGTGAAAGGTGTGGTTATGTAGTGTATGTTATATGTTGTAAAGTGTGGAGTATGTGGATCATGGATATGAATCCCAGTTTGTGATAAGAGGCGTTTAAGGATAACCCGAATAACGGGTAAGTGTCGTCTATTAAGGAAGTAGCTCCATTAGAGGAGAAACACTCTAGGGACAATGAATACCATGAGTGACTTATCAAGTAAGGATGTACTATCCGTTTGTTGAGCCCATTGAGACGAAATGTCATGTGTTATGTGTTTACAGTTGCATGCATGATTTAAATATAATCAACCGCATGCTAAGACGACAATTAGTTGTGCGTGGCCCGGTAGCATGTGGGCTGCGGGATTACCATACCAGCAAAGGTGCTGAGCCCCTTGGGGGCCACCCTTTCTCTTTTTTTCTTATTTCAGGTACGAAGAGCTGGAAGCCGTTCGAGAGTAGGACGGGTAGTCGTTGTACATGGGTAATCATTTAAGTGTATATATACAGTAGGTGTAGTAGACCGAAATTGTTATCGGCATCAGTTTATAAATACTCGGTACAGTAGGAAGGTATGTGTATGTTGTGTTGTTAATGGAAAGAGATAATAATGTGTAGTTGCTCGGGGATCTAGTCCATCAGACCGGTACAATGTATATGTAATAGCCTTGTTAGCCACGTGGGTGGCTAACGGCGTGTAACACCAACGAGTAAGTTATGTGAAGTAGTATATTTTCCGCTGCAGAATGTTGTTATGTGTTTGTTGTTGGATGGGGTGTTACACAGATGCCCGACTGGTTGGGCACAAGTCACGAACTGAGTGTGCTTGTAACCTTACGTGCTAAGCCACTCATTCACCTGTTCATCTGAATCTTAAGGCTCAACAAACGTATTAGATAAACAACACAGGTTTACTATCATCAAAACCAAAGGATCTTGACTTAACAATAGTTCAACCAGATTAGGCATTGCATCAAAGCTAGTGTGGCCTAGGGTACAGATGGAGGCTACAACTTGAGAACAACCTCTAGTGCAACCTGCAACACAATCCCTAACACAGAGAGTCGAGGCTACAATTGGTGGATTTCCACCTGAAATAGTGCAGGATCCAGGCGGTATACCCAAACAAGTTGCTTGAGCAAGACCATCATTCGGAGTAATAGGAACTTTGGCACGGGCTCTAGCCAACACCACCAAGCCACCCGCTTGGACAACCATACCAGCGGGAGAAGCACAAATCTTTCCAGCGAGAGTAGCACAAACCTTTAAGGTTTTAGCCAACAAAGTAGGGATATGCGGACAACCGTTACCTCTCAAACAAATAAGAGCGGATTAGGCAAGAGAACTAGTAGCACAGGACGAAGAGGCTACACCATCCGAACAAGTAGGAAAACGAGATAGGCAAGAAAAACCTCTAAAACCACATTCCATCAGGTACGAGCTACATACGAGGGATTAGGGGGATGAAGCCAGGTGACAAACCTCCACACGGGTAGCAACCGAAGTAGTTGGAGGCTGAGGCGCTGGTAGCAAAACAACTGGTGTACCGCTAGTGAAGAAGGTGGCGATACCGCAGCACCACCTGGCAGGGAGAGGGCCTCCAGAGTAGAGCGAGTGTTGATGCGCTTGCTATCCATCTGTAGAAAATCGTCAGAACAACTCAAAGTAGAGGAGGGCGAGGGAGGGGAGGTACCACCCGCACCTAGCCATTAGGTGGTGGCCTAGCGGCACAGGGTCCCACAATGGCAGCTCACAGGCGACGAAACAACCTTCGGAAGCCAGATTATGAAGAAATGCCGGGGAGGATGGAAGCGAGGAAAGCACGTTGAGAATCATGAAAGAGGGAGAAGCTGGCGCTTGTGAGGCGCGTAGAATACAAATAAATACCCAGGCCATTTTCGAACCCATATTTTGTAGATATTTAACCTGTTTACATGGATGAAAAATATAACTTACAAATTTTTTTACAATTGTTGGGGTGTTTGTATTTAGGGGAATAAGAAAAAAGAACCATTTGTTGTTTGTTTGTTTAGTACTTCACTCATTTTCAAAAAGCAATGGTACTAAGTCACATCTCTTTAATTGATTCTCCACATTGAATGAGATTTTCTACTTCATCAATAGTTTTTACCAGTGATTGGTGACTGTAGACCAATAATTAATGACATTTAATGACCGATGGTGAACGTTAAATAGTGACGAATTGACAAGCTACATGTGTTAGCTAGTGATCAATTTCCTATTCCCTTACATATTAATTAAACCCAATTTCTTGGCTACAACTACATGTAACTATCTATAGCTACATACATGTACATTCAGTCATTGAAAACTGTACATTTGATCATTCAAAACTGTACTGATGTATATGTACATGTATACAGTGAATTGTGATATTTCTGAATTTATATTAAATGTACATACTAACTTTATAAACTGTACAACAAACTTATAAAACATGTACATTTATTCTACATAAACTGTACCATGAAAAATGCAGTCAAAAATGACTACATATATATAGTTGTAGCTAAGACTCATTGTTAATTTAAACAAACTCAATACGATTTCTATTCCTCTAATTTCATTTTGTATCCCCACTTAAATCAAACCCCTCCTCAGTCGATATCTCCTTTTTAGATGTCGATCGTATATTTTGAATTTAAGATAAGTCCCAAGTCCTTGACGTTCACACATATACACTAGATACTTGCTTATATATTCTTATTTATTGGTGTTAAAGAATCGGCATGAAATGATAACGGGCCCAGCAGTTCCGCCATCTCATCACTATTAAATGCTTAATTTACGAACAAACTGCAGACTATATACTACTAATACTAATAAAAAACTACGTACCACACTCTTACTTGAAAAGAAAAATAATCTATAATTCTCTTAATTACAATTGCAGATTTCTAGGATAAAATGACAAAGCAAGAAAATCCTTCACAGCTTGTAGATAATCATAAGAATAATTACCTAACTAGTGGTAGTCGGAACAAATGCCAAATTAGCCGCGAATTAAGCTTTACGTGTCATCAATCATGACGGACATTCCCAACTGTGCTTGCCACTGTAGAACTTATATATAACTTGATAATTTATTCGAACGAACAAAAACTTTATAAATAAGAGACCATAGTAGAACACATAATCAAGAAGATAAACTTAGCAGAGATATCTCAGCACTTGACTTACTATCTCCCCCCATCAACAAAACAAAATGGCATCCCCGAAATCTGCATTTCAGCTGGTGCTGTTCACCCTTGTGCTCCTCTCCCTTCTATCCATCAACCAAGGTATGCTTATCATCGTTTTGAAATCCTTTTATCATGGTTTTATCATTTATGCATGAGCGAGCAATATATATATATTTTTGGCACATTTCTTGTTTCATTAGTTAGATTTATTGATTCATGCCGTCATATTTTGTTTTTTTACAGGTCGTAAAATCGAGCAACTAAGCAGGAAATGTCAGGTCCCAGCTCCCGAACCTGTTAACAGTCCCACGAAAGAAAGTTTTGATAATGTTGCAATAAAATGCAATACACCGCACAAATCATGCTGGATGTGCAAGGACATTCCTGAGGGATGCTTCTCGCATGAAGAAGACTGCAACAAATTTTGCAAAGATTGGGCAAAGTGGACAGCAAGTCACCGACCGGCTTCAGTTTCATCCACTACTGGGATGAGAAATTATTAATGATGAAAGTCCTACATACATTCACCGCCTTTTTTTTTTGTTTAGTCATGTCCTGCATTGTGGTTCATCTTCTTCTTCCCAGACAAATTCTTTTCCTCTATTTTCTTTCTCTAAGTTATAGTAGTCTTTTTCTCACTAAGGGATTCTTCGTCTGATGACGATGTTTAGTCCGTTTACTTAGTGTTCTCTTGTATGATGTCAAGTCGTTCTCATTAAGCTCGTGTATATGGTCTAGTTTGTCACTCTCTACTAAATAAAGTTTTTCCATCTTTTATTTTTGTATGCCTGGTCTCTATCATATACTTTCTCTTGTTCTTAATAGATATTGTTTTAACTTTTTAAAATATAAGATGTTTTACTTTTTTGTCTTTCACTTTTCAACTCTACTCCTCATCTTTTCCATGATAACTCTCCTTTTCAATTTTACCTAATTTCATATGCAAAAAGTAAGGGTAAAATAGTCTATTTTTTCTCTTCAAATATCGTGCTTAGAGCTAAAACATCATCTAGTTACAACAAGAGGAAATATTTTTTTAAACCAAGTGTCTCATTTATTAATGATATCCTCCCAAGTTTTCCCCAAGACATGAGAATTTATATTATAAATCCCATTAACATAACTACAAAATAAACTATCTAGCTTTTCCTTTTTACTTTTTACATCATCCAAAACCATGCATCATGACTAACAAAGTTAGCCACAGAAAGACAATCCGTAAAACCCCAAATCTTTCTTAACCCACCTTTTCAAAACAGAATGGAGAGCATGGAGCATGCGCTACACTATAATATGAAGACAACAACTTGTCATGCTCTGATTGGAGGGAATAAATAAGAAAAAAAATGAAAGAAAAAATAGTATACTCACGCGCGCGTACTGGAGTTTTGTGGGGAGGGCTGGATGTGATGTTATTAGTAGGAGAGAGAAATTTTTTTTTTCAAAATATTTAACTCATAAAATATAAGTGCAAAAATAAAAAAAAATTATATCATTGTTCATGAAATACCCCAAACCTTAATATGTTAATTAACTATGTAATTATATTTTTTTAAGGCTAATTAAGTCCTTAAGATTATTGGTGAAGAAATAAAAACCAAAAAGAATAAGAAAATGCGTAAAAGTCACAAAACGTGAAACCGCGTATTTAATTATTTTAGGAGGTACATAACCTTGGTTAGAGTGATAAATGTATTTTTATACCTTAATTACACATTAATAAACATGTGGAAAATTCCGGAAGAAAACGGATTCAGACCATGCGTAAAAACGCTAACGGAGTCCTAAAACGCGTTTTTCGAGAAAATCCGAAAACGTGATTTTAAACAGTTAAATGACCCCGTAAAAATAATAGTTGATTATGTAACAATAATTAAACATTAATGGGAGTATAATAACCATTAAAATTAATTAAAACGAGAAAATTCCGGAAAACGGACCCGGTAAGTGAATAGTGTCGGAACCGGGAGACGAGACGCGTTTAATTCGAAAAGACGAAAATGACCCGGGCTATTAATTAATGTGGGTCGGTTTTAATTAATAAGGATGCACCCATTAATAGCTTGCTAGCTATTAAGTAATAAGAGGACAAATAAGTAAATAAAGCAAATAGTATAAAGTAAAAGTAACTTAAATTACTTACCTCTCACCTCCTCCTTCTTCATTTCACGTATTGTTCTGCCCAGCTCTCTAAACTCCTTCTTCTTCCTCGCGAGACCGAACAGCACCAAGCCCCCATCTTCCTCTTCCTCTCACTTGCTTATTTCTACACCGAATCGCACAAAATTGCCACCGTTAGATTCGTATCCGCGAGGGCTACGTTTTTCACCCCTCAAAATCTTGTTTCCTCCACCTTCACTTCCATGGGTGTTGGAGCTTTTGAAGCTTGAAGAGCTGATTCTAACCCACCTTCATCTCCTTGATGCCTTAAGGTAATAATATGTAAGAGTATAGACCATTTCAGGCTAGTTTTGCAAGTTTGGAGAATTTTTCCCCACGTTGAAAATTCCCTTCCGTTTCAGCCGAACCACCATGCTCTTGTGGGGTGTTGGGAACTTCTTCAATTGATTGTCAAGCTATCCTCTTGGACTTTCTAAGGTAATACCTAAGCTAAGCTTCAAAAACTAGCTCCTTGAAATACTAGTTCTTGTGTGGAGAATGTGAATTAATTAGGTTGTTATGTGTGAATGGGGGAATGAGATTGTAGCTAGCAATCTATACTCCTTTGGGTGGTATGGAAACAAGAAAAGAAAGAGTGAACAAGAGAAGAGGAAGAAGGGAAGAGAAAACCGAGAACATACAAGGTAATGAGCTTACCTTGAGTTAGTTTCATTTGACTTGTGAAACAGATTTTAGAGTTGGATTAATGCTTTTGAATTGGTGTAGTCATGGTACAATAATATTGAGTGGGAATGAGAATGTTTAATGTTGTTTAAGTGTGAGAAATAAGCTTGGGAACTAAGCTAGTTTAGATGGTGAATAAATGAGAATTTGATGTGGTTTTGATGTTTAAACCAAACAGGGGAGAAGAAGTGTTTGTGAGTTGATTTTATTTTGGTGAGAATGCTAAGAAAGTAGTCAAGTGCTGTTAAAATTTATTTGGGAGATTTTGGGCTTGAGTGTTTTTATTAAAGGAAGAAGCTAGGTGTGTTAAGGGGATTCAAGTGGGTGGTTAATGATTTGGAAACCAAACTAAGGAGAAGTGTGTATGAGGAGTAGATATAATGTCAATTGAAGTGCTGGGAATGGCACTGTTTGAATGGTAAAAGAAACTACCAAATCTGTTACAAGATGTTAAGGGAGGACTAGAAAACTAGTTATGAAAGTGTAAGTGAATTTTAAGTGAAATTAACTAGAGTTTGTTAGTGCACTTGGTGCTTGGTTTAAGGGTGGTTCAGATGGGTAATTAAGTGCTTAAACATGTAGATCACAAGTGGGAAAGATTGGAAGATCAATGGAGAAAGAATGGAGTTGTAACAGATTTAGAAAACTTCAAATTTGCAAAATCTGTAGCAGGGTCCGGGACCTAGTCCATGGACAAAGTCCCGGACCACCCCCTTAATCTTGCCCGAGAGTTGTCTAGCATTTTGGTCCGGGACCTAGGGTGAGTATTAAGTCCCGGACCTCCCATGTAATTCAGGCCGAGAGTTGCTACCAATGCTTGGTCCGGGACTTGAGTTTGGTACAAGGTCCCGGACCACTTATTGAATTCACCCGAGTGTTGAGACCAGCATTGGTCCGGGACTTAAGGTAGGAACCAAGTCCCGGACCACCCCCAGAATTCACCCATTTGAGTCTCGACTTGCGTCCGAACTTCAAAGCCCGGACACAAGTTTGGACATAGGGTAATTTTGAACAAAAACTTTGTTTAAGGGTAGGAAATGATACCCAATGATGGGGGATTGTTAAGTGATGATGTTATAAGGTTGTTGGGTAAATAAAGTGAGTTATAATGGTAATTGAGTGGTGAAAAGTTGTAATAAAAATGTAAAGTTATAAAACTACCGAATGGGGTTAACCATGGGTGCAGTAGACGTTAAAAATTATATTACCCCGATATTATGAAGATAGTTATAATGTTACCAGTTGTTCAAAGATTTTCAAGGAACATGTGATGGCACACTAGAGTGCACCTTCGGTGACAGTATGGTTTTCTTGCAACCTGTGTCCTACCGGATTACACCGGCTTGTATGCCAATGTGTTTTTCTGTGTGTTTGCCACCTTGCAAGATAAAGCATGAAATGAGTTTACAGTAATTCATTATTGTGGCGTAATTAATTCCGATACCGCTTAACCTTAGTTATGTGTTAAATAATAGTTAACCGACTTTAGGTTCACATAAGAGATCGGTATTCGGAATAAACGTCCCAACCCATGGGGACGTTCTAACTACGGCTATCCGTGCGTTAGTGTATGTTGTGATTATGTGTGATGTATGTGGCTTGTTGGATATGTTGTTGTTGTTACTGGATACAGTTATCCATGTTTGTTAAAAAGGGATATTACACCCCTTATGTGTCTAACCGAGTTAGTAACACTATGTGATGTATGTATGTGGTAAGTTCCATAAGGGAACCTCTAACTAATAAGTATATGTTATGTATGGAGAGGAATCCGGTTGTTCCGGTCGCGCGTGTTGTTTGGGAGTTAATACATATATGAGAATTAACTCCCATCCTGGTATGTTAGGGTTGTTTTCCTTCATTGGATTTCGACCTCCCACTAGCTTAGCCAAAGCTTACCTACCCGACCTCCACATCGGGCTAGGAGGGAAATTATGTATAATGTTGGTAGGGTGTCGATGCCTAAGTTCGCTTCGACTCCCTCTTTGTTATGTTACGGTTGTTCTTCCTCCTTGAATTACAACCACCCACAAGCTTAACCAAGGCTTACCTACCTCATCACTATTGGAGTTAGGGGGAAACTATGTATGTTGTGATCGGTCCTATATGAGGCCGCCACTCAAGTAAAGGAAATGTATGTATGTTGTGCTCGGGCTTATATCACCCCGGCATTCCCTAAATAAAGTTATATCCTCTCAGAGGAGTGAAATTAAGTTGAGTATGTTATAAAGTGAAGTGTGCTGTTATTGAGTGTGTGTGCTAATTTGTGTTTGTGCCCTATTAATGATTGTTTGCTTATAAGCATGATATGTGTGTGAGTTTGTGCATGTTTGAAATAAATCAACCGCATGCTAAGACGACAAATAGTTGTGCGTGGCCCGGTAGCATGCGGGTTGCGGGATTACCATACCAGCAAAGGTGCTGACCCCCTTTGGGGGCTCCCATACTTTTCAGGTACAAGGAACTGGAAGACGTTCGAGAGTAGGACGGGGTAGTAGTTTGTATGTGGTAGTCATGAGAATTGTGGATATTTTATAGGTGTAGTAAGACCGAAAATGTATCGGCGTTAGTTGGTAATTACTCGGTACAGTTGTAATGTAAGTGTACAATGAATGTTGGACATGGTAAGGGTTTAATGTGTAGTTGCTCGGGAGTTTAGTCCATCAGACCGGTACAATGTATGTATGTTAGCCTTGTTAGCCACGTGGGTGGCTAACGGCGTGTAACACCAAAGAGTTAAGTGATGTTGTGAGTTATGAATTCCGCTGCGATATGTTGTTAAGTGTGTTGTTAGTAGTTGGGGTGTTACAGTTCATCATTTTTCGTGCTCTTCAAAACAAGATGCGTCATGGATATGTTTTGGTAAACTTAAAATTTTATATTTTTTGAATGAGTATATATTAGGTATTTTTCAAGTGAATCTTATTCATTAGCAAAATGAATATTCTTAAATAATAAAATGAACTTTACTCATTAACAAAATGAATCATAACCCCAGACACTCTAAAAACCACCCTATGAAAGTTAAAAACGTCAAAGGTATTTTTATGGTTTGTAGTGCAGGTAGACCTAAACCCTGCACCACAAACCCTAAAAACTTGTCGAGTCAGTAACGACAATTTAAAGTGCAGAACTTATACCAAAAAGATTACCCCACCCCAAACACCCTAAAAACCACCCTAGGAAAGCTAAAAACGTCGAAGACATTTTTATGGTTTGTAGTGCAGGGTTTAGATTCACTTTTAAAAACACAAAGGATTCAAGTTGTGCTAGGATTAACTTTTACTAGTATTAAAACAAAATATTCACTTTTCTTAAACCTTTGATTCACCTTTAAAAAACCTTTGATTTACTTTTTTAAACCTCTGATTCACTTTTCTTAAACCTTTTATTCACTTTAGTTAAAACAATCTTTATTACGATAATCACTTTTCTTAAACCTCTGATTCACTTTTCTTAAACACGTGATTCACTTTATAAAAACCTCTGACTCACATCTCTTAAACCTTTAATCACTTTAGTTAAACAATCTATGCTTATGAGATTCACTCTTATTACTCTGATTCACTTTGTAACATCTTGTGATTCACTTTTTAACAACCTTTGATTCATTTTTCTAAAACATTTGATTCACACTAGTCAAACAATTAGAATCACTTTAGTTAACACAATCTCTGTTTATGAGATTCACTTTTTTTAAATATCTGATTTTTTTAAGCAACTCTCTGATTCATTATTTAACAACCTCTGATTCACTTTTTAACAACCTTTGATTCACTTTTAGTAAACTTAAGATTCACAATGAATCTTAAAAACATATGTACATACAAAAAATAAAAAAATTTAAAATTTATCAAAACATACTCATGCCGGGTCTTATTTTGAAGAACTCGAATTATGATGAACAATGATATAAAATTTATATTATTTGGACTTATATATAATAAAATATAACATTTTAAAGTTTATAAAAAAGTAAAGCAGTAAAAGACAAAATAGTTGACATTGACCAAATTGGTCATCGCCATACTATAGCATGGCGCAATCGCCATGTTCGAATTCGCCTTTCAAAAACCTTCAAATTAACAAAAAAGAGTGCTGCAGTCCATTCTTCTATTTTTAGTATGCGGAGTCCATTCGATATTACTGACCCTTTTTAACCCAGAGCAAAATTTTACTACATCTGTTCTCACAATTCAGTAGTCTACTTCTTATCACCAAAATGACGACGACCCAATCTCAAAAGAAAAGAAAGACAATGACGCAGAGTTCTGATGGACAAAAAGAAATGCAAGATGAGATCAAAGAGGCATTTATGTCGTTGAGCAACCAACAATTTTTCGTTTAACCCTATGTCAAAGAGGCATTTTTTCTACTTTCCATCGTACATGTCTGCCCGAATGAACTTTCTTTGACGTCCTACAATTGCAAATCAATCTTTCATATGAAGAACGAAGCTCAAGTTTTGGATACGAAGCAGAGAATAACAGTTAGATGATTGGAGACTAAATCAAACGAAAAATATACGTAAGGCGGTCACCCAGTTTCGGTCGTTTAGAGAACTGTTTCCTGAGACCCAGCCACCGGTTTACCTTTACAATGTGGTTATTGAGGGACAATTCGAGAAAACCGTGCAGAGGCAATTCCTTGGCTGTACAAGGACATGAATTCGACTGGCGTCTCTCCACAAACCTATACTTTTAATCTCTTGATACGTGGGCTCAGTGATTCAGGTAGGTTAGAAGAAGCGCGCAAGGTGCTTGAGAAAATGCCTGACAAAGGCTGCAGCCCTAATGAGTTTAATATCTCTTTCTTTCATGTGGGTATGACTCTCCGCGCCCCCCTCTCCCCCCTGTTTGCTCCATAGCCATTTTTCCTCTTCCTTGCATGTCCTCCAGTCACCATGCCCCTTCATCTAACCCTCATCCATCGACCCCAGCAATCATCGTCGTCCACCTCCTCCTTTCGCCTTTGCCACATACACCACCGTCGTCTTTCAAGCCGTCCAGCAGCCTTTGTTCATACGTCGCCTTCATCTCTGGCCACAAAATATTCTTTGCCTTCAAGTTCCCGCCTGCAACCCTTACGTCTTCTCGTCGGTCCCTAGCCATGGGAGGGAAAAGGTCAATACGTGGAGTAATAGTAGTAGCAGAAAAGGTTATTATCGCTCTAGCCGGGGAGTGGATGTACGCTCAAACAGAACACATAGAGGGAAGAAGAAAAGTTACCAAGAGAAGTTCGATCGTGGTTCACACGGTTATAGAGCAAGATTGATCGATTTCTTGATGTTGTCCGACATCGAAAAGGAAGATTCGGGTCTAAAGGTAACAGTACTACTGGTTCACACGGTTATAGAGCAAGATTTGAACGATTTCCAGATTCTGTCCGACATCGAAAAGGAAGATTCGGGTCTAAAGGTAACATACCTACCACAATTTTCATTGATAATGTACATCGAGAAGTGTCGGAGTACCAGCTGGGTAAATTAGTAAGGAGGTATGCTCGTTGGAGTAGGCTCTACATTAGTAGAAAATGTAGATTGTGGAATTGTAATGCCTGTGCCTTTGTTGATGTTTCCCACATTGATGACGCAAAACGAGTAATTAATGGCATCAGAGGATGGACTATTAATGGGAGTAGTCTCTGGGCAAGGTTGGAGTTTCAAGGCCATAAAGCTAAGGAGAGAAGAGAAGCTCCCGCTAGTAGATCTTCCCAGTCCATAAAACCATCGACCCAGGTGCAAAAGGAGTATAGCAGCGCTAAATCTAGACTTGCTATTAAAGTCAAAGCGGATGAAGAGATGAAGCTATGTTCGTCCAAATGTGTGGTTATCACTCTCAAAGATGACAAGAACCCGAAATAAGCTATGGATTTCCTTCTTAGTCGGTGGTCAAAGCTATCAGGACTCCTAGCTTTTTCACGGAGGAAATTCCTTATGCTTTTTAGTTCTTCACATGAAGCTAAGGAAATTGTTAACCAGGCTCTAGCAATTGACAAGGATTCAGGAGACTTCGTCATCCGTCACTGGGATAAAGAGGATCAAGTTGAAAAGCGTAGGACGTGGGTCGTACTCCGGGGAATTCCCCTTCATGCTTGGAACAAAACTAATGTATGAAAAATTGCACAAACAGTGGGTGATGTCATCAAGATAGAAGAAGAGGAAAACCATTTTGTGGAAAACGCCGAGATCCGTATCCACATAGAAACGACAACTCTACAATTGATAAATTTGAAAATTGCGGTCAAAGTTGAGGGTCAGTCATTCCCGGTATCTATAGTTGAAGTTGGTGACGTGAGGGCCACCCGCAGTAACGTTGACCCTAGCGAAAGTATTATTCAAATACCCGATGATGTTGGAGTTCATGCCCGTGGTCAACTTTGTGTCCAGGATGCGGTTCATTCTCATATCGAAGGGAGTGGATAATTTAACTGTCGAGGAAGACCGCAGGGTAGTGTTACCCACTCAGTTGCCGATGAGCAACATGACCACCAGTATTTTTCAAAAATCGATGGAAGACAATTGGTTTATCAGTCGACAGAATTATTGTGTGAAGGGAATTTTCCCATGCAGAATGGTGGCACAGCATCTTCTAGGGACTATGAGAAGGAGAGAGAAGTGGTCCCTGACGAGTCCCGCTTGAGGCATGCAGCAACTTCCGACTTCGTGACCTGTGCAAAGGAAACTCTGGCCCACGTGGAAAGTGGGGCTGTTGACGACTTCGTGTCCCCCTTGTGTCCAAACAATATCTCTCCCCAAGTCATGATTGCGCCGCAGGATATAAATTGGGTAGGTGACAAAATTGTCAGTGAAGGTTGTTCTGCTTCCTCTCAGGCGCGCCCGATTATTGCAGAGGAGGGGGAGGAATCTATCATTATTCCAGATACTTTTTTCCAAGAACCTCCTCATACTAGTTGTCACAGAGATGACAAAAGCGCAACAGAAGAAATAGGAGGCACAATCTTCAAGACTCAGGAGAATATAGTTTCAGGTCAAAAGCAATTGGAGGAATGCACCTCCATTAAGTCTCCGATAAAGAATGATGAAATTAGTTTGGTCGCTGAGCTTGTCCATGATACGCCTCCATCTTTGCAGCCCAAAAAGGACATCCCCAAGAAATGAGAGAGGGAAAATCATTAACCCAGAAAGAGAAGCGGAAGAATGTGTTGATTTTTTAGTGCAACTAGGGTGCCACGTTCCTAATCCAAGCCTAACCAAGGCTAACATTCTCGACCAACTCCGTTCTCAGATGGAGACAGATGAAGCCTAAAGGAAGTAATATTCCTGGAATGCTATTTGAGAGGTTATGTTATTTCGGGTGATGATGGGGTGGTTTTGTCTCTTGAGTTGACTAGTAGTAGTTGTTTGCGAGGTATACTGTTTTTCCTTGGGTTGCTAGGTGATTCTTTGAGGTGTGGGATTTTTATCTTAGTTTGGTGGTTATCTCGTTTGTTTGTTTGTTCTGTTACAGGGTTTATGTTTGTTGTTGGATGGTCCGTAAGTCCTAAGTGCTATTGTTAGAGTGGTACATTAGTTTGTATTTGGATGTGGTGGATACTCTTTTTCCCTCCTAAGCTTTTTCCCACTGGGTTTTGTTTAGGGAGGTTTTAATGAGGCCCGAACATAACCCATCCGTCTGTTATCTTAATAATATGGCTATATGCCTCAATTATCAAAACAAAACAAAAAAGAACAATACTTGTTTCTACTTCACAAGGCGCACATGGTCTTGCACACCCCTTGAGTCACACAACTACAATCTCCCTGGATCCCAACTTGCAAATCACACCAAGGTCGTAGCTATCTTCGCGTACTCCTACACTGTAATCAACAAAAACTACTGCAACATCATCACCCCCTCCCTTACTCGCTAATCATCAAGATTCACATGGACACCCCTTCTTTCAAAACCACAAACGAGGTATACTTGTGCTTATTCCCACCCCATAACAAATCCCCTCCCCTCTCATGTAGTACTTGGTATCTGGCAAACCAAACCTTCCAAAAATTTAATATCCTTCAAACAAGACTAATAACTTTCTTAAGATAGAGAACAAGAAACCAATCACAAACATCATAATCGAACATAAAGATGAACAAGCTGATCAGTCCCCTTTCGATCCCACAAAGACACTACAAAATCACAATAGACAAATTTTAAAGCCATATGTAATCCCCTCTGGCCCTCCACATAATGCACACCTATCCATCCATATAACCTCCACATCTTTGACACAGAACGACCTCACAAGGAAAATATCATACACAAACTTCTAAGGGAACAAATATACTCGCAAAGGCAAATCACACTTCGTTATTCTAACTATTGCATGGAGAGCCTAATTATCAGTTGAGTATGATGGAGTAAAGCGAGACAAGTTGAATAGAGCAAGATTTTTTTTTGTTAAGTTGCTAGTAAAAACCCAGATGCAAATAGGAAATACTATGGCTACATCAGCCCTTCTCGCCTAAGATTATGAGCTACAGCAAGGTGTAGAAGGAAACAAAGAAAACTAGTGTTCATACAAAAGAGTAAAGAGATTTCGAGATGATAGCACTATGTGTGGAGGCAACAAAATATGCTATCTGCACCATTCAATACTCAAAATCTTTTCACCGTGTCGGCCGTAGAAGTCCAGTTGGGGGTAATACCATCAAAAATAACTTTGTTGCGCAAGTTCCATATTGCCCAAATGGCATGTAACAGAGTTGAAGACCATAGCCTGTACTTGAGATGGGATCTTACCATACCTTGCCAAGCTTGAAAACATATGCAAGTCTGGTCTGTAGGAAGTTGAAGGAGATTCCCCACCAATCGAGCACCTGGCTCCAAAGATTACGCGTGCCTTTGCAGTGAAGGAAAAGGTGGTCTGTTGTCTCAAGTGGTGAAACAGAAAGAGCATCAGAGTTGGCTCAGGGGGGTCAGGTTCTTGGCAAAGAGGAGCTCTTTGGAATGCAAACTTCCATGAAGGAATAGCCATACCAAAAAATCGACTTTGTAGGGGATCGAACCCAGAATCTCTGGTTTCGTAGACCAGCACTTTCAAAATATTAATCAGTCAACTTTGTTTTTGATGAGTGGAATAATCAGACATAATCGTAAACAAGCACGACTTAGTTAAACTCTATTCTCATCTATCCCTATTGGTTCCTCTTTTTTTTATAATTAGTAGGTTGCCCACCTGACATGGCAATACTGAGGCATGGATGCCTTTCTTGCTTAAAGAGTTTCTACAGAAAGAACAAGAGAACATAGAACATAGTGTAGTAAAAGTACTCAAGTGGACAGGTATTAAAACATGAGTAGATCAAACAATTGATATAGACCAGACGTTTGATTAATGCTTCTATCTCGATCTAGCTTGGAGTTGTGTCTTCAAGAACTTCGTCAATTATGGAATTCCAAAATGCCTAGAGAGTATGGAACATAGTGGAGATCCACCATGTTGTGGTGTATTACACCCTGCTATTGTTTTCCTGAATCTGTGGGGGTCTCCTTGTTTATCTCTATGATTTTGCGAGAGATTTCCATGTACTTCCCAAACAAATCTAATGACCACATGATTTGTGGTAGCAATTCGTGTGATAAGAAAATCAAATCTTCCCTGATTCCACTGAAGAATTATTCCCTTGAGAGACCTACTGTTGGGACTTTTAACCATTTGGAGTTGTAGGTCTGTCCCCAAATGTCCCCACGGCCATCAAACAGATTTGTTTGATGTGCCTTGAATATGCCTATTACTCTTCTAGAAGCATACAAAGCACTAACCTCGCATCATCTGCAACCAACCATTGCCTCACAATGTCCTCCCTTTAATCCTTAATACAATGGACAAGATCGAGCCATCAAACCCAACCCTGCCTTCTTACATGTTCAGATAAATTCTAGAAGAACAAGGTCCCCCGTGACTTGCCCTGCGCACATCACTCACTCAATCTTGTTTCTTGCTCATCTCATGTGACCCTTCTAGCTCTCTTTTTGACAAGATTACTTAAGCCTACTGATAAGTGTGAAATATATCTATTTTCATGGCTTTAATTTTTCATATATTTGTAACAATTCATGTTATATTTCTTGCTTATTATATGCTTTTACTAAGATTTGTGTTTAGATGAGGGCTGATATATTTTATGTGTCAATTGCAGGTAAATTACTATATATATATACACGATCCAGCATATCAACACAACATATAAACAATATCCATAAAAATGGTGAAAAGTAGAGAGAAGAGAACGCGCCTTGACACGCGCGCCTCTTCCCCTCTCCTATATGGGCTGCTAACCAGAATTCGATGGAAGTAGCTCTGACTAGCTCTCCCAGTATGATGACCTGCAAACCTGAGCGTTGGAATCGCTCCTCTCCATCACAGCCCCCATCCGCTTTGCATGCACGTCAACTCCAACTTCAATGCCGCCGAGTTCCAACGACAGCCAGCTAGGGGATCCCTCATCTCGCCTTTCTCTGCCAATCCTACTGCAGAAGATCTTAGCTTCTTAGGTGGTATTAACTCCCCTGTCGAGGTTAGATTTAGTAAGCATTCTGAAGTAAAAAATATCTTGCTTCTTCCCCCTGATTCTCTAGTAGAAGCCCTCAAAAAGATTAGAATAGTCTCTGATTTCGCTGTTCCTCTAAAACCTGAGAAGTCGAAACACAAAAATCCCTAATTAGCTTACTAATCTAAAGAATTCCCCCTTGCTTTGCCTTTGCCCCTCCGATGGATTCCATCATAGCTAACTGCTCGCGTCTTCAACTCTATCCTGCTGAATCTAGTCTGATAGACGAAGGAAGTCTATCCAACTGCAACATCACCCCGATTTCCAAAAAGCCCTATTTGGTCGTCTGTGGAGCCCGGACCGAGTGGCTCCCGAGATCCTCTAAAATGTTATGACTCACATTTGGAAACCCAAACCGGGATTTAGGGTTACTGAGGTAGGTTGCAACCGCTTCTCTTTCCAATTTTCGTGCAAATCTGATATGAAGAATGTCCTAGTTGGTGGTCCTTGGCATTTCCAGAATAGGCTCCGGGCAGTTGTTGCTATCAACCCTAAAATTAATAGAGGAACATGATACAGCGGTGATTAAAATATGGGTAGGAGTCCATAAGCTTCCTATGGCCTTCTTTAATAAACATTCTACGATTAAGCTGGCTAATTGCATTGGAACATTTCTGGAATGCCAAGAGAGATTCAATCCTTTAGTAGCAAAAATACTCCATATCAGAGTTGAAATCAGAATTGCTGATCCTCTATGTCGTATGCTCATAGTGAAAACAGCTAATGGCAATAGAGTGTTTAGATTATCTTATGAAAACCTACCGAGTATCTGTTATAGATGGTAGGGTGAGCCATATCATGCCTGAATGCCTTCTCCTGAAAGAGTGAGAAATTGTTCCTGATAGATTTGGTCCTTGGATTCGGTCTGAGTATGCTGCAGCTCTAGCAGAAGCTTAGGAGTGTGCTCTGTTCAAACAATGGAAAGATGACGGTGTCCTTGACAGTCTTACTGCTATGGTGTCTCAATCAGAAAGCTCCCCAAATTTCAACCCCTCTTCTATTAATGTGGACCTTACTCTAGCCACGCTACCTATTGATACTTAACCTTCGATCCCTCTTCCACAAGAAAACCCTAACCAAATTTCCA
The DNA here is from genome assembly GCA_023374045.1 of Limonium bicolor. Classification (NCBI taxonomy): domain Eukaryota; kingdom Viridiplantae; phylum Streptophyta; class Magnoliopsida; order Caryophyllales; family Plumbaginaceae; genus Limonium; species Limonium bicolor. Next base: position 56,719,464 of record CM041783.1, on the reverse strand, counting down.
CCCCTTCGTATTCTAAACCTAGTGCTATTCTCCAAATATACCAATCAGTTAAACCCCCTGGTTTCAATCAGTACTCTTCCCCCTTGACGTACATCATGGTTTCTTCTACCATAATCCCTGATCCTGTTGCTGGAACCCACCCTCATCCCTCCTCTTTGGAGCCCAAAAAAGATGTCAATCATTTTGACTGGGGCCAAGCCATGACTTTCTTCAGTAAGCATTTTAGTACCAAAGGATGCCCTAGTCAGAAACCTTCCTCGTTGTTAACCCCTTCTATCCCCTTTTGTTCTAAGATTGATGGTAGTTCTCCCTCAGGTAGTATGTCTAGAGGAGTTTGTATTAACCCCACCAATGTGACTCAATGTTATACCCCAGTACTTCTTCTTCTACTTCCAAGGGTAAGGCGAAAATGTTTCCAGAATTTAGCATGAGCCCCAGACTCTCAGAAGCTTTTAAAATAAAAAAAAGGACAACCTATGGTCTCAGTCCACTGATGACCAGCTCACCAGTCCCACTGTATGAGTTGGAGGAGACTGAGTTCTATGAGGCCATCCAAGAAAGAGCAGACCCTGATGAGGATCAGCGCTGCCTACCCAAATGAGTTCCCTTTTTCTTAACTGTCGGGGGTTGGGTCACCCCTGTGCAGTAGATTGGGTTTCCTTCCTCCTCAAGGAACATAAACCTAATCTGGTTTTTCTGATGGAGACTCATAAAGCTAGTGTAGATATGGAGGTGCTAATTACGAAATGGAGAAATAACTCGGGTTGGGCGATCAGTAGCATTGGGAAAAGTGGGGGTTTTCTTCTCTTATGGTCTAAGGAGTGTGTCATGAATCCCTTCAATCATTCTCCTCACCACATTGCAGCTGAAGTCCAACTCCCAGGTATGACCAATTTTATGTTTACTGGTTTTTATGGGTGGTCTAATTGGCAGCTTAAATACCACTCCTGGGAATTGATTAAAAATCTTAAAGCAGATATTTCTATGTCATGGATTATAAGAGGGAATTTTAACCAAATCCTTTATGAAAGTGAAAAAAAGGAGGGAGATGGAGAGGGGGAGACCAAATGGCTCCCTTGAGAGATGTTATTTTTCAATCTGGGTTAGTGGACTTAGGCTTTGTAGGCTTTCCTTTCACGTATACCAACTGCCAACCTAAGCCTTTCAATTCTATTAGTAAATTAGATAGAGTGTTTGCCACTCAAAAAATTATCAACCTATTTCCTGTTATATCTGTCCATCACCTCCCTAGGAAATGTTATGATCATTGCCTCATCCTCCTCAAATAATTAGGCAACCACAAAAAACCTTCCAAAATGTTTAGATTTGAAAATGTGTGGCCTCTCGACAAACAATGTAAAACCATAGTGCAATCCATTTGGGGTGAGTCTACGGATGATCTTATGAGCAACCTCCCTAGATGTAAAAAGAAACTTCTGGAGTGGAATGGGTGGTCCTTCTCAAAAATAAAACACAAATTGAGCCACCAAAAAGGAATTAGAGATAATCTCCTCGGGCGGTCCAGAGTGAGTGGGATATTGCCAACAGAAAAAGACTTCTCCTAGAAATTGAGTTGCTTCTGTTAAAGGAAGAAACTAAATGGAAACAGAGATATAGGGATAAGTGGCTCAAGGAGGGAGACAATAACACTTCCTATTTTCATAGTCGATCTTCTATGAATATTAGGAGGAATGAAATTTTTTGCCTTCAGGATAAGAATGGGAACATGCATTATGACTAGGCTGAGCTAGATTGTATTGCTTCCTGCTACTTTGAAGATCTGTTTCAGGATTCTCCTGTTTCAAACATGGATAGGTTTATGTTAGAAGTGGATGGGATTCTTCCCTAAGAGTGTATAAAGGACCTCAAAAAACCTTACTCTAAAGAGGAGATTGTAAGTGCTTCCAAACAATTAGGATCCAACAAAGCCCCGGGTCCAGATAGGTTCAATAGTGTGTTTTATAAAACCTTTTGGTCTGCTGTTGGGAATCAGGTAATTGACACTGTTTTGAATATCCTGGAAGGAAACCCCCTCCCTGCTAAACTCAACAACTATTATATTGCCCTTATCCCCAAAGAAAATGGCGCTACTTCTCTTTCAACATTCAGGCCCACTGCACTGTGCAATTTCACATACAAAATAGCCACCAAAGTATTAGCTAACAGAATCCAAGACATCCTCCCTCGAATCATATCCCAAAACTAATCTGGCTTTGTTTAGGATTTATTACTTACTGATAATGTCATCCTGGCCTGAGAGTTACACCACAAAATAGAGAAATCCCTTGCAAAAAAGAAAGGTCTGTTCTCCTGTAAAATTGACATGAGCAAAGCGTATGATAGGATTAGTTGGAATTTCCTTGATAAAATCATTCTATCTATGGGATTCCCTGATGCTTGGAGGATACCCGTTATGAATTGTGTTACCTCGGTGGAGGGATCAATTATTTTGAATGGAGCCCTGGGTAGAATGTTCAGACAACACAGAGGAATTAGGCAGGGTGACCCCATATCCCCTTTCCTCTTCATCATTGCTCAAGAAGCCCTATCCAGAACCCTCAATAATGTCATGACAAACCTCACTTATGATGGTATCCATCCTGCAAAAAATGATCCCTTTATTTCACATTTGGCTTTTCCGGATGATATTATCTTCTATAGGAAAGCAAACCCCCTAAATATTTAGACCCTCTCCAGTATTCTAAACTCCTTCCTAGAAGCTTCGGGCCGCCAAATCAACCAAGAAAAATCTTAGATTGTCTTTAGCAAAAAAAATCCCTCACCGGTTGAAAGACAGTCTAGCTGAGATCCTTAATGTTCATCAAGTTAACTCTTTTTCCAAATACCTTGGGTTACCTATTAAAGTGGGAAGGAACAAAAAAGAAACTTTTAGCTACCTTCTAGATTTCCTCCAAAAGAAAGTCCATGGATGGAACAGACCTGTGTCCCATGCGGCGAGATCCATCCTCATCATGAGTGTTCTTCAAGCAATCCTTACATTCACTATGTCTCTTTTTAAACTTCCAATACGGATCATTGAGAAAATTAACTCTATTTGTGCTCAATTTTGGTGGACGGGTTCTGAAAAAAAAAGAAGCATGCATTGGAAAAAATGGGAAACTGTGTGTTCTGATTTTGATCAAGGTGGTTTAGGTTTTAGATAGATTACAGTTTTCAACCAAGCTCTGCTTGCTAAACAGATTTGGTTAATCCTCATTAATGATAACAGCCTGGTTAGCAAATCCCTAAAAGCCCTCTACTTCCCAAATACTAGCATCCTAAAAGCCACTAAAGGGAAAAAAGATGGCCCGATCTGGTCCTCCTTGCTATCGGTTATTGACACTATTAAGTTGGGGGCTTTGAGAAACATTGGTAATGGTGAAGATACTCTTATTTGGGAATTCCCCTGGTTGGCAAAAAACCACCCAACTAACCCTATCTTTAAACCTCCTCCAAATCCAATATAACCTCTATCAACCATCTGATGAACCAAAACCAGACTTCCTGGAATCACCACTTTATAGTAGAAATTTTCCTCCCCATTGACCAGCTAGATGTTCTTAGCACAAATTTCCAAAAAGATACAAAGGATTCGTGGTTATGGGTGGGAACTAGTTCTGGTAATTATTCAGTCAAGTCGAGATATAATAAGATCATTCACTCTTTCAGCCCAGAATCGGCCTCTGAGCCTTCTACCCATTTCTCTACCATTAAAAAGAAACTAGACAATTATCTTATTCCTCCAAGAGCCTTTCTGTATGCTTGCAAATTCCTAAGCAAAATTTCCCCTAGCTTAGTCAATATTTTGAGAAGACTGGGTGGGAGTGATGAGTGTTTTCTCTGTGGGATTCCTGAAACTGACACTCACAACATTTTCAAATGCTGGGCCTCTAAAGATGCTTGGAGCACCATCATTGATACATATGATATCCCTAATGATTGTGATAATGCGATTCAGGATTGGATCATTTCTAAGGCTGTAGGATGGGGAAAAAAAGAACTGCTAAGATTGTCAACCTGGTGGTGGCTATTTATGATGCTAGTAATATAGTTAAACACAAACCGGGCTTGCAATTCTGGAATGTATTTATTCTAATCTGGCATTTATAGAAGCTTTCCAAAGGGAAGCTCGAAACAAGTTTCATAAGGGTCAAGAAGAACTTCTCCTCGGCTTCAACCAGGAGGAAATTGTATTCTCAAATTACTGTAATAGGAATATGGGTTACAACCTGATTTGTAGTGGCACTTTTATTTTGAACTTGGGTGACCAAGTTCTAGCTTTTAACAGGAAATATAGGAGCGATGTTCCAGATTTTGTTCTAGAGATGGACACAATTCGATATGGATTGCAATTAACAGTGATTAGAAGGATGATGAAGGCTATCTTACGCGTAAGACATGAAGACCCCCATTTGTACCCCACTTTTGTTTCGATTTTAAGTAGTAATGTGGAAATCAGACTCTGTATGACCAATGACTCTTTAACAAACTTTCCAGCAGTAGTGGCTAGTAGAGGTTGTAATTTACATTTTGATTGGAAGTAGTGGGACAAAACCACAGCTCCAATTAGACCAATCTAGGCTGCAAAGCTGGAGTATGAGGTGCTTAGGCACCACTCTTTTGCTAGAAGGGATGAGCTGAACATTTGGAGCCCTCCCTAAAACTACTATATATACACAAACAAAAGTCAATACATTTCATTCATTGTTGTACTTGATTAATCATCATCATCACAATGTCATTAATGGGCGGCATATATGGGCTAAAGTCATCACGCACTAATATCATTATTTCATGATAAAATAGCTGCATACAGAGAGACCAACATCTCATGGGATCTTTCATTCACCGTGACATCATTAATGACACATGCCTCTCACCACGTGCCGAGGTATTAATTTATCAACAAATCAATCCTTGATTATTACGGAAGCAGCTATATAAGAAAGAAGATTAGGGTTCGTTCAGGAGACTTCTCACACCTGCGCCTCAGACTTTGAGGTTGAGGCTTTTGCCTCTTCCTCCCTCACACCCACATAAGTCAACCATTGTTACACCTGACACTTCTTACAGGAATGAATGTAGAGACACACGACAATGGAAGGCAGAGGGGAATTTTCTACCAGAGTTTCTTCTTCCCTTTTTATCTAATATGTCAATGTGTTCTTCCTTTGTTGTTTTTGTTATTATGTTTGAGTAGTTAGTTTAGCACCCTGGATTGGGGTTGCAGACCGGATCTTTACATTTATTTTGTAACCTTTTTTTATTATAGTTCAAGTAGTTTAATTCTTGTTCTTTATGCACTTTAATTCTCTAGCTAATTATTAAAGCAATATTTGTAGTTTTCTAATCAAAATGTGGCGCTGAGAGTAGTTAACAAGACATAGGAAGTTAAACCGGATTAACGACTAGAAGCATGGTTTGCCAATAGGTTAATCTGTCTCCAATAGGAATTGGTAATAAAGCGATTGGTTAGAATTGACTTGGGCATGGTTTACGGCTTGTTATTTTTGCCAGTTAGGATTCGTTGTACAGGGACCGGTCAACGAATTAATTAAGATTTATTAGTTTATTGCAGAATTAGTCACTAGTACACAAAAGGCCTATTTTGGCGGTTCCACATAGCATATTTTGGCGGTTGTAAACCGCCAAATTGGAGTGCGCCGAATTAGGTATGAACATCTATTTCGCCGGTTGTACAACCGCCAAAATAGGTATACCTATCTCGGCGGTTGTAACAACAAACCGCCGAAATAGGTGGTTGTGAAAACCAAAATCTAACCACATCTATCTTGGCGGTTCTTAGCTTACAACCGCCGAGATAGATTCAAGGTCTGTCCCAAGGTCGGTCCCTGGGGCGGTCAATACCAGAAGGCTTTCTGTGATGGACCGACCTTAGACCATGGTCGGTCCCTAGGTCGGTCCGTTCCAGAATACATTCTGGTATTGACCGCCCTAGGGACCGAACTTGGGACCGACCTTGAGTATATCTCGGCGGTTGAAGAAGAAACATAATCTGGTTAAAGCATTCTGACATTATCAGGTAAAATCCCTCGGATTGCTACTAGAAGAAGATGTAACATTAACACATGATAATCGTGAGCCTTCATGCCCAGCAACTTCAAATCCTTCACCATGACTATGTTCTTCCAGTGTGAAGAGTACCCGGAGGGTACTTTTACTGAATGCAAACATTTACATAAGCTGATTTTTTTCATTTTTGAAAGAGTGTAGCACGCAAGAGGTAGATAAATTCATTTCCCGTTCTCCTGTGGGTGTAACTCTGGTCGTATACCCATGGCTTGCATGTCTTTCCTTACTTTTAACCCGTATTTTGTTTTACCCAGTATATTGAGCAAAGTCCCACTCAATGCCTCACCGATGTTTTTCACGATATGCATGATATCAAAACTGTGTCTGACAGGCAAATGACGCCAATACGGTAACTCCCAAAAGATGGAACACTTTTTCCAAATGTTTTTGGCGGTTTTTATGTGTTTCCAAAAACATTTACGATGTTCTTAACCTTTGAATAAACTTCATTGGAGGTTAATGGTAGACGGGCTGCACGAGTCTCAGCTTTGCCGTCAAACAGTTTTTTTTCTTTTGAAAAGGATGATCTTCGGGTAGAAACCTTCGATGGCACATGTAAACATTGTTACCACAGTTTTTTAAACGTTCTGAACATGTGTCATCCTCGCATACAGGACATGCAAATGTGCCTTTCACTGTATATCCAGACAGGTTACCACACACAGGGAAGTCGTTGACTGTACAGAACAACAACACATTAAGTGTGAAATTTTCTCTTGCATAGGCATCATACACCACGGTACCCTCATTCCCCAATAACTTCAAATCATGAATCAATGGGGCGAGATATACGTCAATGTTATGACCTGGCTGCTTGGGACCAGATATCAGGAGTGATAACATTATGTACTTTCGTTTCATACATAGCCATGAGGGCAAATTGTATATCACTAGCAAAATAGGCGAAGTGCTATGTTGACTGCTCAACGTACCATAGGGGTTCATCCCATCAGTGCATAATCCATGCCTCAGATTCCTGTTTTCATCACCAAAATCTTTGAACCGTATGTTGATGTTTCTCCACTGAGGTCCATCTGCTGGATGTCTTAACTTCTCATCACTTTGTCTACCCTCTACATGTCATCGTAAGTTTTTTGCATCTATCGGATTGGCAAACAACCGTTTGAATCTAGGTATGATCGGCAAATACCACAACAGTTTAGCTGGAGGATTTTTTTTATGAACGGGGGAGTCACCATCCTTATGCTTGTATCGTGACAACAAACATTTTGGACACTTGTCTAATTGTTCGTAATCTCCCCTATACAACACACAGTTGGTTGGGCATGCATGAATCTTTTTGTACTCAATTTCCATTGGACACATCCATTTCTTTGCTTCGTAGATGGTGGTAGGCAGACCATTACCATCAGGAAACATATCATGAAGCAACTCAAGAAGTGTTGTGAAGCTCTTATCACTCCACCCATATCTCCCTTTCAGATTGAACAAATTCAATACACCGGTCAATTTGTTGTACTTAATGCACATGGGGTACAAGGATGTTCTGGATGCGTCTAGTAATCTTTGATACTCATCCGGCCTATCAGCAAAATTATCCTCGATATTGTCAAACATCTCGTCTATTTGCTCATCATGGTAAGTCATCTGATCACTTTCATTGACACCTAAATTATCTGGGAGTTCTGACTCATTGACAGTATCAAAGATGTGACCGGTTCTCATCCTCTTCTAATCATGACTGCATGAGGAGACGTTGTTATCATCAACAGACTCACCATGGAACGTTCATCTTCTATAATGTGCCATGAATCCACGGGTCTTCAGATGAAATTAAATTTCCTCGATTGAAATACCCCTAACTACTTAAACTTGATTAAATGAATTATTAATGATCTAATAAGGCCAAAACACACCTTAAGATCATGGAGGAACAATCTTAGACCTTAAAACACAAGAATGTGCTTTAAGAAACCATAGAGATTGTATAACCTCAACTAGGATCCAAAGTGGATTATTAAGTCTTATAATCATGCTTAAAACACTATAAAACCATTACCAAAGAAAACCAAGCTCGGAAACAACTTAAGACAAGAATATGTCATAAAACCCCTTAAAGCATATTTTTGATATATTATCTTAAGAATGAGTCTTGGATGGTTTTAAAGGCTTGAATATATGTAAATGTACTAAAATAATACAATGAAATTATTTTCAAAGAAAAACAAACTCTAAAAAGAGTTAAGACACAAAAAGGAGCCTGAAAACTCCTTAAAACGCGCCTTGGCGAATTGTCTTCGAAATTGGTTTTGAGTGGCTAGTTGGCCTTGTATACATACCAAAATACATGTATACTACCTAATATCATATTAGGAATTTAATTTGGAGATTTTACCAACAATTTTACAAATATAATATTTATAATGAATAGTAACCAAAATAGTGCCCATTTAGTCAAACGTTGACCAAGAATGGTCAATGGTCAAAACATTGACCATCCTTGACCAACCAAGTCGGAAGCAACAATAATGAGAAGGCCAGCTTGCAAAATCAATCATCCTAAAAGCTTACCTAATGTGGTGACTTATTTGTTACTTTGCATATTATAACAGTACTTTACATTTTCCTTACTTTTCTCATTCTTCTTCATCCCATTCAACGAATGCTTCTCATTCCTTTCATTTGCTCCTGTCCCAACCGTGGGTCTTCAACAAATTAGAAGCTCCCTCCCTTCTCTTACCTTGGTTTTCCTCCATTGTTGCCATTTAGGAGCTTAAAGAACACTCTTTCTTCCATAAATCATAACTTTCTCATCTTAAGTCCAACTGTCAAAGTTGATAGCTCGTTGGATTCCTCTTTCGAAGATATTTACATCCATAGTTCATGAGCTCCCAAATTCTGAGGAAACACCACGAAGAAGTGCCTTTGATTCTTGAGGTAAAACGTTGTCTTCTTGGAAACTTTTCCTTCTTTGGTTTTTGGGATGGCCGATTGCCATGGGTTATTAACCCTTCTTATTTCTCATCTTAATCTATGATTTTGGAGCTCATTTCCCTAGTAAATTTCTGCCAAAATTTCTAAGGAAAATCAAGCTTAATATTAAGCTAAAGCTTACACTAGTGGAAAAAATGTTTTTAACCACGGTTATTTTGCTTATATACCACGGTTAGGAACTGCGGTTTATGCTCCCGTCGCATATAGAAAATTTCCTATATACCACGGTTGATAACCGTCGTTTAAAAGTAGACTATATACCACGGTTTGCTATGACCGTCGTTTAAGACCGTTTTTGGACGCAGTCCTCACCGATTTTAAACGACGGTTAAGAAGAGAACTGTTGTATAAAGTACCTTTTATACGAAGGCTTGACTCAAAACTGTGGTATATAATGTATAAAATCAACGAATAAACCACGGTTATACATACAACCGTGGTTTATAGTCTATGAAATTTTTTTCAAAATCGTCGGCGATTTAGAAGCGCCGCTTCGCAGATCTCAAACAGAGCACATAAGAGAATGAAGAGGGTAGAACATGTGTGTTCCTTGTTTGCGATTTGGGGTTGCAAAATAATGAGTGAAGAATGGAGGCGTAGTATGTTCCTTGTTCGTGGTGGGTTGCAAAATTACCGTGAAGTTGAAGAGAATGAAGAATGGAGGCGTAGGTCATGTTCCTTGTTCGCCGGTTATGGTTGCGAAAATTACAGTGAGAATGAGTGAGGACGAGCATGTTCCTTGTTCGCAAGTGTAAGCTGCAAAAATTACAGAAAAACAAGAGAATGGGTGAGGACGAGCATGTTCCTTGTTCGCGATTTAGGGTTGCAAAAATTACCGTGAGCACGTTGAAGAGAATAAAGAAGAGTTGCAGAGCATGTTCATCGGTTTGGGTTCCAAAATTACCGTGACATTGAAGAGAATGAAGAAGAAGAGTGCTTCGTCGATATATAAGAGAATAGAGAGAAAGCGTCGTGTTAAATTTCGGCCAAAAATTAAAATTCCCGCCTAGACTATATACCACGGTTGATCAAAAAACTGGTTTAATATAGTAAGATGTGATATAAATGACAGTTGCCTAGGAACCGTGGTATATAGGTACCCGATATATGACGGTTCTCCAAGAACCGTGGTATATTCACTCCGGCATGTACTATATACCACGGTTGCCCTGAAAACCATGGTATATAAATAACCTATATACGACGGTTCCCGAACCACCGTGGTATATGCGCTCTGGTATGCACCTTAAAATGACGGTTGCTATGAAAACCGTGATTTATAAACTTTAAACCACGGTTTTCTATTTAACCGTGGTTTAAACGCCGTCATTAAAAACATTTTTTCTACTAGTGTTAATATAGAAAGGTAAATCCTAATATCTCTTGATCTTACTTTGATCTTGTTAATTCCTATATTTTTATGGTGATTTTAACATCTTGGAATTGTTCAAACATAGGGCGAGATTGGTCTAGAATTTCCTTGCCATTTTAAGGTAATATTTACCTTAAATCATTACATAAATAATTTCCTATAATTAGCTCAAGCTTAGAGTCTAATTATATCTTGTTTATTGTGTAAATATATTTTCTAAGCTTGGGAGAATTAATCCTCCTACAAACCGTGGGTGAAGAAGCTCGGAAGTTCCATAAATCAAGGTATAACATTATATTATTATGTTTTTAAATACCTTTGGGAGCTTGTAAAATTATTGCCGTAAGTGACGGTAATTAAATGGCAATTTTTGGCTTTAAAAATGATATAGAAACATTAGCTAAATTATTTGAGTGATTAATTAAGATAATTGTCAAATTTAAGACATTATATGGAACTTTGGTAATTTTTGAAGAGTTATTTGTGAGGGCCGAGAATTTATATATTATTTTTGAGACATTTAAAGTGTAATTTATTTTGCAAGTTCAAGGTTGTAATAAGGCCATGTCATTAGGCCATTTTATTTAAGTTTAAGAGCTTATTTAATTTTATTTATGCATTTAGCATTAAGTTTGGGGTTAAAAGGTAATTACAAAAAATATAGGACCGTGGGCTGTATTAGGTTGAAGTTTGGTGTTTAAAATGAATTTAAATAAAAATTATAACACTTTATAAGGTTTTATTACAAAATTGTAAAAATAGGAAAGTTTAGGGTATATATAGTAATTACCAAAAGTTTGGTTTTCAAACAGAATTTAGAAGTCAAAGTTGACCATATTAGACTTTGACCAAGTTTGGGAATTTATGGAATTAAATACTAACTTATAATAAGTTAAGTATGAAATTGTAAAAGATTTATAAATATTGGGGTGAAGTAGTGATTTCCGAAATTAATGGGTACCAAATGGAGTTTAGATCAAACCTTGGGTTATTAGGAATTTATTTGGTTGACTATGGAGTTAGTATGAATTATATAAGTATAATATATGATATTTTATATCATGGTTACATTTGGGTAACATATGGGGTAAGAACCGTAAATATTGAAAGTATAAGGTTAGGAATGATGTTTATAACCTTTTGGTATAGTTTGGTAATTTTTGGAATTATATATGAGGTTTTATTAAGATATGTTATATAACTATAATGTAACATTATATAATTAATGTGGTGGTTTTGCAAATATTAAAGAATATAAGTGTTGTTCGGTATTTATGAGTATTTTGGAATGAGAATTTATAATATGGTTTATAAAGTTATAAGGGTTGTAACATTTATAATATAAGAAATAATCATTAAGGAAGAATGAATATATTAAAAAGGATTACCATATAGTAGATGGTCCCATAAATACATATATATATATATATATATATAAATATATGTTATAGAGTAAGAAATACAATATGGTTCAATAACCATATAATATTATAATTAAAATGATGTGAGATAAGAAGAAAGGAATTATAAACATTAGTTAAGGAAATTCTAATGTTATGTTGTTTATGGAATAACAAGGAGTTAAATAATTCAAGTACTTTAAATATGGATTATACAACATTACATTTGGAAAGACTAACCTTAGGAAAATAAATACTAAGGTGAGATGTATAATATATAATCAAGATTATACACGCAATATAGTGACAAACTATAACATATACAATGTGTATTAAATTACATGCGATAACAAATGTTGAGTTGAGTATATTAATATACCATGACGTAAACGTACATGTAATATAACGTTAACTAATCCCGAGTTAAACCGAAAACCCGACAAACGTTGTTAGTAAATGACGGGGAATGAACCGGGAGGGATTAACGACGGTACGGGGTACCGTAGAGTAATGTTGTTATACGGGATACTAATCTGTAGTGTTATACGTATTATTAGACTGTTAGAGACAACGCGAGGACATTGGACCTAGCTGATTCATACTCCACCGTTTTAAATTAGGGTGAACGGTATGTTGTTATGTGTCTCTGATTGTCTCTGAGGACTTCCTTAGTTCAGACTTATGTGTGAAATCTCTGATAAGATTGTTTGTCTGAATGTGTGAATTAATATGCATGAACTGTATATTTAAGCTGCTTATTATTTACTGTTTTTGCGATAACAGTATTGGTTCGTATATATGAACCTATATATAAAACGAACTAGTGGCTATGGTGCTATCTTATATGTGTAATATAAGGAACGTCTAAAAAACGTTGTAGCACTAGGATAATAAGATATGTATATTATCCGAGACTTAATTACAGAGCATTGGCCTTTTCTAAACGCCGCTCTTGTATCTAACACTGGATCCCAACTTTACATACTTCGGATTGGACTAATGACCTTAGTCTGCTTTGTTAGAAAAATTGGTAATGCGATGCGATGCGATGGTATAGATGTAACAAAGCCAAGAGGATGTGGCTCTTGGTGCGCGCTGTGATCACAAAAACGATACCAGGATGTCCGCGTACGGGTTCGTAAGTATCAAGAAATTTCCCGTGAGCTAGAATGGTTCGTTGGTCGGAGACTCTACCGTTGGAGTGGCTACTGCCGTGGGTGACCCGCCATAACATATGGGTAATTTAGAGACACGTCGTTTTAACGAGACGTTGTCACCAGGTATAACTGAACAATCTTAACAGCTTGTTGGCTCGTATAATGGCGAAAAATATTGGACTCTTATACCAAGGACGGGAATTAATACTCGTTTATTAATCTCGTTGTTTCGCCTTGTTGTTCATTGGTTATGCTGTGTGGAATATATATTATGTGTGTTATTGGTTGTGTTTTATTGTATGGTTAAGACTGTTAATAGTTTTACAGTTTAAATATTAAAACGGTATTGCATGTAACGAATCCCATGCTCTCGACCAAATAACTGAGGGGTCTAAGCGGGCATGACGGGGCATGTGATAACATACTCAGCAGGGGCTAATTCCATACCACAACCATGTTTATTTTTAGGATACTAGTTGTTGGTCGACGCGGGGCGCGACACTTGTGATATAGACTTGGTACGGTTTGTTACAGTGGTTATAATGGACTCGGGTTTGGTGAACCGAGGTGTATTTCGTTAGACGCTCACGTGTACGGGCTTATGTGTAAGACAGTATTGTGTTGTATTTCTTTTGGTATTAACTAAACTGCTATCTATCTCTTGTGATCACTGCGAGAATACGTTTCGTATGTTGATTATCAGGTAACGCGTTATCACTCGTATGGGCGAGTGGTAATGGTAACACCATTAGTACGACAGTCTGTTATTTACCGCTGCGATTTAATTATTAAGTACGATGTTAGGGGACAATTAGGAGCCGAGTTAGTAGGGGTGTTACAAAAGTGGTATCAGAGCGGAGTACCGCTCTGATTACAAGAGATAGTATTTAAGTACCGTGAGCCTAGGATACTCAAATACGAGTACCGATGAGGAAGTTGGAAATGAGAAAGATTAGGAGATTGTTGGGAACAAGTGTGTTTAACGCCTTTTAGGGCTAGGTGAACTTATGAATGATGGAAGTACTGTACTTTTCCGAGTGTTGACTAAATTATGAATCTTTCAGATGTCTACTAGAGGTCGACCAGCTGGAAGAGGCACAGGCCGTGGGTCTGGAGGAGGTCCTCCTGAGACCCAGCCCGTGGGTGTTGCTGAGACGGTAGCTGCCGTCTTCGCCCAGCTGGCCCAGATGGGAGGCATCCAGATCGGAGCACCACCAGTAGTCCCACCTCCACCCGTACCGAGAGATCCAAACTGGCTCAAGGGTGTTGCTGATACCAGAGTACCAACCTATGACGGGGTAGCCGATCCGACAGTGTTGGGAAGGTACATCGTCGAGCTTGAAAAGGCGTTTGACGCCGTTCAAGTGCCTGCTGTGCACCAGGTCGGGATAGCGACCTTTCATATGATAGACGCTGCCAGCACATGGTGGAGGTTAGTGAAGGACCATTATCTAGCCACTGAGGGCTTCGGGTGGACTGCTTATGTTGAGCTACTGAGGGAGAAATACTACCCTGCTCACCTAAAGTAGAGAAAGCGGGAGGAGTTCGAAGCACTGAGACAGGGGAGTCTGACAGTGGATCAGTACTACTCCAGAATCATCGAGCTGCTGAACTTCGTCCCAGGCGTTATCTTTTCTGACACTGTGAAGGTGGAAAAGTTCAGAGGTGGTTTGCGCTATGCCATCAAGGCAGCCATGGGTGCTGCTTTATACCCTACGGCTCAAGTAAATTAATTAACCGGTTTGTGCAATTGTAACTCAGTATGATTAAATTCAAGTGTCGGGACACTTATTGAAGCATTATAGGAGTGCTATGATGTTGCTTCTCGGATCGAGCTGTGGGTGAACAGCCGGGATGATTTCCAAGGGCAGAAGCGTAAGGCCCCCGAGAAGGAGGCAGAAATGGTAACTGGAGGCAGTGGTGGCAGGAGTTGGAAGTAAGAACCGCTTTAAGCTATTAAATTACTTTACTTGCTTGCCGCTATTATACCTGCAATTCCTAATTCTTTGATGATAACAGGAAGAAGAAGTTCTCCTGGAGGGAGAAGAAGAGGGAGCAGGCAAGCCAGAAGGGCAAGGAGAGGGTCCCGATGCTGACCGGGCCTACCTATGATGCCCAGCCACTGAGATCTGCACCCCCCACGGGTAAGTGAACTAACCTCATGAGTGAGTTGTGAATTAGACTATCCAATACCTTTCTATTATTAATCCAAGTATTGTGTGATAATAGGTTCTGCACCCCAACGCCACTTCCATTGTAAGTGCTGTGGTAAAGACCACCCGGGTGTTGACTACACCGGGAATGCGGTGGACTGCCACCACTGTGGAAAGAAGGGCCACCGGTCGTTCGAGTGCTTCACGAATCCGGAAAGCCGATCGTACCGTCCATTTAAGGGGGCTCAGAGCACAGCAGTTGGTGGAGCTGGAGCTCGAGGTGGCCAGAAGGGGCAGGCGCCAATAGCCCAGAAGGGGCAGCAGCAGCAGACCCTGAAGACAAGTCAACCGAACAACCGTATGCTGAATGCAGCGGGAGCTTCGGGCGCTGGTACAAGTACGCAGCGCGATGAAGGTTAGCTTTTGAAACCTTAACCATTGGGTGAGAGCATGACTAAGTGTTAAACGCTTACTTAACATGCATGTGTGTTCTAATTACCGCTTAGATAAACGACTTACTTAGGAAGCCGTTTACCTCTTAGGAGACTTCGATATCTGCTATCCCACACTCACAAGACCGAGATCACCTACACCCGTCGAAGAAAACGGGAGTACCCTGGCGAGTTGTGTTATGTATTCAAACCGGGCATGATACTTCTTAGAGAGTTCCTAACCTTAGACGAACAAATCGCCATAGTAGATGAGTGTAGAGCTTTAGGAAAAGGATTGGGAGGATTTTATACCCCTACATTTAGTAGTGGTTCTAAGATGAAACTGCACATGATGTGCTTAGGGAAGGATTGGGATCCGCAAACTAGGGTTTACAGAGAGGTGAGGATGGTAGATGGCGTATCAATTCCAAGGATACCTGAGAGTTTCCTAACCTTGGTGAGAAGAGCGATGGAAATTGCTCAAGACTGCGAGAATTTCCCTTACCCGACATGACACCCGATGTTTGCATCATCAACTACTACGAGAAGGAAGGAAAGCTTGGGATGCACCAAGATAGTGGTGAGACGACCGAGTCCATCACCAGAGGGATACCGGTTGTGTCTTTCTCCATTGGTGATGATGCTGAGTTCATCTATGGAGACCAGAAGAGGATGGATCTAGAAAGCAAGATCGTCCTCAAGTCTGGGGATGTGTTGGTGTTTGGTGGAGAATCAAGGCTAGTATATCATGGAATCAGGAGCATTAGGCTCAATACCGCACCACCAGCTCTAGTGAACGACACCCACATCCGACCCGGCCGTTTAAATTTAACTTTCAGACAGTACTGATGTATTTTGGTAGCTAAGTATGTAACCATGTTGCAATACAAATTGGAAAAATGAAATAAGAGTTCATGATCCTTCAAGCATATGTTTTCCATCTGTTAATACCATTAACTTATAACTCCAGGCCACGAAAATGAAAAGGAGAGTACCTTAAGCATCATATATATGGCACAAGCCAAGGAGTCCGGTAATGTCATCACAGGTATGACAATTAACAACCGACAATTAATAAGTGATTTAAACCAACTCGATGCTAATATGAGAGATGACCTCAGGTACCTTTCCTGTTAATGGTGTTAGTGCTTTCATCTTGTTCGACTCCGGGGCTTCACATTCATTTATTTCCCCTACATTCGCGAAGAAGCTGAGGGCAGCCCCCGAACAGCACTCTGACTTTTCTGTCACTCTTACTTCTAAGGAGAGAGTTGAATGCACTAGACAGTACACGGGATTAGAGATCAACATCATGACTGAGACCTTTCCCATCGACTTGGTCGAATTCAAGAATTTGGGCTTCGACATTATAGTGGGTATGGACTGGCTGCAGAAGCATAAGGGCCACCTACATTGCGCAGAGCATCGACTACTGCTGAAGGGGCCTAGCGGCAAGACAGTGTCATACCACAGTGAGAAGAAAGAGCCGACTGTTAAAATCGTGTCAGCACTTTCCATGATAAAGGATGTGAGGAAGGGCAGACAGGCCTTCCTCTATTATGTACAGGACACGAGACAGAGCGATGAGAAGAACTTAGACATTCCAGTCGTGGTGGACTTCCCCGACTTGTTTCCTGATGAGCTGCCAGGCATGCCGCCTGTGCGCGAGGTTGAGTTCGCCGTCGACTTGTTGCCATGTACGGGCCCTATTGCTAAGGCGCCCTACCGTATGGCACCGGTTGAAATGAGAGAGCTAAAACTACAGCGGGAGGACCTCCTAGACAAGGGATTCATACGACCTAGTGTTTCTCCTTGGGGTGCTCCAGTGCTATTCGTTAAGAAGAAGGATGGCAGTATGACTCTGCATCGACTACCGCGAGCTGAATGCGGTCACGGTAAAGAACAAGTACCCGTTGCCACGGATTGACGACTTGTTTGACTAGCTGAGAGGAGCCAGTATATTCTCGAAGATAGATCTCAGATCTGGCTACCATCAGATTAGGATTGCAGAGGGTGATGTGGAGAAAACAACTTTTAGAACTCGGTATGGGCATTACGAGTTCACTGTTATGCCATTCGGATTGTCGAATGCTCCAGCGATCTTCATGGACTTGATGAACCATCTCTTCAGAGAGTAGCTTGACAGTTTAGTTGTGGTTTTCATCGACGATATCCTGGTCTATTCTAAGACTCAGGAGGAGCATGAATTACATCTGAGGCAAGTTTTGAACATCATGAGAGAGAACCAGCTGTATGCCAAACTCTCGAAGTGTGAGTTCTAGTTAGACATCGTGTCATTCCTTGGACACATTATTTCAGCAAGCGGGATATCTGTGGACCCTGGCAAGATCGAGGCAGTGAAGAGTTGGCAGAGACCGAAGACAGTAACAGACATCTGTAGCTTTCTAGGTTTGGCCGGTTAATACCGACGGTTCGTAAAGGACTTTTCCAAAGTGGCCAAACCGATGACTAACCTTATGAAGAAGGAGTCCCAGTTCTTATGGTATGTCGAGTGCGAGCAGTCCTTTCAAACACTGAAGGATCTCCTGACATCGGCACCCGTTCTTACTATCCCTGAGGGCACCGATGGGTTCGAAGTATATTGTGATGTCTCTGGAACTGGTCTAGGCTGTGTGCTTATACAACATGGGAAGGTTGTTGCCTACGCATCCCGACAGCTGAAGAAGCACGAGGTGAACTACCCCACACACGACCTTGAGTTGGACGTAGTTGTCTTCGCTTTGAAGATCTGGCGCCATTATCTTTATGGTGTGACAGTCACCGTCTACTCTGATCACAAGAGTTTACAACATCTCTTCACTCAGAAGGAGCTGAACATGCGAAGAGAAGATGGGTCGAGTTCCTGAAGGACTACGACATAGACCTGAGATACAAGGAGGTCAAGGCAAATGTTGTAGCCGACGCCCTGAGCCGTCGAGCACACTCATTGTTTACTCTATTGGCGGGCAGCAGTCTGATTGATGAGATACGAGCTGCACAGGAGAACGATCAGTATATGTAGAGTATCAGGCAGAAGATGGCAGAGGGTTGCTTTGAGAATCAGAAGTATGACTTCGAACAGAGTGACGACGGCATGATTCGATTGAATGGCCGGTTATGTATTCCGGAGTCCTCCCCTGATCTGAAGGAGATTATACTCCATGAGGCTCATTGCTCGTCCTTATCCGTCCACCCCGGTTCTTTGAAGATGTACAAGGACTTGAAGGTCCATTTCTGGTGGAGCGGGATGAAGAAGTACGTAGCCGACTATGTGACTAGATGCTTGACCTGTCAGAAGGTTAAGTTTGAGCAAGGAGACCCGGCGGATTAGTGCAGTCCATGCCTATTCCTTGTTGGAAGTTCAAGGACATCTCGATGGATTTCGTTGTCGGTCTCCCACCAACTAAGGGAGGACTGAACACGATTTGGGTCATTGTAGATCGCCTTAAGAAAGTGGCAAAGTTTGTGGCGATGAAGGATACCTGGAAGGTCCCGAAGTTGGCAGACCTGTTCCAGAAGGAGGTGATCCGACACCATGGTGTACCAAAGACCATTGTGTCTGACAGAGACCCTCGTTTTCTATCTAGGTTCTGGGGTCAGGTTCAGGAAGCCTTGGGTACAAAGCTAAAACTGAGTACGGCATTCCATCCTCAGACCGACGGTCAGTGTGAGAGAACCATCCAGACACTGGAGGACATGTTGAGAGCATGTGCCTTGGATTTTCAGGGGAGCTGGTTAAAGCGTCTACATCTGATAAAATTCACCTACAACAACAGCTACCACTCCTCTATTCAGATGCCACCGTTCCAGGCACTATACGGTAGACCGTGTAGGACTCCTTTATGCTGGGACGAGGCCAGCGAGACTACGCTTCTAGGACCTGAGTACCTAGAGCAGATCAAGGAGGATGTCCTACAAATTCGTAGGAACATGAAGGCAGCCCAGGACCGACAGAAATCATATGCCGACACCAAGAGGAGAGACATTGAGTTTACTACCGATGACATGGTATTCCTCAGAGTGTCACCCATGAAGGGGATCTTCCGGTTTGGGCATAAGGGAAAGCTGAGCCCGAAATACGTTGGACCATATGCGATTAGGGAGCGAGTGGGCCCGTTAGCCTACAGACTGGACTTGCCAGCAGAGCTCGGGAGGGTGCACGACGTATTTCACGTTTCACAGTTAAAGAAGTAATTGCCTCACCCATCGCACGTCTTAGAGCCAGAGACATTAGAGTTGGACCCTGCTCTTCGATATGAAGAAGTACCACTCCGCATCCTCGATACCAAGACGAGGCAGACTAGGAACAAGACCTTAGCATGGTCAAGGTTCTCTGGTCGAACCATGAGGTGGAGGAGGCTACATGGGAGTTAGAAGACTCCATGAAAGCGAAGTATCCAGCACTCTTCGAGTAGTAGCTGTGATATTTGTACGGGTTCGTGGACAAACCCTTTTTATGGGGGTAGAAGCCACTTGGCTTGCGCATATGTTTATGCATTAGGTTTGTTTTGTGGTGTGTTTTGGTGGTATGCTGCGTCATACATGTTTGATTGATGAATTGGTTGTATGTAGTGCCTCAGTGCACATGTGTTTGGTTACATATATATAGTACCTTTGAGTACTCCGGATTGGTTTTACACCTTGTTTAGTGCGGTACATGAATGAATGTGTCATGATTTTTGACTATATGGAATGAGATTAATTCTGTATCAATTGTGATACATATATACTAGGTTTGAACCTAGTGGGACTCGGTTCCTAGTAGTGAGAGTTATGAATACCTAGTGGAACTTGATTCATTAGGTGAACCGTATGTAAGTAAGGACTTCGGGACGAAGTCTCTTTAAGGGGGTAGACTAAAATACCCCTAACTACTTAAACTTGATTAAATGGATTAATAATGATCTAATAAGGCCAAAGCACACCTTAAGATCATGGAGGAACAATCTTAGACCTTAAAACACAAGAATGTGCTTTAAGAAACCATAGAGATTGTATAACCTCAACTAGGATCCAAAGTGGATCCCTAAGTCTTATAATCAAGCTAAAAACACTATAAAACCATTACCAAAGAAAACCAAGCTCAGAAACAACTTAAGACAAGAATATGTCATAAAACCCATTAAAGCATATTTTTGATATATTATCTTAAGAATGAGTCTTGAATGGTTTTAAAGGCTTGAATATATGTAAATGTACTAAAATAATACAATGAAATTATTTTCAAAGCAAACCAAACTCTAAAAAGAGTTTAGACCCAAAAAGGAGCCTGAAAACTCCTTAAAACGCGCCTTGGCGAATTGTCTTCGAAATTGGTTTTGAGTGGCTAGTTGGCCTTGTATTGTAACACCCCTACTACGCACATAACATTACTTGGAATCGCAGCGGAATGTAAACAACTAAACAGTAACTAAACGATCGGTGCTACGACGCCGTCAACCACCCATGTGGTTAACAAGGCTGAACAAATACAAGTGTATCGGTCTGATGATCAGACTCCCGAGCATAGAACTAATAACCACATATACATTAACATAAACCCGAGTGTTTACTTACATCCTTCACTGTATACTATCACTGTAAACTGTTCGCAATCAAAATATATAACGCCACGGGAGCACAGGCGCATCCCGGGCCAACATCCAAAAGTAATCAAAAGTAAACCGGCATCCTAGAATCTAAAGCCATTCCGCTTCTTCGACCCTCATCCTGCAGTAAAAGAAATATGGAGCCCCCGAGGGGGTCAGTAACCCTTGGCTGGTATGGTTAACGCGCATACCATCGGCTACCGGGATACGTGCAACTAATTGTCATGATGACATGGCATTCATTTTAAAACACACAACTTATACATATATCATAACATGGGTATTGTACACAACATCACACACATCACACAAGAACAATTCCTTTTAGGAAGAGAACCAACACAGTTGGTCCCCATAGAGAGCCTAGAGAATGTTGTCATGCTCATGCTAAGCTCGTTACATAACTCGTTACTGTCCTGTTAGATTGAACGGATAACTTAACACAAAGTGCCTCGGATATAGTGATCCAAGCACACCGAACAACACATAGTATGCCCCTGTGGCCCGACGTGAGTCAGTAAAATAGCCTTGGTTAAGCTAAAGGGAAGGTTGGAAACCAAATTGGAGAACAACCATAACATACGAGAGAATCGAACCGGTTATGACATCAACTCCCATACTCACACGCGTGGCCGGAACAGACCGGACTCCTCACTTCCCCCGATAGCACTTGTTAGCAGTTCATTATTGAACTCAATACACAACTCACAATAATAGGTCAAGTCTTGTTAGACACACACAAGGGAAGAGAGTGTCATACTTAACAACATAATAATATTTAACAACTGTAAACTCTTTACATGGTTTAATCGTACGAAGTCATAAACACATAGAAAAACAAACAACACACAAGCCGGTGTAAACCGGTAGGCAACAGACTGCAAGAAAACCATACCTTGGTCCTTGCCTCGATTTGTTTCCACCGTAGGCCACTCCTATACATAATTAATAACGTCGGTTAAATAATTTACTTAACTTCAAATTTACTAAGTGTTTAACATGATTATTGGACATGTTTTAAATGTCTAACTTACCCTAGGTTACCTCCATTATACCCCCTAGGGTTAACTACATAAGTCACATTTTTTCTGTTTTTTTTTTACAAGTTTTGGTCCGACCGAACTTACCGACCAAACTTACCCAAGTTCGGTCCATTCCAGAACACATTTCCGTTTGAAAATTCTACCCCGACCGGACTTGCAAATACATACAACAACACATATGTCCTTTTACTAATCTTTTTGAGAACATTTCACTAAGTCATTTACCATTTGCTCTTTAGGTAATTTTAACAAGCATTATAAGCTCATTTCTCCTAAGGCATTAAACTACATTGGGTTAGTATATTTACCTCTTTTCCTCACAACTTCTTTCTTGTTTCCTTATAAAACCGGTAAGGATATTTGGTAGCTTGTCAACTTCTATACATTATACAAACAACATAATGAGCATTCAAGCTTCAAGCTTAATCTCATTGTAAACCCTAGTTTTTACATTGTTTCAAAAACATTAAGATAGTTATTTTACCTTGGTCTTTGAAGAGAGTTTGAATATCTATCAAGAGAGGACTCCACCAAGTCCTTGAAAGGTTGGAATGAAGCTAAAACAAAGCCATATAAAGAGCACCTTCAATGGGCATTTTCGGTCAACAACAAAACATGGAGGAAATGAAGTTTTTATTTGAGATTCCTTACCTAGAAGCAAAGGAGAACAATAATATGTAGAAATATAAGCTCAAGGTCCTTCAATGGTGGAACTCCATGGCACCGAAATGGTGGTCTTGAAGTTTTGAGAAGATAGGAATGAAGAGCTTGATGAGACTAAGAGAATGGTGGTGTTTGTTTTTGATTTGGTTAAGTGAGCTAGAAATAACAAGAGATCAAAGATGGAGTTTTGATGGAGGTGGTGTATTACCGTGAGAGAGAGCAAGGAAATGGAGAAGGTGAAGTGTTGGAGACGGTGGGAATGCAAGAAAGAATGAAGCAAATGAGATAAGTTTGCTTTTGTAAGATATTTTAGCTTAAAGTAAATACTTGCTTATTACTTGTTTATTTACTTAATAGGCTAGCAAGAGTGGTGACTCACCACTTAAGAAACCGGCCCCCATTATGATATAAGGGGTTTTTAGTCTTTATTTGTCAATTTAATTACTTATAATAACATATGTTACAAACTAGCTTATAAAAGTCACTATTCATAAAAACAAGGCACATAGAAGTGAAATTTTTGATTTCCCATTGATATAGACTTCCAAATGTGATACTATATAGTACACATGTTAATTAAAGAGTAATGATGGACATTTAGCCATTCAAAACTCATTTACAAGACAATTTTTCAAAATGTGCTTTAAGACTCCTTAAAGCACATTTTGTGTTTTAACTTGTTTTCAAGCTTGGTTTTCTTTGGTAATTGGTTTAATATATTCATTAGTATATAAATAAGGTCTTGGTAAGTTCATTAGGTCTTGACCAAGCTTATCCCAAGCTTAGAGCACATTTTGGCTCTTATTGACCTTAAAGCACATTTTGTGTTTTCTATCGTTTAGATTTGTTTACTAATGCTTCTAAGACTCTTTTAGTCTTAATATACCATATAAGTGTTTAAACAACATACTAAGGTTTGGGGTATTTCAATCTACCCCCCTTAAAAGAACTTTGTCCCTAAAGTTCATACTTCCACATATCCTAAATATTAGAACACCGGAACACATATCAACAACACTTCGATAACAACATTAACAACATCTTTACATTACATCGGACACAAGGTCCAAACAATAAAACATCACAACATCATTCAGACTCAGCGGTCTGTAACATAACAGGGTAACAACATAACAACACAACACAGACAATGTATCCAAATACATGTCAAACCGAAACGGCTCTACCCCCCTTAAATAGGGGTACGCCCCGTACCCTATACATACAAACACTAAGAAGTAAACAATGACGGGTACTTCGCCTTCATCTTATCTTCCAGCTCCCAAGTGGCCTCCTCAACGTCCTGGTTAGACCAGAGAACCTTCACCAGTCTCACAGACTTATGGCGAGTGTCTCGAGTCTTAGTATCCAGAATCCGTACCGGAGTCCCTGATCGCATGGTGGCTCTAAAGTTAGCCTTTCAGGCTGAAGTACATGAGACGATGAGACATATATTTCTTCAACTGGGACACATGAAATACATCATGTACTTTGCCCAGCTCGGGGTAAATCAAGTCTGTACGCTACCGGGCCGATCCGATCCGTCACAACATATGGCCCCACATATTTCGGGCTCAACTTGCCTTTCTGGCCAAAACGAAACACTCCCTTCATGGGGATACTCTCAAAAATACCTGATCGCCCACGGCGAACTCCAGGTCACGTCTGCGCACATCTGCGTACGACTTCTGTCTATCCTGAGTTGTCTTCATGTTAGCCCGGATCTGGCGAACTTCTGCCTGAACTTGCTCCAGATACTCTGGTCCTATAATGACCGTCTCACTCGACTCATCCCAGCATAATGGCGTGCGGCATGGTCTACTACCGTACAAGGCCTGGAAGGGAGACATCTTGATCGAAGCATGGCAACTGTTGTTGTAGCTAAACTCGATCAATGTAACTTGTCAATCCAGCTGGTCTGAAAGTCAAGTGCACATGCACGTAACATATCCTCAAGTGTCTGGATGGTGCGCTCACTCTGACCATCTGTCTGTGGGTGAAACGCTGTACTCAATTTCAGTTCGGTACCCAATGCTTCTCGTGTAGACTTCCAATACCTCGATAAGAATCTGGTATCTCTGTCAGATACAATCGTGTTTGGTACCCCATGGTGCCGAACGATCTCTCTATCAAAGAGCTCTGCTAGTTTTGCCACTTTCCAGGTGTCCTTCATCGGTATGAATCGAGCCACCTTGGTCAGTCGGTCAACAATAACCCAAATCATATTCAGACCTCCCCTTGTAGGCGGAAGCCCTACTACGAAGTCCATAGAAATATCATGGAACTTCCACTCAGGCACTGGCATTGGCTGTACCATACCACCAGGCCGTCGGTGCTCAAACTTGACCTTTTGACAAGTGAGACACCTTAACACATAATCATTTACATCCTTTTTCATTCCAGTCCACCAAAAATAACGTTTCATACCCTTATACATTTTTGAAGCTCTAGGGTGAATCGAGGTCGTAGAACAGTGGGATTCACTTAGTATGCGCTCCTTCAACTCAGCGCTACTCCTCGGTATACACAATCGGCCATTAAGCCAATCAGGTCATCATCGTGGAGTCTGAAGTCGTACTTCTGACCCTCGAATGTGCCATCAATAAGCTTCTGTCTAATCTCCATCATGTACTGATCCGTCATCTGAGCACTCCGCACCTCTTCAACCAAGCTAGAATGAGAGACTAGCGAATGGAGAGAGTGTGCTCGGCGACTCAGTGCGTCAGCTACCACATTTGCCTTACCCTCCTTATATTGCAATTAATGTCGTAGTCGTTTAGAAATTCAACCCACCTTCTTTGTCTCATGTTCAACTCCTTCTGAGTGAACAAGTACTTTAAACTCTTGTGGTCAGAATAAATCGTCACACTTACCCCATACAAATGATGTCGCCATATCTTCAGTGCGAAGACAATGGCACCCAATTCTAAGTCGTGGGTAGGGTAGTTCTCTTCATGCTTCTTCAGCTGTCGGGAGGCGTATGCTACGACCTTCCCGTGTTGCATCAACACACAACCCATACCTCTGCCTGATGCGTCGCAATAGACCTCAAAACCATCTGGACCGTCTGGTAAAGTCAGGACCGGTGCAGATGTCAGAGCATCCTTGAGACTCTGAAAAGAACTCTCACAGTCGACTGTCCACTCGAATGGTGCATCCTTCTTCATTAAGGAAGTCATCGGCTTCGAGACACTGGAGAAGTCCTTTACAAACCTCCTATAATAACCTGCCAGACCGAGGAAGCTCCTGATATCGGTAACTGTCTTCGGCCTAGGCCAGGTGCGCACTGCATCTATCTTTGCCGGATCAACAGCGATCCCGGCCTCAGAAATCACATGACCAAGAAAGGATACTTGGTTCAACCAAAACTCACATTTCGAAAATTTAGCATACAACTGGTTCTTCCTCAATGTTTGTAACACATTTCTCAGGTGGCTTTCATGCTCACCTCTCGATTTCGAGTATTCAAGTATATCGTCGATGAAGACTACCACTGACTTGTCCAACTGATCTTGGAACAAGCGGTTCACTAAGTCCATGAATTTAGCTGGTGCATTGGATAACCCAAACGGCATAATTGTAAACTCATAATGTCCATACCTAGTTCTGAATGCTGTCTTTTCAATATCACTGTCACGGATGGCAATCTGATGGTATCCGGATCGTAGATCTATCTTGGAGAATACTGATGCTCCCCTCAACTGATCAAATAGATCGTCGATGCGTGGTAAAGGGTAACGGTTCTTCACCGTAACTGCATTCAGCTCTCGATAGTCAATACACAGGCGGAGGCTACCGTCCTTCTTCTTCACGAAGAGGACCGGTGCTCCCCATGGTGAAACGCTAGGGCGGATAAACCCCTTGTCGAGTAAGTCTCTCAGCTGCTCCTTGAGCTCTGTCATTTCTGCTGGAGCCATACGATAGGGCGCCTTCGCAATTGTTCCGGTGCCCGGAACCAAATTGATCTCAAACTCAACTTCCCGTGCTGGCGGCATGCCCACAGTTCCTTAGGAAACACATCAGAAAACTCCGACACTACCGGCACATCAGGACTAAACTCTGGGTCTCTCTCTATGTCCTGGACATAGCAGAGGTATACATCACTCCCTCATCGTAATTCACGATACATAGCCATGGCGGTGATGATCTGAGTCGAAGGCTCCCTGGGCCTCTGGCGGTAAGATATGGTAACCCCAGATGGACTCCGAAGAAGCAGACGATGCTCGGCACACAGGATTCTGCCCTTGTACCGCTCCAACCAGTTCATCCCGACAATCACATCAAAACCAAGTCCGTCGAACTCTATCAAGTCGATCGGAAACTCTTCACCTCTGACTCTCACAACAACATCTCGGTGGTAGCGGGTACACCTGATCCGCTCTTTCGACGGGAGAGTGACTAGGAAGTCTGGCATCTCATCACCGTCTAACCCCAGCCTCTTCGCAAAGGATAGCGAAATAAATGTATGAGAGGCTCCGGAGTCGAACAAGATCGAAGCGTCCACGCCATTAACTGGAAAGGTACCGGTGAGGATTGTGCCGCTCCTGCCGGCTTCTGCCTCATTGTAGACACTCAGTATACCTCCCGTTCCGAGTGCACAGCCTAATTCATTGGCAAACTAACAAGTATTGGGTAACAACACGGTTTATATGCTTCAAACAACTCCACTTTATTCATCAACACACTCTTTTTACAACATTCGTTGGCTTATACTGTCGCCATAGTTAACACTTACAACATCCTTAACATACACTGGTTTATCACATCATAATATACAAGGCTTAAAACTGTCTGAAGGTCAAATTCAAACGTCCGGTTTCATGTGTGTGGCATTGATCACTGCCGACGTGCGTATTCAGTTTGATCTTCCTGATGCCATGATATAGCATCCTTGACTGCCCACCCATGATTAACACGTCTCCCGATTTCAACACTAGCTTCTTCGCGAGATCAGCACGCTTCTGCTCGCCATACACAAACACTGCGGTATCACCAATGGACCAAGACGCCACGGGTACTCCCTTACTTAGAGACTCAGGTGACTCGTCCTTATCTTGGTGCAAACCTAACCGTCTACCTTTCTGGTAGAAGTTCATAATGCATAGATTTGCTTTCACATTTGGAATTGAATCCGTTTCAACTTGTTGAGCAATTCCCACGGCGTGGTTAACGACCGCAAGGAACTCCTCAGGTATACTTGGTACTGTTGCTCCATCTTCAGCTCGCACTTCTTGATATGTCTTGGTGTAAGGGTTCTAGTCCTTACCCATGCACATCATCTTCAATTGCATTCTTAATCCGTTCGGGTATTCGGGTGTGTAGAAACCTTCTGGTTTTGCTCCAAGTTCATCGCATCGTCTGATGATATGGATTTGTGCATCCGGTGTCAGGTATCCATTTAAGAGTACCATACCTGGTTGGATGACCTGACATTGCTCCATTGGAAAGTCGGTGATGTCGATGGTAGTTTCTTCAGGGTTTGGTGTGGGTGGGATTGGATAACATATATTGAAGGTTCCTTTAAGTTTAGAGTATCCTAATCAGGTGACTTTCACACTATACTTTAATTATTTACTCACATGGTTGTTTACTTATACTCACTAACACACATGCATGAAATGCGGTATGCAATCACTTATTTCACTCAATAGTTTAGGCGGTACCTGGTCTAGAAGAGGGCCCTGGCGCCTCAGACCGGTCCACCACATTCAGGGCGGCCTTGCCGACCCCGACCCCTTCCCCTTCTGGAATCTATGTACCTCTGATCTGGGGTGGCTGATTCGCCGTCTTCGGGCCATCGGTGGTTGCAGTGGCCTTACCCTTCCATTGCCCTTGGGCCTGTAGCTTCTACTGTTCGGGTTCTGCCAGCACTCATAGTCGCGGTGCCCCATCTTCTTGCAGTATCGGCACTGCACATCATTACCCTTGCAGTCCTTGCCGGGGTGGTCCTCACACCACTTGCAGTAATAGTGGCGCTCCGGTCCAGAGCCCGTGCTAGCTGCTAACACATCACACACTCAGTACACACTTCACAAGTTAATATCACACACTAGATTTCGGTATTGAAATTTGTTAATTACCCTTGGGTGGGTAAGAACGTAAGGGCTTGGCCGCATACGCATAGGTGAGCTGCAGAGGCTCCTCAGCAGTGGTGGTCTGGGTCTGGCCCTTGCCACCCTTTGCTGTCCTTTCTGGGACTGGGGGTATGGCTTCCTCTTCTTTCCTCCCCCTTGCCCTGCGTGCCTTGGCCCTCGTTCATAGCCTTGCGCTTGAGCGCACTCTCCTCGTCCCTCAGACGGACGGTGATCTCCACAATTGCAGCGGCATGGTAGCCTCCTATATTTAGGGTGTCAGTCAGTTATGCCCCGCCAAACAAAATTCACATCAACACATTGTACATACTTATTCACATCACACTGTAGTCCCATTACCTGCAAAGTAGTATATCCAGTTGGCCCCATGCCATAGCGTAGGCGGTAGCTCAGTCCTGTTGTAGAAACGGTTCACAAGAATCCGGTCTGAGTAACCCAGATCCGGTAGCAGGTGGATAAGTCCGATGAAGGTGAGTAGTACTCATTTACCGTCATCTTATCCCCTTGCCTCAGATTGTCCAGCTAGGCGCTTGGCCTCTTGCACGTGTATCGGTAGTACTTGGCTCGCAGCAGAGCCGTGTACTCCCTCCACTGAAAGGTCAGGTCAGCCACTCTGCCCTCCCGTACTAGCTTCCACCAGCTCTGCACCAAACCCTTCAAGTAGTATGCGGCAAGTCGAACCTTGACCTCCTCAGGCACCGCTAAGGTCTCGAAGGGTAGTCCATCTCGGAGATGTATGCCTCCAGTTTACGAGGGTCGGTTCTCCCCACTGAAAGATGGTGGCCTCAGATCAGCCACGCCTTGACCTAGTTGGTCTCTCGTGGCGGTGGTGGTGGTGGTTGAACTCCGGGCTGATGCCCTTGCTGCATCGCAGCTACAAGTTGGGGTACCATCTGGGCTACGACGGCTGCTACTGCCTCAGCCATAACCTGAGCCGTAGTATTCTCGCCCTGGTCACCCGTATCTCCATTGTCGTGTCCACGGCCTCTACCTCTCGGTCGACCTGACATCTGAATTCACACGAACATTCATTAGCAATATGCTTGCACACTTATCGGTCCAACGGTTGTAACGCTTTTCCCGACTATAAGGTATTCCCACACTTAGTTAGTGGTTAACCTGTCCATAATTGTTCACTTAGGTAACTGTAGCTAGGTTTCCTAACTCGGTATATTCCTAAGCTCGGTATTCTAGTCATCAGAGCGATACTTCGCTCTGATACCACTTTTTGTAACACCCCTACTACGCACATAACATTACTTGGAATCGCAGCGGAATTTAAACAACTAAACAGTAACTAAACGATCGGTGCTACAACGCCGTCAACCACCCACGTGGTTAACAAGGCTGAACAAATACAAGTGTATCGGTCTGATGATCAGACTCCCGAGCATAGAACTAATAACCACATATACATTAACATAAACCCGAGTGTTTACTTACATCCTTCACTGTATACTATCACTGTAAACTGTTCGCAATCAAAATATATAACGCCACGGGAGCACAGGCGCATCCCGGGCCAACATCCAAAAGTAATCAAAAGTAAACCTGCATCCTAGAATCTAAAGCCATTCCGTTCTTCGACCTCATCCTGCAGTAAGTAAAAGAATATGGAGCCCCGAGGGGGTCAGCAACCCTTGGCTGGTATGGTTAACGCGCAGCCCATCGGCTACCGGGATGCGCGCAACTAATTGTCATGATGACATGGCATTCATTTTAAAACACACAACTTATACATATCATAACATGGGTATTGTACATAACTCACACACATCACACAAGAACAATTCCTTTTAGGAAGAGAACCAACACAGTTAGTCCCCATAGAGAGCCTAGAGAATGTTGCCATGCTCATGCTAAGCTCGTTACATAACTCGTTACCGTCCTGTT
Source organism: Limonium bicolor (assembly GCA_023374045.1). NCBI lineage: Eukaryota > Viridiplantae > Streptophyta > Magnoliopsida > Caryophyllales > Plumbaginaceae > Limonium > Limonium bicolor. Next base: position 56,688,624 of record CM041783.1, on the reverse strand, counting down.
AGATTGAACGGATAACTTAACACAAGGTGCCTCGGATATAGTGATCCAAGCACATGAACAACACATAGTATGCCCCTGTGGCCCGACGTGAGTCGAGTCAGTAAAATAGCCTTGGTTAAGCTAAAGGGAAGGTTGGAAACCAAATTGGAGAACAACATAACATACGAGAGAATCGAACCGGTTATGACATCGACTCCATACTCACACGCGTGGCCGGAACAGACCGGACTCCTCACTTCCCCCGTTAGCACTTGTTAGCAGTTCATTATTGAACTCAATACACAACTCACAATAATAGGTCAAGTCTTGTTAGACACACAAGGAAGAGAGTGTCATACTTAACAACATATAATATTTAACAACTGTAAACTTTTACATGGTTTAATCTTACGAAAGTCATAAACACACAGAAAACAAACAAACACAAGCCGGTGTAAACCGGTAGGCAACAGACTGCAAGAAAACCATACCTTGGTCCTTGCCTCGATTGTTTCCACCGTAGGCCACTCCTATACATAATTAATAACGTCGGTTTAATTAATTTACTTAACTTCAAATTTACTAAATGTTTAACATGATTATTGGACATGTTTTAAATGTCTAACTTACCCTAGGTTACCTCCATTATACCCCCTAGGGTTAACTACATAAGTCACATTTTTTCTGTTTTTTTTTTTACAAGTTTTGGTCCGACCGAACTTACCGACCAACTTACCCAAGTTCGGTCCATTCCAGAACACATTTCGTTTGAAAATTCTACCACGACCGACTTGCAAATACATACAACAACACATATGTCCTTTTACTAATCTTTTGAGAACATTTCACTAAGTCATTTACCATTTGCTCTTTAGGTAATTTTAACAAGCATTATAAGCTCATTTCTCCTAAGGCATTAAACTACATTAGGCTAGTATATTTACCTCTTTTCCTCACAACTTCTTTCTTGTTTCCTTATAAAACCGGTAAGGATATTTGGTAGCTTGTCAACTTCTATACATAAACAAACAACATAATGAGCATTCAAGCTTCAAGCTTAATCTCATTGTAAACCCTAGTTTTTACATTGTTCAAAAACATTAAGATAGTTATTTTACCTTGGTCTTTGAAGAGAGTTTGAATATCTATCAAGAGAGGACTCCCAAGTCCTTGAAAGGTTGGAATGAAGCTAAAACAGCCATATAAAGAGCACTTCAATGGGCATTTTCGGTCAACAACAAAACATGGAGGACAGAAATGAAGTTTTTATTGAGATTCCTTACCTAGAAGCAAAGGAGAACAATAATATGTAGAAATAAGCTCAAGGTCCTTCAATGGTGGAACTCCATGGCACCGAAATGGGGTGTCTTGAAGTTTTGAGAAGATAGGAATGAAGAGCTTGATGAGACTAAGAGAATGGTGGTTTGTTGTTTTTGTTTGGAAGTGAGCTAGAAATAACAAGAGATCAAAGATGGAGTTTTTGATGGAGGTGGTGTATTACCGTGAGAGAGAGCAAGGAAATGGAGAAGGTGAAGTGTTGGAGACGGTGGGAATGCAAGAAGAATGAAGCAATGAGATAAGTTGCTTTTGTAAGATATTTTAGCTTAAAGTAAATAGTACTTGCTTTATTACTTGTTTATTTACTTAATAGGCTAGCAAGAGTGGTGACTCACCACTTAAGAAACCGGCCCCCATTATGATATAAGGGGTTTTTAGTCTTTATTTGTCAATTTAATTACTTATAATAACATATGTTACAAACTAGCTTATAAAAGTCACTATTCATAAAAACAAGGCACATAGAAGTGAAATTTTTGATTTCCCATTGATATAGACTTCCAAATGTGATACTATATAGTACACATGGTAATTAAAGAGTAATGATGGACATTTAGCCATTCAAAACTCATTTACAAGACAATTTTTCAAAAATGTGCTTTAAGACTCCTTAAAGCACATTTTGTGTTTTAACTTGTTTTCAAGCTTGGTTTTCTTTGGTAATTGGTTTAATATGTTCATTAGTATATAAATAAGGTCTTGGTAAGTTCATTAGGTCTTGACCAAGCTTATCCCAAGCTTAGAGCACATTTTGGCTCTTATTGACCTTAAAGCACATTTTGTGTTTTATATCGTTTAGATTTGTTTACTAATGCTTCTAAGACTCTTTTTAGTCTTAATATACCATATTTAAGTGTTTAAACAACATACTAAGGTTTGGGGTATTTCATGTATACATACCAAAATACATGTATACTACCTAATATCATATTAGGAATTTAATTTGGAGATTTTACCTACAATTTTACAAATATAATATTTATAATGAATAGTAACCTGAAATAGTGCCCATTTAGTCAAACGTTGACCAAGAATGGTCAATGGTCAAAAAATTGGCCATCCTTGACCAAGCAAGTCGGCAGCAACAATAATGAGAAGTCCATCTTGCGTAATCAATCATCCTAAAAGCTTACCTAATGTGGTGACTTATTTGTTACTTTACATATTATAACATTACTTTACATTTTCCTTACTTTTCTCATTCTTTTTCATCCCATTCAACGAATGCTACTCATTCCTTTAATTTCCTCTTGTCCCAACCATGGGTCTTCAACAAATTAGAAGCTCCCTCCCTTCACTTACCTTGGTTTTCCTCCATTGTTGCCATTTAGGAGCTTAAAGAACACTCTTTCTTCCATAAATCATAACTTTCTCATCTTAAGTCCAACTTTTGAAGTTGATAGCTCGTTGGATTCCTCTTTTGAAGAGCTTTACATCCATAGTTCATGAGCTACCAAATTCTAAGGAACAACCACGAAGAAGTGCCTTTGATTCTTGAGGTAAAACGTTGTCTTCTTGGAAACTTTTCCTTCTTTGGTTTTTGTGATGGCCGATTGCCATGGGTTATTAACCCTTCTTATTTTTCATCTTAATCTATGATTTTGGCGCTAATTTCCCTAGCAAATTGCTGCCAAAATTTCTAAGGAAAGTCAAGCTTAATATTAAGCTAAAGCTTAATATACAAAGGTAAATCCTAATATCTCTTGATCTTACTTTGATCTTGTTAATTCCCATAATTTTATGGTTATTTTAACATCTTGTAATTGTTCAAATATAGGCCGAGATTGGTCTAGAATTTCCTTGCCATTTTAAGGTAACATTTACCTTAAATCATTACATAAATCATTTCTTATAATTAGCTCAAGCTTAGAGTCTAATTGTATCTTGTTTATTGTGTAAATATATTTTCTAAGCTTGGGAGAATTAATCCCTTACAAACCATGGGTGAAGAAGCTTGGAAGTTCCATAAATCAAGGTATAACATTATATTATTATGTTTTTAAATACCTTGGGAGCTTGTAAAATTATTGTCGGGAGTGTAATTAAATGGCAATTTTTGGCTTTAAAAATGATATAAACATTAGCTAAATTATTTGAATGATTAATTAACATAATTGTCAAATTTAAGACATTATGTGGAACATTGGTAATTTTTGAAGAGTTATTTGTGAGGGCCGAGAATTTATATATTATTTTTGAGACAATTAAAGTGTGATTTATTTTGCAAGTTCAAGGTTGTAATAAGGCCATGTCATTAGGCCATTTTATTTAAGTTTAAGAGCTTATTTAATTTTATTTATGCATTTAGCATTAAGTTTGGGGTTAAAAGGTAATTACAAAAAATATAGGACCGTGGGCTGTATTAGGTTGAAGTTTGGTGTTTAAAATGAATTTAAATAAAAATTATAACACTTTATAAGGTTTTATTACAAAATTGTAAAAATAGGAAAGTTTGGGGTATATATAGTAATTACCGAAAGTTTGGTTTTCAAAGAGAATTTAGAATTCAAAGTTGACCATATAGGAGACTTTGACCAAGTTTGGGAATTTATGGAATTAAATACTAACTTATAATAAGTTAAGTATGAAATTGTAAAAGATTTATAAATATTGGGGTGAAGTAGTGATGTCCAAAATTAATGGGTACCAAATGGAGTTTAGATCAAACCTTGGGTTATTAGGAATTTATTTGGTTGAATATGGAGTTAGTATGAATTATATAAGTATAATATATGATATTTTATATCATTGTTACATTTGGGTAACATATGGGGTAAGAACCGTAAATATTGAAAGTATAAGGTTAGGAATGATGTTTATAACCTTTTGGTATAGTTTGGTAATTTTTGGAATTGTATATGAGGTTTTATTAAAATATGTTATATAACAATAATGTAACATTATATAATTAATGTGGTGGTTTTGTAAATATTAAAGAATATAAGTGTTGTTCGGTATTTATGAGTATTTTGAAATGAGAATTTATAATATGGTTTATAAAGTTATAAGGGTGTAACATTTATAATATAAGTAATATTCATTAAGGAAGAATGAATATATTAAAAAGGATTACCATATAGTAGATGGTCCCATAAATACATATATATATAAATAAATATATGTTATAGAGTAAGAAATACAATATGGTTCAATAACCATATAATATCATAATTAAAATGATGTGAGATAAGAAGAAAGGAATTATAAACATTAGTTAAGGAAATTCTAATGTTATGTTGTTTATGGAATAACAAGGAGTTAAATAATTCAAGTATTTTAATTATGGATTATACAACATTACATTTGGAAAGACTAACCTTAGGAAAATAAATACTAAGGTGAGATGTATAATATATGATCAAGATTATACACGCAATATAGTGACAAACTATAACATATACAATGTGTATTAAATTACATGCGATAACAAATGTTGAGCTGAGTATATTAATATATCACGACGTAAACGTACATGTAATAAAACGTTAACTAATCCCGAGTTAAACCGAAAACCCGACAAACATTGTTAGTAAATGACGGGGAATGAACCAAGAGGGATTAACGACGGTACGGGGTACCGTAGAGTAATGTTGTTATACGGGATACTAATCTGTAGTATTATATGTATTATTAGACTGTTAGAGACGACGCGAGGAGCATTGGACCTAGTTGATTCGTACTCCACCGTTTTAAATCAGGGTGAACGGTATGTTGTTATGTGTCTCTGATTGTCTCTAAGGACTTCGTCAGTTCAGACTTATGTGTGAAATCTGTGATAAGATTGTTTTTCTGAATGTGTGAATTAATATGCATGAACTGTATATTTAAGCTGCTTATTATTTACTATTTTTGCGATAACAGTATTGGTTCGTATAAATGAACCTATATATAAAACGAACTAGCGGCTATGGTGCTATCTTATATGTGTAATAGAAGGAACGTCAAAAAAACGTTGTAGCACTAGGATAATAAGATATGTATATTATCCGAGACTTAATTACGGAGCATTGGCCTTTTCTAAATGCCGCTCTTGTATCTAACACTGGATCCCAAGTTTGCATACTTCGGATTAGACTAATGACCTTAGTCTGCTTTGTAAGAGAAATTGGTAATGCGATGCGATGCGATGGTATAGATGTAACAAAGCCAAGAGGATGTGACTCTTGGTGCGCACTGTGATCACAAAAACGATACCAAGATGTCCGCGTACAGGTCCGTAGGTATCAAGAAATTTCCCGCGAGCTAGAATGGTTCGTTGGTCGGAGACTCTACCGTTGGAGTGGCTACTGCCGTGGGTGACCCGCCATAACATATGGGTAATTTAGAGACACGGCGTTTTAACGAGACGTTGTCACCAGGTATAACTAAACAATCTTAACAGCTTGTTGGCTCTATAATGGCGAACAATATTGTTCTTTTACCAAGGACGAGAATTAATACTCATTTATTATTCTCGTTGTTTCGCCTTGTTGTTTATTGGTTATGCTATGTGGAATATATATTATGTGTGTTAGTGGCTGTGTTTTATTGTATGGTTATTACTGTTAATTGTTTTACAATTTAAATATTAAAACGGTATTGCATGTAACGAATCCCATGCTCTTGACCAAATAACTGTGGGGTCCGAGGGGGCATGACGTGTCATGTGATAACATACTCAGCAGGGGCTGATTCCATACCACAACTATGTTTATTTTCAGGATACTAGTTGTTGGTCGACGCGGGGCGCGACACTTGTGATATAGACTTGGTACGGTTTGTTACAGTGGTTATAATGGACTCGGGTTTGGTGAACTGAGGTGTATTTCATTAGACGCTCACGTGTACGGGCTTATGTGTAAGACGGTATTGTGTTGTATTTCTTTTGGTATTAACTATTTAGCTATCTATCTCTTGTGATCACTACGGGAATACGTTTCGTATGTTGATTATCAGGTAACGCGTTATCACTCGTATGGGCGAGTGGTAATGGTAACACCATTAGTACGACAGTCTGTTATTTACCGCTGCAATTTAATTATTAAGTAGGACTTTAGGGGACAATTAGGAGCCGAGTTAGTAGGGGTGTTACATCGATGCTTGAATATTTTCTTAACACACCGCAGTCAACACAAGGACATGGAATTTTCACCGCCTTTGTCATGTTCTTATGTTGCACTGCCGCTTTGCAGAACTCTTTCAACATCTTGTCAAAGTGATCTCCTCGATCACCATACATCCAGTCACGCTCCATACTATATGTGAAACACACAACGGTATGATTAATACCGTATACTTAAAATGAAAATGCTTTTGTACCATGGATTGTATTTGTTTCTATGTGTTTATACTCTAATAAAGCGTGACTGGATGCGTATTAAATAAGCTAGCTTGCCTAACTCTAAGGTTTTAACCTAAATTATATACTAGCACTTATATTATTTAAATACATAATTGCATTTGTTAAACAAAAAGCAAGGTGTAGTTACTTACTTATAACTATGGAAGAAGGCGGTAAACAAGAGAGGTGGTTCACGGACTTAAATGTAGTGAGACCTGTTAAAGAAAAAAATTAGATATTGTTATATATATACACATACATCAAACAATAATAATTACGAAGAGATTTTGTACAAAAAAAAATCGGCATTGACCTTTGCATAAATTTACCTTTCCCATGCTTATTATTAAGCATTCTCCAATCATTCAACAACACAAATTTCCATCACAAATCAAACTAATACCAAATGTATTCATCAAACCAAATTTCAATAGTTTGTGGAAATCAAATGTCAATCATAAAAGAGAAAGAGATAAGTTAGATTATATTACTTGTACACAGAAGAGGAAACTGCAACGGTGATGGAAGAAGGTGGGAAACAAAAGAGGTGGTTCACGGACTTGTAGTGAGACCTGATAAAGAAAAAATTTAGATATTGTTAAGTATTCACCAATCATTCAATGACACAAATTTCCATCACAAATTAAACTAATACCAAATTCATTCATCAAACCAAATTTCAACGTTTTATGAAAATCAAATACAAAGTCAATCATAAAAGAGGAGAAGATAACTTAGATTATATTACCGGTTCCCAAATGAATTGTTTTTTGCTCCACTTTCAATCTACCGTGCAATGGTTGAGGATTTCTTAAGTACTTCTCTTTAGAGGAACAAACACATGTAAATAATGAAGAGAAACTCAGTAGCTTGTGTATGTTCTTTTTTAGTAAATTGGATTGCAACATTATAATGAGCTAAAAAAATGAATTAGACGTAAGTGGAGTATATTACGGGTTCACAAATGAAGTGTTTTCAGCCCTGTACGACTTCAATCTAGAGCAGTAGCTTAGTGATTTCTCTACAAAGGCACAAACACATAAAATGAGCAAAAAATCCCAAATTTTCGCTCAAACATTTTATCGAGCACCTTATGTACACATTTAATTTCATTTATTTAAAACTGCATATATACACAAATTTTACATACAACACAAATTGAATCATCCACATTCAAATTTACAATCTCAAAAACCAACAATTAACATAATAATACATAATATAACCCTAAATCCTGTTTTACCTTGTGCAGGTAATTATCTGCTACTGTCTGCTGCTGTTAGTAGTCGGGTTCGATCGAGCTGCGGTGGGGAAGCAGGCGGCGGGGCGACGGTGAGCAACGACGGCGGGGAAGACGCGCACCATTGGCGGTGACGGAGGAGGGCGGCAGAGGAGGGCGCCTTCAAATCGCTACGCAAAAGAGAAATTGGTTGAGAGAGAGTTAGGGATTCGATGAGAATACACTGAATCCGGTGAAGGGGTGCTAATAAAGCATCTATTTCGGCGGTTCTTAGCAAAGAACCACCGAAATAGGTCCCCAATTATTTTAAAAAATAAGAAAGACCTATTTCGGCGGTTGTTACTGGAAACCGCCGAAATAGATGATTAAAAAAATACTTATTTCGGTGGTTTTTTACTAGAATCCGCTGAAATAGGTCATTTTTATTTTTAAAATAATGTAAAAGGACCTATTTCGGCGGTTTCTAGTAACAAACGCCGAAATAGGTGGCAGACCTTTTCAAAAATCACTCAATTTCGGCGGTTACATTACAACCACTAAAATAGGGGCCCTGAAATAGACCATTTTTGTACTAGTGTAGGAAAAAGTTATATTAATAGATTAATAAAGTGAAGGTTTGCAGAATAATCCGGGGTGCTTCTTTAGTTTCAATAGTTTTAATCTTAACCTCTTTATGTAGTTTATTTTTACTATTTTACTATTTTATCATTTTATCTTAGTTCGTTGAGTTATTTTATTTATTAAATTAAGTAAAACCTGAAAAAGTGACATTTTCTGTTTTCTTAGTTTAGTATCTCAGTTAGTAAATAAATTGTCAATTAATTGAACATGGTCCCTGAGATCGACAATCCCCACTCAATTCGCTATTCCGTAAAACGACAGGTACACTCTCAAGGTAGCAGTATAGTAACACATATTTCTGCTTACAAGTTTTTGGCGCCATTGCTGGGCACCTCTGGCACGGTTAATTGACATTTTTATTTATGTGAATGAGATTTTATTTGAGTTTTATCTTCTTTTATTTTTGTATTATTTTTTTCTTGATTCGTTAGTTAGTATTTGATCTGTTAGTTGGTTAGTATTTTATTTTAGTTTTTAATTAGTTCATTAATTTTAATTTTTTTATTTCAATTAGAATTTTTTTTAAGTTCTTGATATAAATTTAGTTTGTTTACGTAGCGTTTCTCTTTCTTTTACTTTTGTTTATGAATTACATTTTGTTTACTTATGTTTTGATTTCTTGAATTCGATTTTGTAGATTAGTAGTATGTAAGTTCAAAAACTTACGGTTTTTTTCTTCGATTTTGTTGACTTCACGTGATTTTCTTTCATATCTGATTACAGGGGCGGAGCCAGAAATTAATTGTTAGGGGGGCCAAAAATATATTAACAAACATTATTTTTAGTTATATATTAATGGTATTTAACAAAATGTTTAGTTATTTAAATATGTATTATGATTCATGTGTAAACTAAGGAAATTGTCTAAATATTCAGTATCATATAGAAGGAATTATATAAGAAAAAAAAATCATTATTATATAATATAAATGTCTAAAAAGAACAATGAAGTAAACCATGAAATGATGGTACCAATAACTTAACAAGTCTTCAAAACATATACACTAATCCAAGAAATATACTTCATCTTGTTTTAAATATAGATTTTTTGTAGCCGTAAACAATTTCGCTCTTACTTTTTTGCATTATAAATTAAAATATATTAAAAAGTAGAATGTGATAGAAAAGACAAGGGGTAGAGATGGAAATTATAGAATTTATACATGCTGAAACTTCTATCATTTTGAAAATAATGAAAAAACATACTTATTGAGAATAGGAAGAGAGTAATAAACGCCCTAAAATAGCATATACTTAGAGTGGCTCTTTAATTGATATGAAATTCAATATTTTTTTGAAATTAGTAAACAAGCATTTATGGTAATTATCAAATTATTAAGGAGACAAGTGAAATAATGAAAAAAGGATACTTCAAAAGAAGTTTTATTAGGCCACATGGCCTAATTTTGTATAAATTACTAATAGAATGTAAAAAATTGTATTTAAAAAAAATCAGAAATGTAATCATCAAGGAGATAGCCCAAAAAGAATTTGATAAATGAAATCAACCATTGATATGAATGTAACACCCCAACTCATAAATACATAGTAATCTCATAAATCTCCATTTACTTAACTCATCATTACAACGGAATCCTTACAACAGTTGGTGTTACCGCCGTTAGTCACCCACGTGACTAACTAGGCATACTAAATACTCCAAGATCTAGCTACGGTCTGATGGACCCGAATATACCGAACATTAGTACTTACAAGTCTTAATCAAATACATATCAATCTTACAATCCCCTCACATCCTATAACTTACTAACTCTAATTACCATACGAGAGTACATGCACAACTCGTAGGTCACACTTTAACCCGTAACACCTACCCCATCTTACTCTCAGGACGGTCGCCTTCTGACATTCACCTGCGAAATAAAAAACAGCCCCCAAAGGGGGTCTGCAAAATTGCTGGTACGATCCTCTCATGGCCCCAAGCTAACGTGGCTACGACGACTAATTGTCGATAGCATGGAGGTTGATTAGATGCACAACATAATAGAAAGTGCAATAAACCACAAGCCATATATGAACAATCAAAGTTCAAACACAATGAACGGCTTTAAAGCGTTCCCTTAATTAGTGAGTTAATTATTTAACTCCTTAAGTTATGTTCCTCTTACTCAGTCCATCCTTATCTTACCTCAATCTTAATCCTTATCTTAGTCTTAGAAAACAAACCATTCCTTAAATAGAAATGGTTGTAGCTTATCTTAGTCTTAGAATACAAACCATTCTTTAAGCAGAAAGGGTTGTAACTTATCTCAAATCTTATCTCAAATCTTAGAATACAAACCATTCTTTAAATAGAAATGGTTGTATCTTATCTTAATGTTTATTTGGTCGGGTCAAAAGCAACCCTAGCCAATGAGCTATTAACTCCAGTGGTTGAATAAACAACTTATCTTATAATTTAGGATTTAGGTGATCCTACAGCACCATCTTAATGCCTCCTACCTTGGACTGGAATCCAATGTAGCTGAGCCACATTCGACCCTAGGCAACAAGTCCGAAGACAAGTCCTTAAGCGGAAGTCAGAACTGAATCAGGTACCGACCACCTTTCCTTAACATGCATGACCGGAGTCAGTCCCGGATTCCTCACTCCCCCCAAGTACCAGTTAGTAGAAGTCTCAAGACAATGTTTGTTGGTTAAACCTCTTTCGGTTATTAACAAACTAATATTAGGGAGTGTCACACAATTCTTCACTAAACATTAGTTAGTAAGTTCTCACGGTAAGTTGTGTTAGTTTTCAAACATCACACAACAATACAATGAACATAATATTCCTTTTGCATGCTTTATCTTGTTTAGCCGGCACACATAAACAAATAGCACACAAGCCGAGGGACACCTCGTTAGCAGCAGGTCACAAGAAGAACTGTACCATTCACCGTTGGTCGTTCGGTTGCTACTCTCCTCCGGAGTCCAACTCTCAAGTCCTAACATTCATTCAGTTTTAGGTTTAATTACTTAATCTTAACCAACTGACGTAGCTTACTAGCCATTAATGTTTCCCATCTCTACCACTTACGTTCTATATTAACTTTAAACACTTAAACATTTACTTAACTTAACCCCTTAAGTCCTTATATGCTTATTCATCTAATCATCCTTACCTCTTAATGGCTTACTACTAACACCACTTAACATCCTTAAATAGTAATAATTTTTTTACAACTTAAGGGTCGACCGACCCAACCCCTGGGTCGGTCCATTCCAGTAACCTTCCCCGTTCACTAAACTCACCCGACCGACCAAGGCCAGCCCGACCGACCAAGACCCTCTAGGTCGGTCCGTTCCAGAAATATTTTCGTTGTTAAATTTGCTGACCGACCACCGACCGACCCAGCCCCTGGGTCGGTCCATTACAGAAACATTTTCGCCAGTGTTTTACAGTCCGACCGACCCAGACAGGTCGGTCCCTGGGTCGGTCCAGTGCAGACTCTTCCCAAAATTTGTCTAATTGCTCCAAACTTCCACAAGTTCCCCCAATATGTAAACTCTTAATACATATGCACTTAAACTCACCTTAATACATCCACTAAAACTCTTTAACCATTTTCTCAATTCTTACTAGAAATTCCTAACACTTGTTACTCAATTCCTTAATTCCCAACAAGTAACTCACCTAAGACTTCAACTAACAAAATTTCCTTTCCATCAATGTAACCACTTCTCAAACATCTTTATTCAACTATCTTCTTTGCTAAACTTCCCAAGGTTATTGCATCTTCATGCACAAGTTTTCTCTCGTTTCCATTTTCAACACTTATGCATACTAGTGCATCTTCAACCTCTATTCTTATGCCATCTTTCCCTAACCTTTCCATATGTGTTATGACATGTTAAACACCTTAAACACATGCACTAAACCTTCCTCAATCATCAAACTTGTCACTCAATTTCTTACAAAATTCTTACACTTATAACTTAGTTTCCTACATTCCAACATGTAGATTTACCTAAAACCTCAACTAATCATTATGTTTCTTCACAACCATCTTATCTACTCCTCAAGCATCATTATGCATACCCATTGCTTTACTCAAACTTCTCAAATCTATATAATCTAGCACATGTTACATCATTACAAGTCATTATACCTTATTTTTCCTTCAAACTTTGTACAAGTTTCCTAGCTTCCTTAACCATGGTTTTGGCGCCTTAAATTCACATTGTAACCCCTAGTGCCTCTTAGACTCCCTAGGTCTTCCTAGTACTAAAGAACTCCATAATTTATCCATTTTCACCTAAACATCCTTAATGTTTACTAGAACATCCTTAGTCATAAATCTCCTTAGAACACCTTAAACACCTAGTTTCCTCTCCAAATTTTGACATGGATTCCTTAGATATACTACACCCACATTTAGTTTCACCCTTTAATACAATCATGAACACTCAAATATTAGCACACAATTTACACCCCCTAACCTCTAACCTCTAGGCAACATAGGTCATTCTAAATTCAAGAAACTGTTGTCAACTTATTTTCACTCAAATTTGCCATAGATCCTCTAGTATATTATCATGCCCATATGCAGGGTTTTCTCATTCATCATCTCATACACATCAAATTTTTCTCATCATAATTCCACCCAAATCAACTCATTCATAACAAAAATATAGTGCAATAATCTTAAATTGCATAGCACTAAGGCTCTTAAATGACATGGCTCTTAGGCCTTAAATGACTTAAACTTAAACAACGTGAGTTCCCACATATAATCTTTCAACCTGCAATTACACCCATCAATCTCATAGTAGTTATAATGCTCTTAAAATCCATCTTAAACTTATCTTACTAACTCATTTCCCATTGGCTCTTAGTCACAAGTTCACAAGCTTGTTTAGATTCTTTTTCCTAGGTTATATAACCCATTATATAATGTAAGCTTTAAGCTACATTTGTACCTATCTAAACCTCATCCCTTAAAACTTAAACCACCATTAGGTAAGCAATTTACCTTATTTTCCTCAAGCTTCTCTTACTTCCTCCTTAGGTTTTCTTGATTGAATTTCGGCAAGGACTTCAATCCTCTAGCCAATGTTCTAATCCACATTCAAATAATCTAATGAGCACTAAGCAATGTGCCTAAACTCATGGAACTCATTCTTAGGTTAAAATATGTGTTTTAAGGTATTAAAATGAATGTTTACCTTTGAAGTCTTAAGATAGGTGTAACACCCCTACTACGCACAACACATTACTTGGAATCGCAGCGGAATATAAACGACTAAACATTAACTAAACGATTGGTGCTACAACGCCGTCAACCACCCACGTGGTTAACAAGGCTGAATAAATACAAGTGTACCGGTCTGATGATCAGACTCCCGAGCATAGAACTAACAACCATATATACATCAACAAAATACCGAGTGTTTACATAAGTCCTTCACTGTATACCGTCACTGTAAACCGTCATAATCAAGTATATAATACGCCACGGGAGCACAGGCGCATCCCGGGCAAACATCCAAAAGTACTCCAAAGTAAACTACACCCTAGGATCTAGAGCCACTCCGCTTCTTCGATCCTCATCCTGCAGTAAAAGAAATATGGATCCCCCGAGGGGGTCAGCAACCCTTGGCTGGCATGGTTAACGCGCAGCCCATCGACTACCGGAATGCGCGCAACTATTGTCATGATGACATGGTATTTATTTTAAAACACAACTCATACATATATAACTTAACATGGGTATTGTACACGTCATAACACACATCACACATACAATTCCTTTAGGAAGAGAACCAACAGTTAGTCCCCTATTGAGAGCCTAGAGAATGTTGCCATGCTCATACTTAGCTCGTTACATAACTCGTTACCGTCCGGTTAGATTGAACGGTTAACTTAACACAAGGTGCCTCGGATATAGTGATCCAAGCACACCGAAATAACACATAGTATGCCCCTGTGGCCCGACGTGAGTCAGTAAAAGCCTTGGTTAAGCTAAAGGGAAGGTTAGAAACCAAATTGGAAACTTAACCATAACATACAGAGAGAATCGAACCGGTTATGACATCGACTCCCATACTCACACGCGTGGCCGGAACAGACCGGACTCCTCACTTCCCCCGTTAGCCCTTGTTAGCAGTTCATCATTGAACTCAACAAACAATCCACATAATAGGTCAAGTCTTGTTAGACACACACAAGGGAAGAGAGAGTCATACTTAACAACATAATAATTTAACAACGTAAACTCTTTACATGGTTTATCTTACAAGGTCATAAACACACAGAAAACACAACACCAGTGTAAACCGGTAGGCAACAGACTGCAAGAAAACCATACCTTGGTCCTTGCCTCGACTGATTTCCACCTTGCGAGAATCCTAAACACATTAGTAACGTCGGTTAATTATTTATTTAATTCAACTTACTAAGTATTTAACATGATTGTATGACATGTTTTAGTGTCTATTCTACCCTAGGTTACTTCATTATACACCCTAGGGTTAACTATATAAGTCACATTCTTTTCTGTTTTTTTTTTTTTACAAGTTAAGGTCCGACCGACCCTTGCCGACCGGACTTGTCCAAGTCCGGTCGATTCCAGAACATATTTCCGACAAAATTTTCTACTCCGACCGACCTTGTAAGTCCGGTCGCAAGCTCGTTCTATTCCCGAGGTTTCTTCCCTTTGAAATTTAGCCCGACCGACTTGCCAAGTCCGGTCCTATGTCCGGTCGATTCCAGTAACTCAATCCGTACACAAATACAAGCCCGACCGACCTTGCAGTCCGGTCCCCAAGGTCGGTCCATTCCAGAAGCCAATTTCTCGCAGGGTAAACTGGGCCCGACCGAACTTGCAAGTCCGGTCGCAAGTCCGTCTGCCCCAATCTTTGTTTTCCTTTTTACATTCAACTCCAAACTTCACCCCATATACCTAGTACCCCTAACCTCATTTGGGCACTTTAAACACACCTTAAGACATCCTTAAACACTCATAAACTCATTTTCTAATTCCTTAAGCCTTTACTTATCTTCACAAAATTCCTAACACTTACAATATTTTCTCCTAGTTTTTTCAAGTGGTGTTTCATACCTAAATAACTACTATCCCAAAATGCTTTCTCCTTATTTTAACATCATCTCCCAAGCATCATCTCTCACAACTAACTCCTTATATCCATCTTGAACAATTCTTTTCCAAGTTTACACTTTCTCCTTATTACCAAAGTTTGCCTAAGTATTTACCTAAGTCCCAAGTGCTTTGGTACTTACTAAACTCAAGATCATGCCTAAGTCCTTATTACACTCTAGAGTACTTCCTAGTTCATCAAAATTCCTTTAAACATCATGAACTCCTTATTCATTTCCTACATTTTCTAACTCACCAAACCTTATGTAAACACTTAGAACTTCTTACTTCTTACCTAAATTTTGACATGGATTCCCCTAGAACATTACTAAGC
This sequence comes from Limonium bicolor, assembly GCA_023374045.1. Lineage (NCBI taxonomy): Eukaryota > Viridiplantae > Streptophyta > Magnoliopsida > Caryophyllales > Plumbaginaceae > Limonium > Limonium bicolor. The sequence continues at coordinate 56,672,692 of CM041783.1, read as the reverse complement.
CTAAACACTTTGTTTCTCCATTAAACACACAAGAACATCTAGAATCACCAAGACCTTTCTTACACAACTTCACCAAATTCACACTACATCACAATATAGTGCATAATTAAATTGCATGGCACTTAGGCCCTTAAAATGCATGGCTCTTAGGCCCTTAAAGTGCTTAAATCATAAACACTGAATTTCCACAATATATGCCTTTAACCTGCGATACATCAACAAGACATATGTTTTACTAGTCTCTGAGAACATTTACTAGGTCATTCACCATTTGCTCTTTAGGTAGTTTTAATAAGCATTTATAAGCTCATTTCTCCTAAGGCATTAAACAACATTAGGTTAGTAGATTTACCTCTTTTCCAAAACACTTCCTTCTTGTTTCCTTACAAACCGTATGGTATTTTGATTCCTTGTCAAGTTCTAAACAATACAAACATTATAATGAGTATTCAAGCTATAAGCTTCATCTCATTGTAAACCCTAATTTTACATTGTTTCAAAAACATTAATGTAGTTGTTTTACCTTGATCTTTGAAGAGAGTTTGAATATATAACAAGAGAGGACTCCACCTAGTCCATGAAGAGTTGAAATGAAGCTAGAACAAAGTCACACAAAGAGCTATATCAATGTGTATTTTCGGTCAAGGTAAAACATGGAGGAAACATGATTTTTCTTTGAGATTCCTTACCTAGAAGCAAAGGAGATCAACAATATGTCAAAATACAAGCTCAAGCTCCTTCAATGGTGGAACACCTTGGCACCGAAATGGG